>CM021763.1:63468659-63529240 GCA_011075105.1 Heteronetta atricapilla | reverse complement strand
GAACGTGTGTGCGATTTGCTGCTCCACCTGGATCCATACAAGTCCATGGGTCTGGATGGGATTCATCCCAGGGTGCTTAAAAAGCTGGCTGATGTCATCACAGGACCTCTCTCAATTATTTTTCAATGATCTTGGGAATCTGGAGATGTCCCAGTAGACTGGAAGCTGGCAGATGTTGTGTCAGTTTTCAAGAAGGGTAAGAAAGAAGAACCTAGCAATTACAGGCCTGTCAGTCTCACATCAGTGCCTGGTAAAATTATGAAGAAGATGATTCTTGAAGTTATTGAAGTGTACCTGGGGGACAATGCAGTCATTGGTCCCAGCCAACCTGGGTTCATGAGGGGTAGGTCCTGCCTAACAAATTTGATTTCCTTTTATAAGATCACCCATCTAGTCAACCAAGGGAAACCAGCTGATGTGATCTTTTTGGACTTCAGCAAGGCTTTTGACACGGTTTCCCATAGGATCCTACTGGACAAAATGTCCAACATACAACTTAACAAAAACATCATATGATGGATGAGCAATTGGCTGATGGGCAGGGCTCAAAGGGTCGTGGTAAATGGGGCCACATCAGGCTGGTGGATGGTCACTAGTGGGGTCCCTCAAGGCTCCATTTTAGGGCCAGTCCTCTTCAATGTTTTTATAAATGATTTGGTTGTAGGACTAGAAGGTGTTTTGAGCAAATTTGCCGATGACACCAAACTTGCAGGAGTTGTAGACTCGGCTGAGGGTGGAAAGGCCTTGCAAAGAGATCTGGGCAGGTTGGAGAGCTGGGCAATCACCAGCCACATGAAGTTTAACAAAAGCCAAGTGCTGGATGCTGCACCTGGGACAGGGCAACCCTGGCTATATATACAGACTGGGCGACAAGACGCTGGAGAGCAGCCCCACAGAGAGAGATCTGGGGTTGTGGTTGACAGCAAGTTGAATATGAGCCAGCAGTGTGCCCTGGCAGCCAAGAGGGCCAACTGTATCCTGGGATGCATCAAGCACAACATTGCTAGCTGATCGAGGGAAGCAATTGTCTCACTCTACTCTGTGCTGGTGTGGCCTCACCTCGAGTACTGGGTGCAGTTCTGGGCACCACAGTACAAAAAGGACATTAAGCAGTTGGAGAATGTCTGGAGGAGGGCGACAAAGATGGTGAAGAGCCTATAGGGGAAGACATATGAGGAGTAGCTGAGGTCACTGGGCCTGTTCATCCTGGAGAAGAGGAAGCTGAGGGGGGACTGCTGTCTACATTGTGGTCTACAACTTCCTCGTGATGGGGAGTGGAGAGGCAGGTGACCTATTCTCCATAAACACCAGTGATAGGACCCACTGTAATGGTTTTAAGCTGAGGCAGGGGAAGTTTAGGCTGGACATCAGGAGGAGGTTCTGCACTGAGAGGGTGGTTGCACACTGGAATAGGCTCCCCAGTGAAGCTGTCACTTCACCGAGCCTGTCTGAATTTAAGAAGAGATTGGACTGTGCACTTAGTCACATGGTCTAACCTTTTGGGTAAACCCGTGTGGTGTCAGGAATTGGACTTGATGATCCTTATGGGTCCCTTCCAACTCGGGATATTCTATGATTCTATGAGAAACAGAAAATGTGAAAGAGATCAGTGTATAATTACGTCATGTAATTGCCTAGCTGTTTTCTTCTGGACATAGATTAATAGTTAACAAAAAGTACACAGTGTCACCCTCTGTTGTGCCACATTTTGACTTGGGTGAGTCCTGTCCCATACAGGGAATGAAGGTCCTGGCTCAGCTGAAAGCCAGGGTTTACCCCTATACCAGCTTCACAGCTTGAGGCCTGACTCTTCCAATGCTTAGAGAGAGAACTAGCAAAGTCTAGCACTGTTCAGCCACCTAAAATACCTTTGCACATGATTTCAGAAATCTACAAAGTCCTCAGGATTCTGAGTTACTCATGAGTAGTTGTAGTGGGTTTACATGGCAAGGTTTTGGTAGCAGGGGGCCATAGGCGTGGCTTCTGTGAGAAGGATCTAGAAGCTGCCCCATGTTTGGTAAGGGCCCCGCTGCTGACCAGGGCTGAGCCAATAAGTGATGTTGTTTTGCGCCTCTGTGAGAGCACATTTAAGACAGGGAAAAAAATGCTGCGCCACACAGCAGCTGGGAGAGTGAGAGGAGTGAGGAGCAGCCTTGCAGGTGCCAAGGTCACTGAAGAAGGAGGGGGAGAGGTGCTCCAGGCACCGGAGCAGAAGTCCCCTGTGGCCTGTGGTGAGGCCCATGGTGAAGCAGGCTGTCCCCCTGCAGCAGCCCATGGAGTACCACGGTGGAGCAGGGCTCCACTCTGCAGCCCGTGGAGGAGACCACGGTGGGGCAAGTGGACCTGCACTGATGGAGACTGCGGCCTGTGGAAGATCACTGCCAGAGCAGATTCTGGGCTGGACCTGCAGCCCATGGAGAGGAGACCACGCAGGAGCAGGTGACCTGGCAGGAGCTGCTGCCTGTGGGGCACCCAGGTTGGAGCAGTTTGCTCCTGAGGGATGGACCCCGTGGTACGGACCCATATCTGGAGCAGTTCTTGAAGAGCTGCTGCCTGTGGACAGCCCACGCCGGATCAGTTCAGCAAGGACTGCATCCCATGGGAGGGACCCCACAGCACAGGGGACGAGAGTGACCGAGAAGGAGCCGCAAAGAAGCGCTATAGACTGACCATAACCCCCATTCCCCTGTTCCCCTGCACCACTCAGGAGGAGGAGGTGGAAGAGGGTGGATAGGGGGGGAGGGGGGGGGGGAAGGTGCTTTTGGTTTATTTCCTTTGTTTCTCGCTTCTCTAGCTCATTAGTAATAGGCAATAAGTCTTACTATTTCCCTATGCTGAGTCTGTTTTGCCCATCACAATAATTACTGTGTGATCTCCTTATCCTTATCTCAACCCTTCAGCCCTTTTCATCGTATTTTCTCCCCGTTCCTCTTTGAGGAGGAGTGAGAGAGAGGTTGTGGTGGAGCTCGGCCGCCCACCTGAGTAAAACCACCACAGTAGTATGTGTGGCAAACAGTAATGATATCGATTCACCTTTTGGAAACTGGTGACCCACTGAAGTTGTTGAATTACACTACAATTAACGCCATTTTAATAAAACTACTTGCAGAATACTCTAGCATAATCCCTAAGCAGTTACCAGTTTGCTGATCCTAATATCAGATACTTTAATAGGGTTCACCAAAGAAAAACAAATACAAACAAATTCTAGAAGATATGCTTCCTTCTCTTACATCAGATAATGGAGGGCAAGACAAAGAAGAGTATGAAACACTGCTGTGGAAAGAACACTTCTATAAGCCATTTCAGGTAGCAATCTGTGAGAACAATCCTCTTTAATTTATGCTGATGAATATTTTCAGGTTTTGAAATGTTCTACTTTACTTGTTAATTTCTATTCAGCAAATACAAAGAAATCAAATGTAAGCACAGTCATAAAATATAAAAAGGAAAAATATATCAGGAAAGTGCTTTTAAAAACATCAATTAGGCAATAAAATGTCTTCAGCTTAGACCATTTGGTTAGCATCTGTGAATGCTTTTGTGTTCTACAGCTGGGAAAACACCAGATCATAAAATCTTTTTAGCTAGCAAAGCCACTGCATGAATAGATTATTTCTATTCTGCAGAAATGTTAATTAGCAACTCCTTAAAAGTTTGATTGGTATATGTGAGTGAAAAACAAAATCTTGAGAGTTCAAAAATGTATTGAATAATATGAAGCTCTTTATTTCCTGTCAGGATAATGAGGATGTAGTCTGGTCTTCCTGAAGGAAGTAATCAATACAAAACCCTAAATCCTGACATAAATAAAACCTGAGCCAGTAATAAGCATGCTCCATGAGTTTGAAAGAGTAAGAAAAAGACTGTTTTTAATCGAACATCCAAGACAGTGAATCAGTCGTAGCCAAATTGCAACCATGGCTCTTCCCAGTTAAAACTAGCCCAAGGAAAAAGCAGGATATGGTGACACCATACAGCAAGCATCACTTGCTGCTCTGCATTTGATAGCTCTTTGATAGCACATCCCTAGATGTGTACACACCTCAGGTCAGCCTTGGTTGCTGGACATTGAGTACATTGCTCTGAAGAGAAGCCTGCTTGTGACATCAGGTCTGTGGCTTCAGCTCTTCAAACGAGCTCGGGAGTTAAATGGCATTGGTCAGATAGTCTGGGGTCTTTGGAGTCTGTTGTCTTTTCCACATTGTCATCACCTTCAGTATACACCTGCAAGGCTAGGAAGGTCATGGGCACTCCGGATTACAACTTCATCACCCAAAAGCGCAGGGTGGCTGGGAGCCTAACATAGACACTGTCTGCTTCTGCCAAGGCATTGAAGGCCCTTTGAACATAACCCCCACCTGCTTCTTTTGAAATCCCAGGATTTCAGGACTCGGGCTCTTTTCTCAGGTCAGATTTCCTTTTCACATCACTGTAGGCTTTGGGGCTTCAGGTGACCGACCACCATTCCCAAAGGAGCCAGCAGATCTGTGTCAGAGCCACTGAGTCCTCTGCCATGTTACACCGCTTCCTGTGAAGTGAGAGAGAGCTGGCCAAGTGGCCTTGAAAGATGGCCACTGTGGAAGAATGTAAACAGACAGGATTCCGGTCCAAAAATATTATTTATTATTGTTGTTGTTGCTGTTGTGGCTGTTGTTAACTGAACTCTTTTCACTGTCCCCCCAAGCAGCGTGCATAGAAACGACTCCAGGGGAGCGGCCAGCCTTTATTGCTACGGTAACTAGCAACGCCAGGCACTCCTACCCCACGGAGCACGGACAGAGGGACATACACCCTCACAGACAGACAGACAGACAGACAAACACGGGGGCTGCGAGGCTCCCCGCCCGCCTCCATCTCCCGGCGGGGCGGGGCGGGGTGGCGGCGGCGGCGGCGGCGGCGGCGGCGGCTGCGGCTGCCCGGGGCCAACATGGCTGCGCTGGCAACGGCCGTGGCGGCGGCGGCCGGCGGGCAGCAGGTAAAGGCCTGGCCGCGGGGAGGGGGCTGAAGCAGGAACTGCTGGTTTGCCAGGCTGACCTCGGGTGGTAGGCTCCCGGCATGCAGGTTCATGGCCCGTGTTTATCAGTAGCCCCAGCATGTGGTGTCTTCAGGCCGTTTGGGGTTGCTGTGAGCAAGAGTCAACAGTTTGCAGGGCGTTTTGAGCAGATTTCACAAGTTAAGTGAGTGCTTTTCCTTGAACAGGAGGAAAGGGGGTGATCTGCCTAATGTAGGTTACGTGTAGATAACATTAGATTATATAGTCAGGTAGTGAGTTACCTCCAAATCTTCAAATACCGACCATCTTGATTTAGTGTGGTATGTAGTGTGATCAGCAGCATCCATTTAAGTGAGCTGATGTTGCATTCTTTCCATTTTTCCTTTGAAGAACGCATTTTTATATACCCTCATCAGCTTACCATCACTTCAATTTTATACCCGTGTGACTTAAAATTATTTGAATTACTGTAGTGTAAAATGGAAGTAGTGCATTTGTTTGTTATCTGCACTGTGGTGTTGTTCGCTTAAAAAATAACCTATGAGTGTTTAAAAACAAAATACTGTTTTTGGATAATATTCCTTTTTGTTATGTACAGAATGACAGCTATTTCAGTACTGGAGGTTCTGGTCAACAGCATCAGAATTGGAAGATGAAAGCTGAACATGCTAAGAAAGCAGAATTCATAAGAACAGTAGAAAAGCTAAGAACTCAGTAAGTAAAAGACAATCATAACTGTATGTTCATGCTGTTCTGGAGATAATGTAACTCAAAGTTATGTTAAAGGTAAGAATTCATGGTAATGAAATTTTAGGCACAGTTTTCATTTTTTTCAGGACTTCAGGTAGATAATTACAATTGTTGTGGTTGTTTAGGATAGGGTCATGAGCTTCAAAGTCACCTGTTTTTCTAATTACTACCAGGACTTCAGTCATTTTCTTTAGTTTGCAATTGCACCAGTTGATAATGCAAGAGTGAAATGGTAATGCATGGCATTACCTAGTTCCCAGTTTTCCTACTCAGCTGTTCTTACCTTTCTTATGAACTAAAGCCTATAAAAGATATCAGCAAAATGAAAATTGTAGCAGCATTGCAACAGCTTCCTCAGAGAAGTTTGAGAGCACTTCTAGATTATCTAGGCCATTGCTTTGGAATATGGGAGTTCAAGACAGCTCAAGCACAGACGTGATTTAAACGTGTTTCCCCACATCTTGAGTAATGGCTTTAATGACTATACAGGTAGTTGAAAGAACAGTGAGGTTTCTGCATGCACAAATGAGCTTTCTGAAGAAGAGCTGGTTTAGCCAGTGGGCTCAAGGAGACAGGTTTGTAGTTAGGAATACTGAATGAACTGTGACACTGAAGTCTAATGACGGCATTTTACTCTGACTGAATTAGCTCCTCCTAGTTCTGAATCCTGGGTAATGTCTCAAAAGTTGACTGCTGGGTAATGTAGAGATTCCTGAGAAGCTTTAAATGAGGCAGTTTGGATGCCATTTAACTATGGCAAATTGTCTTGTAGTTGTGCTCTTAATGCTTCTAGTGCACTGTCTGAGATTTCGTTACTCAGGTTGGTTCTGTGAACTTCAGTGAACAGCAAAGCATTTAAATCATGAAGGCATCTTCATGTAGAGGATTGAACTATATAGCAGCAATAGCCTATTGTAGAACCAACCTCTTACTGAGAGACAGGGTATTATGAGTTGTCAGTAGTACTGCTTAACGTTGGGAATCACCACATGTCTCTATTCTGGATGGCACCAGTGTTGTACTGCTCTGATCTCTTAGCATGGTGACACAGACCTACACAGATATATGCTCAAGGCTGCAGTATTGGCAGTTCTTTTGCATCTATGGTTCTCTAGGTCAAACTCTAGTAGACTGCCTAGCTGCAGTAAGGCAAAGCAAATCCTGCTGCGAGGTGTATTCTGAGGCTTTTGACCAGAGTGAGGAAGCAGAAGTCACGTGTAGATCTGTGTATTATACATAAACTATAGTCAGTAAGGTAGCAGCATTAGTATCTTGAGATATGCTGGTAGTAATTAACTTGAATTCAAATCTTCACCTGCAGTAGTACTACTCAGTGTAACCCTGAGGGAATGTACTTGATTTGTCTGTGCTGGGGCTCCATCTGTGTGTGCAATTGCAGTAATACAGCCTGTGTTCCCTCAGTGCTTTCCAATGAAAATTCTCATAAGGCTGCTTGGTAAGTGAGCATCTTACAGATAAAATTTCATGCTGTTTCAGTGTGCGAAGCACTGCTTGTCTGTGAGATAATTTCTTTTTTTAACATCTGTATCTTGTTCAAGTTCTTGGGTTACTTTGGTGCTTAGTCTTGTAACTACAAAAAGGTTTTCCTTGAAATCAGCTATAGTAGCAAACCACTGACTTGTGTAATATCTAAGATGGTCCTGCTGACATGGCATCAGCTGGATACTAACCATGGAAAATCATGTGCTTTGATAAGTATTTGCGGCTTGCTCCCTGTGGCAACCTTGTTTTCCAGGCTTGCAAATATCGAAAAGGACAAAAATGGACATCTTTACAACAGGAAGAGGGATTCCAGGGGAGAATACAGCATGCTAGAAGAACTGGAACATAAAATGACTGTCAACAGGAAAACTGAAAGTAAGTGGGTTTCCCTATTTTCATTTTTTTCCCTCCTGTTTATTTACTTATTTTTACTCTACAGTTGTTTGCTTAAATGGTTTATCAGTCAGCAATACAGAGAGATTAGTGTGGAAGGGTGATAGATTCTTGTAAAAGTATGGTATTTCACTGTGTGTTTCACTTATAAGGAAGTATTTCACTTAAAAGGAAGAATTCCCCAATTCAGTTGCAAAATTCAGAAGCATAAGCATTTGGAGTCTTTTGTGTTACCATTTACTTTTAATCTTAACTCTAGCAGGTACTACTCACAAAAAAAACTTTGGAAATTTTCTGTTTTAGAAACTTAGAAGCAATTTTGTATGTGTAGTGCAAAATGTAATGTCGTCTAGCTAGGTACTATAAATAGGTATTTAGCATAAAAGAAGTTTTTCCCACACTGATTACTGTCTGTAAATAGGCTTTTGAAAACTTCAGTTCTGTGCCTGCATTTTTCAACTTCTGAGATAATGGATATTCATAGTGCAAATGATGCAGTGAGATAATACACAGTCCGTCCTCTATTATCAGTTCTACTGCCAGACTAATTAAACAGGACAAAAGTGACTGCCTGGATACAGCGCCTAAGTAATAAAATAAATCATGCTATGCCTTTTGATACAGAAGATGAAAAAAAATAAGTTGAAGGAAGGGGAAAGGACTCAGGGAGACAATCTCGGAAATATGTATGTTTTAATGTGGGTCTTTTAATTGAGGAATCCTAACATGTTTTTTACATCTTAAAATCACTAAAAATATAAATATTTCTGCGGAATGTCTAAGCTAAAAAGTCCAGAAAGTTTTTTCCTGGTGTAGAGAGGAAGCACAAAAGTATGGGTGGATGTACTAGGATATACTGTTGCAAGATTTTTTTTTATTTTTTATTTTTTTTAAAAAAAAAGCAAGAGGAGAGGTGTAAGGTACTAAATGTGAGATGTGAAGGAATGTTAGTCTTATAGGATGTGTACTAGAACCCCCAACCTTATCATTTTCTGTGCTGCTGTGTTCAGGTCTTTGAGCACAATCTGTAAGCTTTTACATTCTAAATAGTCTTAGTTTGAACTAAGAGGGTCATGTCATAGCTCTGTTTTGTTACATGTGGGTCTTGGTCTCTGTTATTTCTTTCTTAAACCAATCCTTTTAGAAGACAGAGCCTCTAGACTCCTTCATACCTTAGATGTACCGAGAACTTCATTCTAATCAATACTGTATTTATAAACTTGTGAGGAACCAAGTGGCTATAAGCATATACAAATAAGCATATGCATGCTTGGAGTTCCTGAAAACATTAATTCTACTTCAGTTAACATGAAAAATATAAAAATCAAGTTGAAGTAGTAAATTCACACATGCTTTTAAAGTCTGTTTTTTCTCCATTGCTGAGTGTTTTGAGGCCTAGATCAAAGCCCATTCAAAACTCTAGAGCTGTTATCTGTACAGGCAATGTTGTTCTCCAAACTGCAGTGACCTCATAAAAGGTTTGAGAAAACTGAATTAATCTCGACGTGACTATACTGTTGAAACCTTTTGAAATGGGAACTACTAATTTTAAAATCTGATGCTGTGTAGGAAGATACACAGCACATGCACCCAGCTACATGCAGTTAGATATGTTAAGATGTTTTGTATTACAGCAGTTTCATATGATTAAACAGAATTTCTGTTTCTTACTAGATGAAATTCCCAGTTTAGACACTTCATTGCTTGTTGTTTTCTATGGAATTAAATGCACAAAGACACTGTTAGAACTATCATCACCTTATTTTGTTTAACAGAAACTAAAATCCTGCAGCAGCTGTCAAAAATACGTAATAATGTGAAGAAACTTCAGCAGCAATTGGAAGATGTGAAGCATACATCAGAATGTAAGTCATGCTGACAGATTTTAAAACAATTTTGTTTATAGACAGGTTTCTTGGATAGTTGTGCTTGTGATTCTCCTGCAGACTTGGGATACTCCTGTAGTCTGTCTACCCTTCCAGGAATCTCGGAAGGAGGTTGTAAGAAGGGAGAAATACAAGAAAGGGTGAAACCTCTTGCATTTCTCTGCGGGAACAGATAAACTTAGAAGTGACATGGGTTGGTTTCTTCAGGCTGTTGAGAGTCAAGTATTTTCTACATGCAACTCTTTACGTTATGCAAAACAAAGTCAGTATTGTAGTGTAGTGTGAGAAATATAGCTTCCTTTCATCCAATAAGCAGTCACAGAGTATGGTCTACATGGAATTGATTCCTAGTCACCCACAAGTCACCTAGCTTGAAGTGTAAGTTGGAATATTCCATGCAAGATGCTGAGACAAGTTGTTCAGTTGTTTTGAACCTCTTTGGAAATAGTGTCACAGAATAATGGTTCCTTTAATACCTACCGTCTGGAGCTCAGGCTTAAGCTCTGCTGCTAGCTGAGGACTTTATGATGCTAGACAAAATGCATGTCATTTCACATATTCAGTGTCTGTTCTATAAAAAATGTATTATTTCTTAAACTGTAAATGTATTATCTTCTTTCTTAAACTGTTAGCAAAGGTAATGGAATAAGATGTGAAAGCTGAGCTAAAAGTTTTAGATGATATAACAGTATCAATTTATTATTTTTTTAGAGGCATGTTAGTTAAACTGTGTGTTCAGTATGTGTTCATAGAGATGTACTGGTTTAAAACACTCAGGTTCTGAAACATCTTTCTACCATTGCAAAATAACCCTCTTTCTCTCTCTGTTCCTCCAAATGAGGATTGAAGCATTTAAAGTGCAGGATACAAAGTCTCACTTTGAAGTTTCTTTGTAAGCCCAGTTTTGTAGAAAGTAGTGAGATGTAGGCTACATATGGTTAGTACAGCCTGGTAAAAAACTAAGATTTGATTGTCACTATCTGCATTGTTAGAAAAAAGTGGAAGCCCTTTACTTTAAGATAAGGCTGTGTCATTCTGTGAATCAGTTAAAGATTACCAGAATGAGACTTTCTGTTCAATTGAAATAAACATTTATATGGGATTTGCATCCAGTTAGCTAAATCACTGTGAAATCACACCTTTTGAATGAGTCTTTCTTGTAAGAGTGTTTGAGATGGAAATGTAGCCTTTTTTTGTACACTGAAATAAAAGTATCCCAGAATTCTCTGCAAATGCCCACATTTATGAAGAGTGCTGAATTACTGGTAAATACTCTAACCTTCTTAGGTGGTATGTTCTTTTTTCCATTTTTAGTTGTTGACAAGCTCAAGGAAATGATGGAAGAAATTGAAAATGCTATCAATGCTTTTAAAGAAGAACAGAGGCGAACGTATGTTTATACATGCTTCAGCTACAAAAAAAGTGCTTTCATAATACACAATGACAACTTTGTATCAATCAAGTAAACTATTCTCTTGATTTTTCTCTTTTGCCCATGATTCCTGTTGCGTGTCAATCAAAACTCAAACTATCGAGATTTTAATCTTGATATACAACCTTTTAGAGGGGCTGTTTATATAGCTGCTTCACTGATTCAATGTAACAATTATTTGCCTATGAAGAGGCTTTTCCAAGAAAAGCTGCAGAACGCATTATATTGTTCTCATGTTTTCTTTTTTTAAGTGTGTGGATTTTTTTTCCTCTTTCTTCTCTTCAGTGGTGTCAGGAGGGGACTGAGTTAATTGTTTGTGTGCCATAAATGTGTGCTTCCACTAAAAGGGTAACTTAATTCCAGTTGTGTAGTGCTTTATTATGGGATCATTACAACTATGCTGTCATCTGTGTTAGTTACCATTTCAGTTCTTTATCTTTTAAGAATGGCTTTTGTGTGGCATTGAACAATTCCAAAATTCATTTTCACTGAGCAATAAATGCTGGATCTCTCTTCTTACACTCCAGTGTTTGTTCCCTTTTTAGATATGAACAGCTTTTGAAGGATGAAAAAGCTGCTGTTAACGAGCTCAGTGTTTTTGAGAAAAAAGTGGAACTGTGGGTGTTAAGCAGCTCAACAAGAGAAAAAGTTTTGAAGTTGCCATCAGCTGGGATCTCAGTTGATAAAACACTGGAAAATCATCTACCTGAAGAAGTAGTAGAGTTTGAAAGATTTCTGCAGCGAACAGGGGGGAGGCAAGGAGGCTGGGATGATTATGATCATCAAAATTTTCTGAAAGTGTGGACAAAGCACAAAGGAAGGCTGTCCTACATGGATGAAGCCCTTGAGTATCTCTGTGGGAGAACAAAAAAAGAAGTTGAACAACATGGCAAATGGTATCGAGAATATCTAATTTTACAAGAAAGAAAAAAAGAGGTAAAATGAACAAAAACGTGCCCTTCCTAGGGCTATTGTTCCTTTTAGAAAAAATATTTGTTTTTAAAACACGCACATGTACTTTTGTATTTGTCTGGTGGTAGTGCTAGGTAGATTTCTCTTACAGTTAGTGATACATAACTGAAGTCTTCTTTAGCATCCTTCACTTACCAAAAATATTTGTCTTAAATGAATTATCAGTAAGCATAAACCTAGCAACACACTGACTTGGCCTGTGTATTGTCAACATATTTTACAAATGCTTATAAGTTGTCTAGCAAGTCAGATGTCAATCCCAGAATGGTAAGTGATCCTGTTTGAAGAACACAACTGCGTTACACATCCTGGAGAATGTCTGTCCCGCTGTATAAGCAAGACACCTATCAATTTCTGGTGTAGATAATTACAGTTCCTTGTAGAGAACTGATTCCTTCAAAAACTATCCATCTGCATATAAAAGATGTACTGACACAAAAATGGGGTTATAAAATAGTGGAATTGCTATTTTGTAGAAAAAAAAATAAGATCTGAAATACATTTTCACTGAGAAAAACATTTTACACTAATATTCATAACTGTTTCAAGGTAATATGCCATAACCTAAAAAATTTCAACTCATAATTCTTAAACCTGCCTGTATGATGCATAAAATAGAAAGAAAATTTGATTATGCCAAAGCAGACAACTGGTCTTTTGCATTAAGTTTTCCCTTAAATAGATTTCCAGTTCCCATCTTCAGTTTGTATTGTTAGAGCATATATCTTTATCAGGTTAAATCAACAGGAATGTGTAAGATTTTTATGAGAAACTTGTTTATCTCCTGCTGTTCTCTTGCAGTCAATTAAGAAATGGAAGGAAAAGCAGCAGCAAGAGAGAGAAGGAAATTTGAAGAAGAAAGAGAAATCAGAAAGAATGCTCAAGAAAGAATGGCTTCAGCATGAAGAAGCTCAGAAGCAAAAAGCAGAGGAAGAAAGAAAAAGACAACAAGCAGCAATTGAAGCATGGAAAAAACAGAAAGCAATAGCATTTGCAAGGGAACAAGCATCACAACTAAAACTAGAAGAAGAAAGAAAGGAGAAAAAGAAACTAAAAGAACGCCAGCGCCAGTGCCACATGAAGTTACTGTTGGAAAGGCATACCTTGCAGAAGAAAGAAAAGGAGGAACTTGAAAAGCTTGAAAAGGAGAAGAGAGAGGAAGCTGAAAAGGAGGAGAGGAGGAAAATTGCTGCAGCAGAAATTAGTAAATTTCAAGAGCGAGTATGTAATTACTTCTCAATTCATGCATATGATTTTTTTAATTTACCTACTTCCTTCTGTAATGTAATCTGCTAAAAACTTAAAAATTCTAGATACTCTAGTTCTACTAAGAATCTGTTAAATCTGTTTTTGATTCACGTCGTATAACAGCATCTGTCTACACCCAAGAGACATACTGAAACTTTATTCCAGACCATGATATTCTTTTCCTCACCATTTAAGTTCTATAGGATTATTCAAGCCTGTGTTTCCTTGTAAATATAAGATGGTTTTGTTTATTTCCATGTGAAAATGGTTGGGCTTGACTGTGTTGCTTTCCGTTGCTAAGGAAAAAGTCAAGACCTGATTGTTGTATGTAATGACAGTATAAAGAAAAAAAACTGTTTGAAGATCTTGCAGGCTTCATTAGGTCAAGTTAGGTCCCATCTCAATGTGGAAAGGAGAACCAGTATTATTGTTAGTATTCACACTAAATTTTGGTTTTATAAACAGGTTGAATGACTGCATTTTTTTCTGTACTGTGTAATTTTAGTTTGGACAGGTGAAGCTTGTAGCAAGTAGCTATCTAGTGTGTTACTTTACTCTGCACTGTGACAAAAGAAATAAAAACCAAATTGCTGCATACGTACGAAGTATTTCAGAATACATTGAAATAAAATAGTCTTTTTCTCTCTTATGTGTTTCAGGATCTACATAAACTTCAGCTAAAGATTCAACAAAAACAAGTTAAAGAAGCCGAGAAACAAGCAAAAGAACAAAGACTGGCAAAACTAAGAGAGAAGGTAATGTATGGTATTTTTTTTAATCTCAGGTGGGCGCAGCTCGGTCATTCAAACCACTTCCAAACAGGCGGACCCCCGCCTGCCTCTATGGTAAGATATAACGCACGGCTCCACTTAAAAACACCTTTCTCTTTCTTTCCATCCCCTTCCCTTGTCTGTTCCCTCGCAAGGTCCACGTCCGTGCGGCCAGGGACCCGTCCCGCCTGCGCCGGCCGACGCGGGGCTGGGAGGAGCGCACCAAGGCGGCTAGCCCCGCAGCACCGCCGCCTCTCCACCTTCCCCGGAGGTACGGAGGGGAGCGGCGGGCAGCGGGCCGCCGGCAGGGCGCATCCGCTGAGCGGCTCCCCGCTTCTTTCCTCTCCCTCCCCGCAGGGCCGTGCCCGCCTGGCGGCGGGGGCTGTAGCGCGCCGGCCGCGCCACGAGCGGGCGCGCCGGCGCCACCGAAGCCACGCCCCGTGACGCGTTCGTCGCGCGCCGGCCGCAGCCGCAGCGGCGGCGGTGGTGGCGGTCGTCGTCAAGATGGCGGCGTCGCCGTGCTGGGCGGAGGCGGAGCGGCTGGACTTCCTGAAGGAGCGGCATGTGCGCTTCTTCCAGCGCTGCCTGCAGGTCCTGCCCGAGCGGTACTCCTCCCTCGAGACCAGCAGGTAGCCGCGCCGGCACCCTCCCGGTCCCCTTGCCCTGCCCCTGCCCCTCCGCAGCTCCCCGCCCGAGGGTGCCCGGCAGGCCGGGGGCTGCCCCGCGGGGCCGCCCCGCTGCACGGGTCGTCCCGGGGAGGCTTGCAGCGGGCTTAGCCGAACACCCTCCCTGTCCGCGAGGGGAGGCGCGCTGATCCTTTTTTAATCTATTTTCAGGCTTGTGCTTCGTTCTTTTAATCCTTCCCCGAAAGCCGATTTCAGAATAAATGAGTTAAGCCTGCTGTAGCTCCAAGTTGGCGCTCTCGTTAATGTGAGAGGAGTCGTTTAAATCTTCATTAGCTAGGACAAATGGTGAAGCAGCACTGAAATACGTTGCTCGCTGTAATGCAGAGCCCCGTTCATGGCTCTGGAATGCGTTCATTTCACAAGGCCGAGTGCAAGTTGCTGCACCTGGGTCGGGGCAACCCCAGGCATGAGCAGACTGGGAGAAGAACCCCTGAGAGCAGCCCTGCGGAGGGGTGTTGCGGGTTCTGGTGGACAAAAAGCTCAACATGAGCCAGCAGGGTGTGCTTGCAGCCCAGCAGGCCAGCTGCGTCCTGGGCTGCATCAATAGAGGGATGGGCAGCAGGTCGGGGGGGGGGATAGTGCCCCTCTGCTCTGCCCTTGTGAGGCCCCACCTGGAGTGCTGCGTCCAGGTGTAATCCCCCAGCACAAGGAGGACGTGGGGCTGTTAGAGCGGGTCCAGAGGAGGATCAGAAAGATGATCAGAGGGTTGGAGCACCTCTACTATGAAGAAAGGATGAACGTCCCCAGCTCTCAGCTTTCAGAAGAGAAAGATCAAGGCAAACCTCATTGCAGCCTTTTAGTACTTAAAGGGGACTTACAAAAAAGATGGAGAGTGACTTTACACATGCAGAGAGTAATACAACAGAGGGGAACAGTTTTGAATTAAAGAGGGGTGATTTAGATTAGAGGTTAGGAGGAAATTCTTCACTTAGAGGATGGTGAGGCACTGGCACAGGTTGCCCAGAGAAGCTGTGGGTGATCCCTGGAGGTGTTCAAGGCCAGGTTGGATGACGCCTTGGGCAACCTCCTCTAGTGGGTGGCATCCATTGTGTGTCCCCCATGGCAGAGGGGTTGGAATGGGGTGATCTTTAAGGTCCCTTCCAACCCATGACTTTCTATCATTCTATGATTCTTAAGCTCTTCACATAAGGCAGTAAGTTATCTCTGGGGCACAGGGGCATAACTAATTTGATTGCCCAGCTGTTGTTTGTCAAAAAAAAAAAAAACACAAAAACAACTTGGGGGAATATAAAAGATGTAATATCTTATTGAACCAATAAAACTGTCAGATGCTTTTCACTTGGTAGTTACTTGGAAGTCATGCTATGAGGAAAGCTCTAAGACTTTGGTCCAGCCTTCCTGTCAGTACAAGCTTTCCATCAGTTCAGAGCACAATTCACAAAAACATGCATTTTTTTTTTTTACCTGTGAGGACTAGTATGGATGTAGTGTTGAACTGTATGTGCAATAACATGTGACGTGATATTTAAAAGCAGTGTTAAAATTTTTTATCTCGAATGGTTGTGCAATACTGAAAAAGACCTGTTTTTTGAAAATCGGGACTGTCAGTTTGAAACTATTTCACGACACCTTAATTTTTGGCTAATAAGCATTCTCAAGATCAAGCCTTCAATTAGAATAAAAGTCAGTCATCTCAACTCAGGCATTTCTTTTCCTAAGTCATGAAGTTTTTACACAGCCAGAGATTTTTCAGTTCTCTTACATCAATTTTTATATCATTATTCTGGAGATGTATGAACACATCTGTGAGCAAAATTTAAGTTAGTGACGGAACCACAAATGCATGGTCCCTGGTTTGACCTTGAGGGTGCCAGGTTCACCTTTTTGATGAGTTCAAGGTCACTGAGTTCACCAGACCTGCTGAACTGGCACGGCTGCTGGAAGAAATGCTGCTAGCCTGTCCTTATCTCCTTTGTTCCCGCATTTGTGTGGTTCCATGGTGAACAAGAATTGAGCACTTCAAATATATTAAAGAGCAACTGGTGAAAAACCTTTTGTTTGTCAGTCAGATCGGTTTGGGTTCACTGCACTGCAGCAGAAATAACTGCGTTTGTTGTCCAAAGGCAAGGTAGAGGGTGAAGTTTTCCACACAGTGCTGGTCTTAAGCACTTATGCTGTAGTTTGTCAAATATTAAGGGAGTAGGCACAGCTATAAAGAAATCTGATCTCACCCTCCTTGCTGAAATTGTGGGCTCAAAGCCCTCATAATTATTTTTGTGTGCACTTAGTGCTTGCAACATCAACAACAGTAGTTTTTAAGTAATCCCATACTTGGAGAAAAAAAAAGTCTCCTAGTCTCTGAAGTCTTTCATATTGTGATATTTTATGTTGCTCTTTGTGTGCTGTTCAGTTTCTTACATCAGTCACTTCCAACTGTATTTGAACTCTACTGAGAGTAGTCTTTCTCCAGGCCCGAAGACCAAGAACTCCGAATCCATCATCCGAAGTGTCTTTACTCGTCTATCTGGAACGGGAAATTAAGACACATGATACCTGTTTTGTAAGCGTTCATTAGGTCAATTAACAAATACATTTCATCTGTCAAACTTTGATGCTTCACTTTCTAAATTAATATACACACAGTAACTGAAGTGGTAGAAGATACGAAGAAAAGATACAGCGAAAGTGATGCCAAACCTGGGGGTTGTCCCACAAAGGACTGCCCTCTGTGTGAACTGGCTATGTGAAGTGTTTAGATTTCATTCCATGTCAGCTGAAGTGCTGGTATCCGTTGTCTCTGTTGGTTTCGGAGTGTGTGTGTGTGTGTGTGTGTATGTTAATTTTCCATGCAGCATAATGTAGAGTAAGATTTAGTATCCAGGTAGCTGTGCCAGGAGCTCTCTGTACCTAGTGGTGCTGGATGTTCCTGGCCATCCCGTATGAATTCCAGCACACTTCATAGCCTGCTCCTTAATGATGGTGGTACTGCTAACACAATCTGCTCTAATTAAACTGAAACTTATCTATGTGTATAACCACTTCTTACATTCATTTATTTGACACATTCATATTTTAGTGTAGATGGGCTTTATTGTTTTGTCCCTTACAGCCTTTCAGTTTTGAACGTAGTTTGCAGCACTTTCTAGTCCTGGAGTTGGCAGGTTCCTGCCTCATTGGAAGGAGCTTAGTTTAGCTAATCTGGGCAACACAGTGTAAAAATGCCATTAAATATTTGCAGATGAAGATTTTCAAACTTCACCTTTAAGAAAATAAGAAAATACTACATGCAGGGTTTCAAAAAAGTCATATACTGTAGCTGAACTGTCTTTTTATTTTTACTTTTTTATTATATTATTTATTATTTTTAATAGGGGTTTTGTTCAAAGTAGTGGGTTAGCCAGGGTCAGATTTTGGGTTACACAGATCTCATCAATGCCAAAAGGTGATACAAGCCTTGAAGTGTTAATCTTACACTTTGAAAGACCATTTTGTAGCAATCATGTGGCTACAAAAGTGTTCCATGTAGAAATAACTTGTGCAGCATGGAGTTATTGTCTCTCCATACTCAAAAGTTTTATTAGTAGCAATAATAGTAAAGAGACATCTTTTAGGATGTGGTGATTACAAAGTAAATACACACTTTCTGACATGAACATTTGAAGTAATGGAGCTGTATGCTATTCTGTGTTTGATGTTTTTCATTAAGACCTTGTGTTGCATGAGGGCATTTTCTGAACAGGGAATGTTGGTGCTCAGTACCAAGCAGATGACAGGTTAAAGCCCTTTGTGCGCAAGAGTGATATGAAAAGCAATACAACAGCTCATGGTCGAGGTAAAAGGTAGTGTAAAATTATATAACCTTAGCTTAACAAGTCACCATTCTTCAAATAAGTTGTGTCCTCTGCTCATAACATGTAATCCTTGGTGATAACAGTTTCGAAGCAGAAGATGGTGGCACTTGGGAATGGCCACATCATGACCATAGCAGCAGGTCAGACCACTGATGGGAATGTCACCCTTCCAGGGTGTGCCACTATGTTGAGAAGAGTGTCTGCTGCATCATCATTTGGTTGCTGTTTTAATTGGAATAATTCCCTTTGAGCTGTGCCTTGAGCTGACTCACATCACCATTTTTTCTCTGGCCTTACTGTTTGGTTCTCATGCAGAATCGCAGGCAGAAATTAAATGGCTGTAGAGGCTTCTGTCCACATCAGTCCTCATCTTCAGAGGTGCTCACTACTGGTGGCCAAGGTGGCACAGCAGCCCCTGAGGTAACTGCAAATTATAATTAGTCTCCTGAGGAAAGCCAACATTCAACTAACAGTTGGTTTTCCTTACCGTGCTAAGCAGCAGTTCCTGTCTGTTTAGCAGCTGTTTCACAAACCATCAGCATATCTGGTAAAAGGAGAGCAAGAATTTCCAGAAGTTTAGGCAGGTGCAACCATGAATGGCAAAATAGACATCCAGCGAATTTTTATCTGAGACAGAACTTCCAGGTACCATTACATGAACATTTTCTCTGTCTCAGGATACAAGCTGTCTTGAGTTCCTACCCCAGTGCTGTATAAAACAGCTATGGTAGCAAATGTTTATGGAAGGAAACGAGCTATGGGCAAGAGAGAGCTTCAGCATGCTCACTACTCCAGACTTCACTACTGTGTTGGATACTTGGATTTGACATGCTTAATTTTAGATGCTCAATTAAGTTAGTCATCGAGGGTCTTCTGTACCAAAGGACAAGAATTAAATACCTCTGGGTGGTAATTAATCCTGTCTCCATGTTTGTACATTGATGGGTTACATAGGAAGCCTTGCTGTTTGACAGCTTGCTTCTGAAATCGGGTTTAGGACATAGTGAGAATCGGCTTGCTTCAGTTCTGGGTTACCTTGTGCTTACTGCAAATTTGTAGGGTGGATTGTGTAAGAATTCATCACAGAGACCTAGTGCTCCATAAGTTAGTAACTTGGTTTACTTTGATAGTGTCTTTTTCATGTAAGCAGGCCTTTAGGTTAACATCTGAATTGTCATATCATCGCTGTATAACAGGAGGGTTGGCTTATACAAAATCTCTTGTTGAGACAGTGAAATGATTACAGCACAAAAAACCACGATTTTGTCCAGTAGATAAATTTCATGCTTTCTGAGCATGAATTTCTCTGTGTGTCGCACCACTCTCAAAGGCTGAGAATTCATAGATAAATCTGTTTCTGCAACCGTTTGTTAATCTCCCCATGATATTTATGGTGGGAAGTGTAAGTCTTATCTTTTTCTTTTAGGTTGACAATTGCATTTTTCGCACTCTCTGGTCTGGATATGTTGGATTCCTTAGATGTGGTGAACAAAGATGATATAATAGAATGGATTTATTCCCTTCAGGTCCTTCCCACAGAAGACAGTGAGTGAGTTTTTAGTTTTTTTTTTTAATTGATATTAACTTCTTTACTTTTGCTTTTCACCTGGGGGAATAGTGTATGGCTTTTATTCTCTTTTAAATACAAGCTTGACCTTCCCGAAGTGCTGTCCTGATAATTTCAGGTAGTGATGTTGAGCAATTCCTAGAAATAGATCCCTCTACAGAAATTAAAGTAAAAGTTAAACTTTTTTTTATGTATTCAAGGTAAAGCTATAAAATTAATATGAAGATAAAACAGTGTAAAATAATAATGAAGTTGCACCTTTAAGCATCTCAGAGAAATGTTTGACCTGTTTCTGAAAGAAATGCATGCTATATAAGCCTTACGGGTCTATTAATGATTATGTTGACATCCACAAATTGTAGCTATGCCAGGAGCTATTATAAGCACAGGTGTGTTTCTTGGAACAGCTTTTGGAAAAGGGAGGTGTAAGATTGAGAAACGAGAAGGATGAACACAGTTCCAGCTTCAAAATGAAAAATCTGTTCTTTAGATCAGTGACTTTAATTTACCTGACATTTTTAGGAGTAATGCTGTTGCTGTGACCCAGCTGTCCTCAGGCTGGATGGCACACGGCAGATCCAAGCAGGGGAGGGACACAGCAGGACCTGGCTTGCTCCAGGTGGCTGGCTGAACAGGAGCACAGGGAGGTGCTGCTTCCAGGGGCTCCTTGGTGTTCATGTTTCTTCAGTGGCAGTGCAGGTGAATGGCTAATAGCAGGGGAGGGAACAGAAGGGAGGGAGCTGCAGGCAAGACACTGCTATTTTATGACAATAGGTGTTGGCATGTTAAGTGCTGGAGTGGAGATAGCTCCAGGCTGGTCATAGAGCAGCGGTAATTACAGATGCCTGTCTAAGCTGTTCTATGAATGAAAAGCATTTTTATGAAGTGAGCCTATGGAAGTCAAGCTTGCTGATGCTTGGTCTTCACAGTAATGAAGAGATCCCTTTTCTTGTTCTGGCAACTTAGAAACCACCAGATCCACTTCAGGCATTAGCTCTAATAGGTTTGTTTTTTCTTGTGTTGTATTCCAGGACTAATTAGAAAAAAAAAAAAAAGGCATTCTGGATCACATAGTTGTCCCCACAGTGCTTTTAATCACGAGAAGGTACTTATCCCTCAGTGTTAGATTATTTTTTTTCCAGGGTGTGCATGCTTTGTTATAGGAGTTGCACACTTTCTGATCTCTGTCCCAGTCTTCAGGAGTATATATTTAAAGCAAAAGTGAAGTCTACAAGTTTGCAAGAAGAGAGATTAGAATAGCTATTTTTTTGTTTATTTGTCTTTGATACAGTATGCAGTAATTCTCAGTAATTCTCAGTAAGGTTTTTTTTTTTTTTCCATACCTAGCCAATATTTGGGATAGTCCTGTTGTCAGGAACCTTGTAGGGAAGGCAGTATAACTCTCAACATGCAGATGCAGAATCTAACAATCCAGGAAATAGATAAGACATCCTTTTTTTCATACCCATCGTAAAATTACAGGACAGTAGTTCTGGGGAGGATGCTTTTGGCAGAGCATTCTGTGCTTTTAAATATGTCTCTCTTTCTCAAAAAAGAAGACCAAACTTCCTTCAAGTCATCTATCTTTGTATCACTTTATAAGGAGTCTGTTCTTACAATCTCTTGTGTTTACTCTGTGTGGTCACTTGACTCCTCTAAAACTCCAGCATTATTTTCATTCCGTTTCTATGTCATCTAATAGATGCTGTAAAATGTAAACGATATCAAGAGCAACCAATTGGATACTGGACGACTAAATGTTTAGAAGGGAATGTGTAGCCTCCTTTAGAATCTACTTTCCATAAAATGTATTGACTTTTTATTTTTTTTAATCTTGGGTGTGTGCAGTACTTGTTAGTGGGCAGCCTTCCAGCAGCAGAGCTCTGACTCCCTCTTTTGGCTTCTTTGAAGAAGTAGCTAAACTCTGGTAGGCTGCAGCACTAAAGTTTTTGTTTTCAAAGTGTTTGTACATCTCTAGTTAAATAAAAGTTATCTCTAGTACATCAAGATTGCTAGCTTGATGCATCAGAATCTTACTGGGTTAAAAAATGAAAATAGTCTTTATTCTGCTTTTAAAGAGATTCTCTATTTCACCTTCTTAGTTGTGCATGCTGATAGATCTCTCTTTCTGGGAAAAACTGTTTTATAAACATGTAAATTGTAACATAGTAAAGAGAAAAACGATGATGATTGTGTGGCTGTGCCTTTTCCAATTGCATGTGCACCTTATTTTGTATGAGGTGGATAAACACCTGCCTGCTGTTGGGAAGTAGCGAATAAATTCCTTGCTTGCTTTGCTTGCACACACAGCTTTTGCTTCACCTAATAACCTGTCTCTGCTTCCATCCACTTGTCTTCTCACCTTCCCATTTTCTCCCCATTGCACAGAAAGGGGGACTGAGTTAGTGAGTGGCTGGGAGGGTGCTCAGCTGCTGGGCAGGGTCAACCCACCACAGCCAGGTATTACAGAACATGGTAGAAGATGCAGCATTTGGTGTTTTAGAAGACTGAGTTCAAGTCTCACAGTATGTTGTGAAATTTCTAAGTAGTATGTTTCTGTTTACTGGTATGTGATGTATCTGGTGGCTAATGAAAACTTCAGTTCACAGGTTAGTAGCCTTTGAAATTTTTACACAAAGCTAAAGCTCATTAGTGCAAGGTGGTGAAACCTTGATCTTGCCAACCAAGAAATCAAATGTGGACTTTGTCAACCAAACTGAAATGCACAATGGAAAGCTAAAGATTAAGTTCTGACAGGACAGGTTATATTCTTCAGTGGCTTTACTGTAACTGTGGAACATAAGAGTTTAAAACAAATAATGTCCTTTTAGGTACCATAACTAATTTCAGCCCAAATGTTTTAGAAACTGACTCAATACCAGTTATATGGAGGAGAAAAGGGTATGTGACACATCATAGCTGCTCCTCACACAGAATCTTACATTATTAGCTGAATGCTTGCTCTTGTTGCTATCTTCTACTTACTTGAAGGGCCCTTGTCTTCCTGAACTCCAGCAAAACCGATTGACTTTGTCTTCTGTAGATTTTGGCCATTGTTACTTTACCTTAACATTTAGCAAATGCTCTGCTTAGGTGCATGGCTGATACTTGTGCTTGTTCTGTTTCTGTGTTCACTTTTCTTTTTGCATTCAGTCGCAGTAAAGTTGGAAAAGGATTGACAAGAGACCTGTTTCAACATTTAAAATCCATTCTGTACTTTTGAAAGACAGGGAATGCAGAGCTCTGGACTCAACAAGTGTTAATTATGGACAGACCATGGAGGAACATTCCTTGGCCAAACTCATCCACTGTCCTCTCCCATAGCAACACAGACATTTGTTTGAGCCTGTTTGGGAGCTGGTTTAGCTTGTTGAAGTGGCAGAAAAGCATGCATTTATTTATCTAGCTGAGGGCTAGCTCCGTGTTGTGTTGGTGAACCTAGTTGGTGGGGGGTGCTAGCGCCAACAGTGGAGACAGAGCAAGATTGTACGCTTTGACACCCGGATGTGTCACTGGCTTTGCTGTCCTAAGCAGCTGTACCCTAAGGAGAGCTGAAATATCTTTCACCTGCTGCTTTGAACCCCCAGGATCCATGTGTAACAGGCTGAAAATTGTTACACTACATCAGGAACCGAAGAAGTTCCGTCAGAGTGAATTTAGTTTAGCAATAATGCTTCTTTCTTCCTTACATGTGTATCAGTACTGAAAAAATGGGGCGAGTGCCACTGACTATTTTTGAGATTATCGTTACATGTAGGCTTTTCAGGTCATGAGCTTCCTGAGTAGAAATACGAATTTTCCTCCAAAATAACACTATTTGATGGTTACTTTGGAGGTATTTATCTGGATATATCATTGGACTGACATTGGAGAGAATGCAGCTTTGCATTTTATGACACAGTCTATTGCTTTGATTTGTAAGAACAATTATTTTTAGATCTAGTTCAGTAAGAATTGCTTATGTTTACCTTTCTCTAGGTATGCTGACTGTGTTGGCCAGTGTTACAGCTGTATTTTTTTTTTTTTTAATTTTAAGAATTTAAAGGAGTGTTAGATTGTTACTGTGCTTAGCAAAAGGAGAAAAGAAAGCCTTAGAACAAGAGGAATGCATAGATAATGCAACTGTGGGAAGGAACAGTGTTGAAATTTACCACTCTTCTCACCCAGGACTAATCATAGATGAAACAGACACATAACAACATATCCCTTGTGTAACATAAAAGCTCCTAGCTCCTAGAATAAGCCACCTGTGGTCATCCCTTGTAGCTCCAGTACATGTTGTAAGGGCTTCTTGGCGTATGCACACTTAAGTGATGTGGTCTTCAAGGTAGTCTCAGCTCTTGACGTAAGCGTGGAATTATTTGGTTTGAGGAGAAGATCAAGTTTGCTTATTTTTGAAACATTTTTCTAGGCTTTTTTCTTTGAATGAGCTTGCCACAAGCATGCGCTGATTGATATAATATTTGTTATTTCTTTCTCTTAGGCAATTTCAGAAAGTATGCCTAGCTCTGAC
The DNA here is from genome assembly GCA_011075105.1 of Heteronetta atricapilla. NCBI lineage: Eukaryota > Metazoa > Chordata > Aves > Anseriformes > Anatidae > Heteronetta > Heteronetta atricapilla. Next base: position 63,504,712 of record CM021763.1, on the reverse strand, counting down.
AGTGAACACTAGGTGGTACCATTTCACAACTGCAGTTTTCCTCAGTGCTTCAACTGGCTGGGCTTGAACTGGTCACTCCAGCAATTTTTTGCTACAAGGGACATAATTTATAATTCATATACTTTTAGTGAGGGTATGTTTAACTTGCTATTTGCAGTTCAAAAAGGTAGGCAAGAGTTTGATTAGTGCTACTAAGCTATTTTGAAAGATAAGAAATACGAGCAGCTTGCAGTGAGATGGTAAAACCAGCTTCACAGAAAGTGAGATTATGAGCTTAATCTGAAAGACAGTGCTTTTTTCCCTTGTTCCCCTTTAGTTCAGAACCCATATGTGCAACAGGAAACTAGAAAAAAAGTTGAGACGTGACGTCAGTGTGGCAGAGTCAGCTGTTCAGAAATGAGAGGTTTTCACTTCCCATTTAACACTTCCTTTATCAGCTCAGTGCTCTTATATTAGTTCAAGAATTGCAACCATAAATTTAGCAATTCACTTGCAGTCCTGAAGCTCTTGGAAGAATCTGTTGTGTCCACCTTACTGACAAGTTTTTCAAGTTTGTTTTTGTTTTTCGGAGGAGATAAAACTTCACTCTGGAGATTATACAATAGTAGGGGCACTGTAAAAACAAACGGTTCTGGTGTTTCTTCTCGGAGCCAGTGTGTAAAGCCTGGGACTGGAGATCAGAAGTCACAGAAATAAGTAGTCAAATTTTTAAATCAATGACAGCAATACAGTTAAAAATCCAGCATTTGAAAACTACCCATGCTGGTTTTTGGTTGGTAGCAGTTTAATGGTGTAAGAAAGTTTTAAAACACTGCCCCAAAACTGAACAGCTGAAGGGAATAATAGATTCTGATTTCCTTCAAGCAGTTCGTTTTTGGTTTCTTTTTCCTAGTGTCTGTCACGTAAAAGCCAATAGCACACTACAGCTGGGATTCATGTTGCCATTTCTTCCTTGACAATGCATCATCATTCATGGTGGGGATGTCCTGTGATGGGGATCAGTCTTGTCAGGTTGAATCCTTCCATCCAGCAAGTTGAAACTACACTCTGTTTGACTGCAAAGCTGTCCCATTAGTAGCACATTTTTTTTACAGCAGATCAGACTAGCTAGTGATGTCACTAGGCTAAAATCCATCTTCTGGAATAGTTTCCATATTTGTACCATTTCAAAGTGTATTTTGTAGTTTACTTAAGCACATTCAGCAGAGAGTATTTTTTAATGAAAACGGGACAAGTGATTGGTGATTGTTTCTGCTATGCCATATAGGAAGTTTCTTATTTAAGAAATAGGAATTCTAGTTCTCTTACAGATTAATTCAGTCCATGTCGTTTTTGAAACAGTGATGCTTTTTGGGTAGCATACTTCAGGACCTTAGGTTAGCCGTACAGAGTAATACTTAATGTTCTTTCTGGAACCCTGGAACCTGTTGCAACACAAAACATAAATCTTAGACTCCAGGAACTAAAAGGCAAAAAACAGCTTGCTGATAATATTTGGATGATAACAAAATGTAATTTTTATTGTTGTTTTTTGTTTTTGTTTTGCCTACAGATACAGATGCTTTCTTTTTTTCCTTTGTTAAGTAGGACTATAGCATACAGATTTTTTATTGCAGGCTGAACTGACGTTACAGCTTCATTACACCTGTAGAACCATTAAAAAGTACTTTTGGTTGAAAGGTGAAAGAACTGGAGAATTGCAAGTATTTTCTTCCTGTTGAATCATAATTCATTCCATGTAAATTAGATCCAAAGACTAAATATTAGATAAATCCTACTGGTCTCATAGAGGAACTTAGATACGGCATAGAAGTACTTAGACTGACACAAGCTTCTAATTTAAATGTTACATACAAGCATTTATGGCACTTAAAGTTTGAAGTTAACATGTCAAACTATGATATAGTTGGTAGATCACATTGCATAGTGATCATTTTAGGACTTCAGGCTTTATTGTTTTTCAGTTAGTCTGGTGCAAATTTCCCAAATTTCCATGATTTGGGGGGAAAAAAGGAAGGGGAGAGAATTTAAGGGCATTTAAGTGCTGTGAAACTCTTCTGCATTCAGGGGATGAGAGATAAAGCAATGGAGCTTCATTGCTTTCAATTGAAACAGATTTGAGCCCTGAAAACTGTGCTTAGCTCTAAACAGGATATGGTACACACTTCTGTATACTGTATACCACATGCTTAGGTATTGTGATACATTTAAAAGAAATCATACCTGAATCACTAACAGAGGTGTTCGATAGTTATAACATTCTTGTACCTGTGCTTTGGGTAAGAAAGAAGAATGGTTTCAATTAAAAATTGCTTTTTGCATTAACTATATCACTCTGACAGTATCAAGTTAAATCAGTGCTAGCTGAAAACTGCAAACAGTTTGTCCTTGTATATGTTGCAAAGTATATTAAAAACAATTCTGCTTGGGAACAGATGGTATTAACAGGCAGGAATCCAGAGGGGGAGAAAAAATTTGTTATCTCTGGGCACTTTTCCAGGGGAATAATTTTTTTTTTTGGTCCTCTTTTTTTTCTTGACTCTTAGGAGCTTGGAATACAGTTTTGTGCTGATACGAACAGCAAAAATTAAAGAAAAAATAATAGTATTACAGCAGGAATTCAATTTGCCTGTAACTTCCTTTTTTATTTGTTTGTTCATTTGTTTTTTGTTTGGTGGTGGGTTCTTTGGGTTGTTTATTTACTAATCGGAATGATAATAAACTGAGGTTGAGAACATACTGAAAGATACATGCAAATTCTGGTAGTACCGAGGATGATGTTGAACTAGCAGGTAGATAATTATGGTTAATAATTACAGTTTTGGCAAAAGCAAATCAGTTGAATCTTTTTTTTTTTCCTATCTTTTCCAGGGTCAAACTTGGATCGCTGTGGATTCAGAGGCTCTTCATATTTGGGAATGCCATTCAATCCCTCCAAGGTCAGTTATGCAAGTGTGTGGAGGAACTTTCTCAATTAGGTAGTAAATGATCTTGTATCTTTTTTTGTAACAATAACTAAACAATTGTGGAATATCTGGAAAACAGCAATTTTTGCACTGTTAATGCATTGAAATGTTTGCAGAGCCTTTAGGAATCAAAAGTACTCCTAAAATGGTGGTGCTTGTATTTCAGGGGCAGTGAAGAAAAAAGTAAAGTACAGATTGTGGTTTGTCTTAGTGTACTCTGCTTTTCTGAGCATGGGTAGGAGAACTTCTGTAGCTCAAGAACTGTCAGCAAACTTGGTAGTGAAGGGCAGAACAGCTCAGCATTAAGCTCTCTTCCTCAGTTTTCCTCTTCCTATGATGACAAATGGATATCTGCTTGCACCTGATATCCACTCAAATGTAGGCAAGGCTCTGCTTATCCCAGTTTGTCAGTGTCTATAAGAGAAGGATGCTTCATAGCCCATGGAACTGAGGTTCAAGAGAGGTAAGTCTACACAAAAAGAAAGTGCCAGCAGCACAAGGTAAAAAGAGGCAGGCAGATGCTGCTAAAGACGATATAGAAGGTCCAGTGTGGTTGTAAGAAGGCTCTAGATGCCAGCGTGCAGGAAGGACTGTGAAACAGTATTTTCTATGTTGTGCTTGAGAATGAAGAGTCAAACCTCATTAAAGAGTGGATGAAAAATCTGGAAGAGTACCAAATTACAAATATTCGATTTTTCTGGAGAACAGATAGCAAATTCTTAAATGTGACTGAACAAATCCTGTGATATAAAATTGAGAGCAAAACCAAATATGATATACTTATGACTGTAGTAGAGATTAAAAATGTTTGGACTAGCTTGAGTGTGAGGCATGCTTTGGCCTCATTTTTTTTTTTACTCTTAACATCATAACTTTATGCTTCTGAGTAGCTTGTAGGAATATTAATCTAAACTAGATCAGCAACTGCTTAGCCACTCTGCACTGCAAGTCAGTCAGGTACTCATGGCAATAATATTCAGAGGTTATGCTTTCTAACAAGGGAAAAATAATTATGAGGAGGGTTTTTTTACATCTACACCAGGTAGTACAGCAGCATGTGATGGATAAGGTCATCTGTCTCTTGGTTTGCTTTGGTATTTATCCCTTTTTACACTACAGATGGTGTCTGCAGTGAGCCCCAAATGCAGTTGTAAGATGAATTCATCCTGTGTTTTAATTGGAATTAACCTCAGTGGCAATCCTACCACCCACTGTGCTTGGAGGAAGGAAGAAAGCAAAACTTCTGCTTATAACCTAAACTAATTTGGGATCTCTAGTGGTGGTTTACTGTGATACTTTGTTAAAAATAAAGTTTAAAAACAAAATAGTAGACAATCATTTCGATAGTTATATATTAAAAAAAAAGACTGGGGGTAGTGAGAAGGAAACTGGTTGTCTTCTTTTTAATAAGACATCTAAATAACCTTATAGAATCACAGAACATCCCAAGTAGGAAGGGACACACAGGGATCATCAAGTCCAACTGCTGGCTCCACACAGGACCACCCAAAAGTCAGACCCTATTTCTGAGAGAATTGTCCAGATGCTTCTTCAAGCTGCTCCTCACACGTCTTGCCCTCCAGATGCTTCATCATCTTCTTAGCTCTCCTTTGAATACTCTCTCATAGTTTTATGTCCTACTTAATCTGTGGTGCCCAAACCTGCACACAGTGCTCGAGGTGAGGCTGCACCAGCATAGAGCAGAGTGGGTCAATCACTTCCTTCGGCCAGCTGGCAGTGTTGTGCCTGATGCAGTCCAGGTATCCAGGGCACTGCTGGCTCATGTTGAGCTTGCTGTCAACCAGAATCCCCAGATCCCTTTCTGTGGGACTGCTCTTTCCATCCTCTCATCCTGCAGTCTGTACACACAGCCAGGGTTGCCCCTTCCCAGGTGCAGAATCTGTCACTTGCTCCTGTTAAACTTTGTATTATTGGTGATTGCCCAGCCCTCTGATTTGCTAAGGTCCCTCTGCAAGGCCTCTTGCCCTCAAGGGTGTGAGCAGCTCCTCCCAATTTAGAGCTGTCTGCAAACTTACTTAGTATGCCTTCAAGTCCTGCATCGAAATCATTTATGAAAACATTGACAAGAACTGGCCCTCGAACAGAGCCCTGGGGAATCCTAGAAGTGACTAGCTGCTGCCAGTCCATGTGGTCTAATCCTCTGACCCCAACCCACCAGCCAGTTTTCACCCTTATTATTATGTACTTGTCTAGCTGTATGATGGACTTTTTGTCCAGAAGGGTACTTGAGGACAGAAAGTGCCATACAACGTTGTGGAATAAAAGCACGACAAAATGAATAAAGACGTAACTTTACCAAACTGAGATAATAAAAATGCTCCATCACGTTTTGTCAAAGTTTTGGGTCAGTGCCATGCAGTGCAGTAAATGCAACACTTCAACAGCGTCTCGTAATGAGCTAGCCGGTCTGTAGAGGGAACAAAGCGGTGGAATCGTGTAACCTGTGGAAATTAGTTATGAGGTTGTTTATTATATCTGGAAAGCCATTTGCAGATGGTTGTGCTTTTTATTCAAGCCTTCTTATACTTTTCATTGCATCCGTGCTAAAGGGAATGGATTTCCTTGATTTGTTGTTATACAGAATTTTAAAGGACCTTCAGCACTGTTCACTTAAAGTGTTCTGGAATGACAGAGGAAATGAACAACTTGGGAATCGATTATAATGACCCTGAATTACTTTAAAGGTCTTGTCCTTTTTCTTTATTCATCATTATCCCCAGTGCTGTGTTAGAGCATATCTTCAGCAGTGTTCTAGTTCCTATCTTCAGAGAACTTGGTAAGTGCACTTTAATGTGCTTGCACCACAAGAGTGAGGCACTCAAACTGTACTTCATGTATGAAACTGAACTGGAAGGAGCACACCAAGTGCACTTATCCATTAGTGGGCCTACGGACCAAGGATACAGACTGCAGCTGTCCCAAATTCCACAGTGCACATGGTGCGGGCACTGGGACACCAGCACAGTGTTGCTCTGCATTTTTTCCTTTGTGTAGACACAGCCTTAGAGGATTAAATGTATTTATTCTTGTTGTTTAGCTGTGCTTAACAATCGTTCCACAGTTTAGCAGCTTTCTTGTTGCTAGTTTTTCTTGAGAAGTAACTGCTGTCATTCTTAAAATAACTCCATTTTGTGTCTCTTGGCCCATGAAGCTCACCGTTTCAGGTGATGAGAGCAATGTTCTTTTTGTGCCTAGACAGGTAGTTTGCTTACTTGCTGCTGTTGCTTTGGTTTATAGTGTCCAGGGAGCCAAAATAGTTCTGTAGCGCTACAAGTAGTCTTTATTCTTAGTATAGAACTTAAAAACAACTCATTTTTACTAACTCTACAACTGCCCATTAAAAATCAGTTGTTTTGACTATAGTGCCTTTGTTAAACGTAGGACAGGCTTTTACACAGTGTCTGACTGACTGTCCTTTACAGCAGGAACACTGTAACACCACTTCCTCCTAGCCATGCAAATTTTAGAGGTATTAGCAGTTATCTCCTGAAACCTTTGAGACATGCTGTCGTATTTTCTCTGACAGAAGCCACTCTAGTCCTGCTTTGTAATGTCATGGGGGCAGGTTTCTACAACTACTATGAATTCTCAAATTTTAACTCTTCATACGCAAAAATAGTTTAGTTTAGTTTAGTGTGTTTGTTTGTTTTCCCTGAAATGTCCAATTCTTCTCCTTAGTGTCCCCTCAGAGGCATTCTGTAATCTGGGCTCAGGTGTATCTGTTGCATTAGCACGTGAACATACGGATGATGGTGTGTTGGTGTATGTAGGTACAAAATAAAATCTGGTGGGTAATAGCACAGTGAGCTTGAAATAATGACATGGAGACTTGAAGATAAAGTGATTTCCAGTACACTTAAAAGTTGAATAACTATGACCAGGGAATGTAATTTATTATTCTTCTGGTGAATATCTATATTTGTTTTATATTTTAAAAAAATCATATTGCGAATGCAGATCTGTTAGTCCATCAGAAGTTCCCAAAATCCTACCATAATTATATGTATAAAACTTCATTTTGGCCTTTGCAACTATGCCTAGTAAGTGATTCCTGGATGATCTCATATTTGATTTCCTATTCTTCCATTTATTTTGATTTTATTGGAATATTGGCTATATTGGGATTTGGACCCTCAGGCAAATACTCTCAAGTACTGGCTGTTGGGCCCTCTATCACTTTTTTTTTTTTTTAATAATCACATACCAAAATATCAGCATACCAATTTATTATGTAAAGGATTGTTTTATTTGCCACAAGATAAAACTTTATTAAAGGAGAACTGTTAGTAGTAAAGGTAGTTGTGGGACTTGATAGCAGCTATTCTTGAATGCCCCAACCACCTCCCCATTTCCCTGTATTTGGGAATCATGCACCTGAACAGTCTTTTCTGTATTACTTGTTACCTAAGTGTTTGTGTGATCTTCAAAGATAGAAGGAGGTAGCAGGACTAACTTAGCTGTGAGCTTCATGATTGTATGTACGGCTGACAGACTACTATTTGGTTATATGCGTCAGGCAAGTATAAATTTTGCTCCTTTTTAAAACTACCTCACTTGCAAAAGTTACACAACTCTGGCCTTGCTAAAACCCTGCATTTGGAAAACCAGTGCAATACTGCTACATGTTGGAATGTGTGCAAGGAAAAGGAAGTGGGGATAAAATCTGTACGTTGTCCAGATGTTGAAGTGATTGATACAGTTTTGGGGGGAGGATGGTATTATTTAATTTGATGACCATATAGTAAATATGCTTATAACACTTTTTTTGTGGCCTGATTTTACTGCTGGGAGTAATATTAGAAATACCTGTATTCGTTAAAAAATAAGGACCCAATTATGTTTAAATGTTCGTAGGCTTACCAGAGGTTGACAGGCAGTATCAAACTAGTGTGTGTATAGAGTAGTAAAAACAAAATCTTGTGAACTAGGAGATTTTAGTTACTTTAGGTAAACACCGTGTAGAAAAATTGCCACTTAAAGGAGATTGTTGGTAACTATGGATGCCTTAGAAAGTTTCCTGCATATCCAAGTACACTTGTAGTAGAAGTTTTTGGTTGAATTTTCATACATACAGACTTAAAAAGTCAAGTCTGAATATTGTTAGAGTAAAACTCTAAGTAAAATAACAATATTCTTCTAGAAGCAATATTTTCAGAAGAAAAGTTGAACTGTTTCACTGTATCTGCTACTCTTCAATTATTGATGTCAACAGTGCTGAGGAGATGGACTAGCAAGAACATGTAAACAGAGCCGTGGTGCACAGTTAATATTGATTCGCAGGCTCTGCGTGCTCCATTGTGTAAAATCAACAGAGATACCTTCTCTTTCCAGGTTATTCCAAGTAAAGAGAAATTAATTGCTCCTCTCATTCCAGTTCAACTTCAGTTTCACAGATATTTGGAGTCTTTGTTCATAGTTGCTGACTGGACCTGCTGGGACATTTTGTAGGCCGTCAGTCCTAATAACAGAGAATCTTTCCAAATATATTTCAGCTGCTAATGCGTGTCTCATATTTCACTTGACAAAACGCGTGAGCAGTTTTAAGTACAGGCCTGGAACACTGAGAATCCTTTCAGGGCCAGAACTGGTTCGAGTCAGTTTTTTTCTGAATAGACACTTCCTTTGCTCAAAAGTAAATTCAGCGGCTACTTTAAACTGAATACTTTTTTTGTGTGTGAGAACAAGTTTGTATCACCCTATATGCCTGGTTTTTGGGGCAGAATTTTACAGCAGAAATATGTTGGTGCATCACAAGCATTAAGCTGCTTTAATTACAGTTTTTAAGGGGGAGGTATTCTGAGAAGCAGATTTGGAGTTCTGTTAGATTTATAATGCCTAGATTGGTTTGATAGGCCAAGTTGTTCCTTCTGGGATTAGGTCCTGTCATACACTGGAGTTAGAAAAATGAGTTTGTCGACTACAGTAGCTCTCAAACTACGAATGCTGTTTGAGTACATGGTTCTTCTTGGCTTTGGAAATCAGCGTGATTGGGCCTAAAAAATACCATCTACCTGTAACAGCAACTTACTTGTTTTGTACTGCTTTTTGCATGTGTTTTTAGGATTAATTGAAAATGAAAAATTGCAATTAACATAATCCTTGTAAAGTGTGTTTAAAAAGCTTTCTTTGCACAGACTCTTAGCATGGAAAATAGTTTTTATCATGCCTAAAAACAAAGAAAAAGTCACCTCCCTTTTTCTATAAACTGGGCCATCCTGAGTACCCAGAGGTATCTTGTTACGCGTGTTTTGTGTTGTAATGCAGTGTACAAACCAGGATGTACCTACACCACAGGGAAAAACAATAAATTTGGTGCAGCTGCATTGATGTCCCCTGACACCCATTTTGTGATTTGTACCATGTGACTACCCATCATTTACCTCTAATTGAAGCTTCTCAGTTGACTTTATTTGCTGTATGAATTATTTTGTTTAAGCTCTGGTTATTGTTTTAAAGCGGAGATGAAAGTAGCTGAGGCGCTAATTTGTTATTGCTTCCATTTACAAGAGAGATTAATAGTAACCCCTCATGCTGCTTTCTACTTGTAGATCATTAGATTCTGAAATGTCTGTGGAAAGGACTTCTGGAGGCTTGGCTGTTTATTAGACTGCTTCCTCAACGCCCAGGAAGTAATGTCAAGCAGTGTGCCAGAATAAACTTTGGTATAGATGACGTGCTTAAAGCTTGCATAAATACTGGTCTTTGCAAAGCCTTATTCCAAACCTTCCTATTGACCAGCTGTTTACAAGGGTTGCAAACTGTGCAGTAGTTTGGTTTGACTCAGAAAGGTTTAGTGGCTTGCCTTCAATTTAACCATAATTAGTGAACAAAAATGAACTTTTCCCACCTATTTATTTATTTACTTGAATGCCTGACTGTAATATAAGGTCTTACAGTGTGTAAATGTTTTGTTTCTCCTTTTTTTCTAGGGTCCGGGTATATCTCATCCATATGATAGTGGGCACATTGCAATGACTTACACAGGTCTGTCATGTCTGGTTATTCTTGGAGATGATTTAAGTCGAGTAAATAAAGATGCCTTACTGGCAGGACTGAGAGCTCTCCAGCTGGAGGATGGAAGGTAAAAACCACTTTATATTTTACAGCACTTTGGAAGATTAAATATAAAATGCAGATGTGGAATGAAACACAGTGAACATGGTTCTTGTGAAAACAATCTTACAATATCTTCTTTCTGTCAGTAAATATTTTGGCGAGTGTTAGTAAGAGAACACAGGCTAGTGTACAAGACCAAACAGTACTTTGTGTCTAGGTTTGTTTTCATATGTATAATGATGATGTTTGCTTATGGCTGTGGGCACATATTACTGGAAAGTTAATGGATTGATCTTAGTTTTTTTGTGCTGTGTCTTTCAGGTAAGTGAGGTGTTTATATTCTCTGGGATTTTTGTAATTCCCTGGAGTACTGTTAAGATGATGTTTGCTCTGGTTTGTGGGACAATGACCTCCATTCAGAGATGAAGATTTCACAGATTTCACAAATTCAAGATATCCATATACAGGATGAATTAACCTATATTACTTATAATAGGAACATGGTATTACTAAACATCCTTGTGAGATTCATTTACACACATTTTTTAATAGATGGTATATAACACTTGATCTACTTCATGTTCTTTTTCATGAGTGGTGGTGGGCGTTAATGCAAATCGAAGCAGGTAGCTAATGAAAACTTCTGCTAGGGCCCATGATCTGTCTGTTTAGAAATTTTAATGAATATAATTTTTGAAAAAATGCTTTAAGAAATGCAGAATTACAGAAATTGTTGTTCTTAAAGTAATTATATTTCACTTCACTAGGAAACTGCTGTCATCATTTACTAGTTAGAGGGCTGTTGTTTTGGTCAAAAGACTTTGTATTGCATAGATGTTTTCCATAATTAAAACTTTTTTTTTTTTTTTAATATGGAACATAACTATTAACATGTAGTGTAATGTGTGCACAAACATGTGCACAAACCTCCAAAATGTTTGGAATGTAAGTGGTAAATATGAGCTGTATGATGCACCACAACCTGTATTTGCAACAGCAAACTGACCTTAACGGGCCACATGTATATATGCAGAGATAGATATATTTACACATACATATATATGTGTGTATGTATACATGCAAATATTTGTTAGTTTGCCTTAGTTTGCAGTTTCTTCAAGCACATGGAGGTGTGCTTGTTCGATTCCTCTAAGCATTCTTATTAGATACTGGACCATTTTTGCCTTTAAATCATACCCGAAAGCTTGACAAGGGGACAAGGTGCTCCCAACACACGATCATCTTGAAGCAGTTGCTTGCTGTCTTGCCTGATCACAGCAGTAAGCAGTATGCAGTTAACCTCATCTATGTGTTTGTGTCACAAATGGTTTTAATGTGCAGACTTGCACTCAGGTTTGATTCTTCTTCCTGCTGAAGATAGCCAGCTAGACCCTAGAGATAAAGGAGAGTGCTTTGCTTGTCTCTGGTGTACAATTGTTGGGCAGGAGTCAACTTCTAGTATGACACACTTTCCTACCTATGAAAACCACTTTTACTGCACCAAAATGAAAGGATGTGTGAAGGCACTTGCTTACATCTTGTCCAAGTAGAAATATCAAATAACCCAAATGGGGGAAACAAATTTTCCTGATGTTACCCTAGTATAAGTATTCTAGTCTTTGGATTTGTTTCTTGTATGTTATTAACTAAAAAAATGGGGTTTTAAGTGTTAGAGTACACATTTAAATAAAGGTGTGTGTTTGCGTCTCTACCTTACCTTGGCTGAATGTGATTTAAGTATCTGGATAACCCACAATGCGCCGTCACCTAGGGATGGAGAAAAGTTGTAAACCACAATGCTGGCACATCTTAAGGAGTGTCCCGGTTCCCAGAATGTCCTTCGCTGTATCCAAAGAGCACTGGTGTTCATTCCCTGTCCAAGCTGCAGAGAGTAGGGCTTGGCATCGCTGGAGTTAAGAGAAGCGAAAATATCTCCCAGTAGATTTTGGAGGCTATTGTATGCAAAAAGATAACAGGGTACATACTGGAATCCCAGGGCCAAAGTTGTAGTGTCATAGTGGCAATAGTGGTGCTTGAAATTCACCTTTCAGTCTTTAAAGTCAGAGGTACTTTTGGGGGGGCGGGGGAAGAGATATGACAGGAGGACTATCAAAATATTATTTTTATTGTTCTGGCTTCCTGCAGCTGTTTAATTCTTAAAAAATATTCTAACTAACCCTTTGAGTGAAACAGAGACTCGTCACACAGCAAATCACAGCATTCATCCTTTTGAGGATCTCAGCACAGGATCATACAGGAGAGCACAGGAGAGCGTAGGTGCAACAAAATGTTCTTTGGAAGGTATGTGGCCATAGGAAATCAAAACCTGTATTGCAGGTAATTTTCAGTATTCATATTAGAAATAGTGATAGGAATACTATTTATACATACGCGGGAATCTGATCCTGAAGTTTGAGTCAGAAAAGCTATGTAAGCTAGGAAGATTTCTAGGAAGGCAAAAAAATCTGCCAAGAACAGCAATTGCTACAATAGTAACTCATATGTCAGTATTTCATGTGAAATGTAAGCGTTAACATCTTTGGATAAATAAATACATTTTGATAAATAAAGTCATTGCACTGCTGGAAACAGAGGTACGCAAGCCCCTAGTTGTTAACAGTTCCACGCACTTTGTTTTACTTACTTAGAAACGTCCTCTGAAGAGAAAATCTAGTGTACCTTTGGGTTATAGTTGTATGAATACTGTAAATAGAAGTAGGTAACTTGTTTTGAAAGGAAAGGCCTTCAGTGCAATTCCTTAAAAGGCAAATCACAACTTCTAATATGAAAAGCTATACAAGACATGTAATGAGAGAAACCTTTCTTTCAGTTTCTGTGCAGTGCTGGAAGGAAGTGAGAATGATATGAGGTTTGTGTACTGTGCTTCCTGCATCTGCTACATGCTTGATAACTGGTCGGGCATGGATATGAAGAAAGCAATAGACTACATTAGAAGAAGCATGGTGAGTATTCTAAAAGTGTTACTTCTTACTACATTTTAAAGTTATTAGTCCTATTTCTTTATCATGACTAAAAATCAGTCCATCCAAACTGAAATATTAAGCTAATGTTTCTTTTCTGTTTTTACTTCAGTGAGCTGAAAATGGAAAAGTACTTTCTGCGTTTTTATTTTCACTGTAATATGTATACTAACAATTTTATTTGGTGTTTATGAGCACCTCATGAGCACCCCTGCTTAGTTAGCATTGGTTTCCAGGCTGAGGATATCCCTGCAGACTCCGCTCAGTGGGTTTCCCACCGGGGACAACAATTTTCCTGTTCTCCTTTGACAGCGTGACAGATCAGCCGAGTCAGGGTGCTCACTTTTGAGCAAAATCTTTACCATGTTGCTCCGTACATCACATCAGTTGTAAATTACTATCTATCTTTTACACCTGACTGTGATTTTGGTCCCAAAGGAGAGTTCTAGGAAGGGTGAAAAAAAAGCTCAGTTGAATTGTCAGAGGTATGAAGTGGCTTTTGTGTGAGGAGCATGTAACACATCATTACAGGACTTACTATGTTAGAATATATTACTAGTACTCTTCATTCTAGAAATGAGATGATTACATGGAGTTGGACAGAAATATGTAAAGTAAAAACTGGCACTGAAAAATGAAGTAAGTATGGAACAACTGTTTTTAAGATGAGAACCAGGGCTACTGATATAGCAGGCGAGTGGACATTTTTGTATTTGGAGCTTTGAAACATCTGGAGATTTGCTATCTACAGTGATCTTTAAATGAATTGACAGACTGTTTATAGACTCCTGGCATTAATTCTTTAATCTGCAAATTCCAACTTCTGTGATTCTACTGGGAAAATTGACCCCACTTTTACATATCCATATATATATATATATACATATATATGTACAGGTCTCTTCCAACCCAGATGATTCTGTGATTCTGTGATTTATTGTGAATGTACAGCAGAGTTGTGACTCGATTTTGGCTTACATATTCAAAGGTCAGATGTATCACTAATTAAAAAAGAGCAGACACTCAGATGCTGAAATTTTGAATGACTTCAGCAAACATGCACTCTTAAATGCTGCAGTTTTCAACATTTCTTGATTTATCTCAAATTTGGCCTTAAGCAGACATACTGCAAGAATTTAAGCATAGCATCTCTTTTTCCTATTACAGTAGACTCCTCTGCAAATGCAGGTATACAAGGCTGTTGATTAATTGTGTTATAATAGCTGGTTGTGAAACTTTTGGAGTGAAGGTTTAGAGTGTGAAGTGAAGATTGTACTAGCTGGATTTACACATTTCCTGAGGATAGTATTTTATTATGTAGTATTCATGTAGCAGAAACCTCAGCTTTTTTTGGCATATATTTTCCTAGGCCCGTTCAAAAGAACAAAGAACTAAAAAATATTTCTCTAGCTCTTTAATGCACACAAGTCCCCAAAGCGCAGCTGCTACCTGTACATACATAGGCACTAATCAGCCAAAGGTTCACTATTATCTATTAAAATTTCCAGTTAAATTTTACAGCCCAACAAGTGTGCATCCCAACAGCTGTCCGGGATGCACACTTAACAGCTTTTCTGCAGAGCTAATTACTTTGTCATACATGAAGTAAACCACCTCCTTTTACAATTACTGTTTGTAGAGTTAATTAGCTTACTCAGTTTAGCTTTGCTAATCAGTTTGCCTTTGCTTAGCAGTTAATGGGCCCGTGGAGTGAGGTAGCACATTTGGATTGCCTTTGCAAAAGATACCACAGAGTTTAAAGTAAATTTGCACTGTTTTAACATTCAGATGTTGACGGTCACTACTTAAAATTGGTTTGTACTTTGGAAGTTCAAGCTGCAGTTCGAAGTTCGTGTGTTGCTCCTAGTTGCTTCAGCTTTGAGCAACAACTCAAAAACTGGGAAATACAGTTTTTGTGTGTTGCTTCCACATCTGCTTTTGTTTCCTTTTTTTTTCTCTCTCCAAAGTGTGCCTTAAAAACAGACCTACAAAGTAACATAATTCTCAGGTAATACCTAAGGACGTGACAGCTGCTGTAGCCATTGTTTGGTTAGGACTATGGGAGTCATTAGTGGTCTTTCAAGATGTCCTTTATCTTCCAGCCACTATTACATGTTCTGAAGAAAACATGAGAAATTCATAGTCACAAAAAAAAGGCACAAATTGTTTTCTATCTAATCAGAACATGAACCAATCATTAATTGAACTGCTAATATGGAAGAGATAGGATCTGGTAGGAAAAGATAATTTAACTTAGAAAGTTAAATGTAAAAGGTTGAATTATTTTTCCCACTAAACAGTTTGGTATTTGTCCAGTGATAATGTATTGGTTATTAAGTATTCTGTGAACACTTGTAAAATAAGCATGTTCCATTTTATGAATAACTTACTCTGTTCTCTTATTCCTTATCATGCAGAACGCTTTAGTGAATTTGTAATGAAGAGAGATTGTTATTCCTACGTTTACATTATTACCCATTCTTAGATTCTTGCTCATAACAGAGCTGTACTATAATACTTCTGCTGCTTTGTTTGTCAGAGTGAAGCTCCTAATTCTTCTTTCACTTAACAAAGTGATTTTAGAGCATTGTGAATTATTTTTTAACAGTCGTATTTTACAGGACAGATTAAGTTTGGTACAATAGCATATCTTATTGTGTTGTTGCTTCTGGTCTCCCCTCAGTTCAGGCTTCAGTTTATTTAAAGCGTGATGTTCTTGCTCCTAACTAAACCATTTCTTGTACTCCAGTGTTGTATATGCAGTATGAACCTGCATTTTGTCTTTTAGTACACTAATGAGATTTTGAGACAGATTTCATTTATGTGTTTAATTTTGTTTGGAACTACATAACCATTAAAGAAAAAATGAAACTTTTTCATTATAAAAAAGGAAAATGGTATCTGCATCATATGCTTTCCCTTTTTGGCAAAGAAATGTTTACCTATTTCCAGACATTTAACTAAAATGAACTAAAAAGTCATAAAAGCTTTTCTTTGTTGTACTGAAACAAAGCTGATCAGTTAACAATTTTGTGCCAAGAATTTTCTTGAGATACAGGTTTACAATTTAACTATTTTTAAATGGTCATTATAGTGTGATAATTTTGGTAGTAAACTGAGAAATTGCAATGTCTGTAAAAGTGATTTGGCTCTGAAGTAACTGGTTTGTGCATTCTTTTTCTTCAGTCCTATGATAATGGCCTGGCACAAGGAGCTGGACTGGAATCTCATGGTAAGAATGTTAAAATATTCTACAATTATTTTTAAGACTGGAATTGTGAAATGCTGTAAGAAGTTCAGGGTATGTCATGCCTTTTCTTCTTTTTCTAATTTTAAGGAAGTGGGATGAGGAGGAGCAAATCTAAAACATGCCTCACAATATTGTCTTCCTTCTTCCCTTAGTTCCTGCTTAATATCAGACCAGATGGACACTTGATATACCACCTCCGATATTTTTACCTCATACGTGATTTGTTGAAAGGTGTTGGCTGTAGTTCTCACGTGTTGCTGACAGAGCAAACCTTTTCACCGTGTACCATTGCTACTCTGTGGATTTATCTATATGAGATTTTATGCAATGCACCTGATAATCTCCAGTTTCAGCACCTTTTAGTTAAACCTAGAAGGATTTCCTCTGACAGATTGCACCACCTGTTGGGGGCTCAAATCTTGAAGACACATTTTTGTAAACAGGTGGTGGCTTCGAAGATAGAAATTCCCAAGGGACTGATAATTTTAAGCCAAGTATTTTTCTATGCTATGAAGTGGCTAGTCTCTTCATGACAGAGAAAGTTCTTCCTTTTGTGTGACTGGTACTAAATCTCTCAGATGTTTGTTAGTTTTGTCCTTGGAGTCGAAATTCTGAAGTATTCCAACTGTGTTCTTCCTGCAGGAAGGAAAACATTGAAAAACTTAACCTATACCCCTACATACTTAATTACTGTAGAATGCTGATAACACATAGCATTACTTCAGTTACCCTTTCTGCGTTTTTGCATCAGAAAGAAGATAACCTTGAAGTTGCCTGTGGTCTTCTAGCGCCAGAGTAGTATAAAGAACTTAGAGCCCTAAGTCATATATCAACACCTCTCCTACGTTCTTTCCCAGGCTGTAACTTTATCATTGCATATAATAGGCTCAGAATGAGTTTTAATGTGAAGTGATGGCAATTATACACAAACAACGTGAATTTCTCTTCTAATTGCCTACAGATTCCTTGACAACAAAAAAAAATTCGTAGAAACATAATTTGTGTTGGCAACAACCATGAGAATCCAGCAGTCTTTTCATCATATTAACCATGCCTTAATTTTTTCCTAATACTTTTGGGGCTCTCTGATCATCAGACACTTATGTTTTTCTTCTCTTTGTCATTGTATCTTAAACTGCATTTGGCATCTCTGCTTCAGTTCAATTGCTAGCTTCTCAGTAGCTTTCTTGTGTAAGTTTAATATGAATAAATGTTTTCTGCTACATTTACTCATTCCCAGGCTGCTGTGTAATGTAAATTATGCAGCACTGAGAGGCCCTCCAACTTGAGTAAAATGAATTTTTAGGTTTATTTGTGCAAGAATTGTTTTTTCGTTTGTTTGTTTCCTTGATGTATGTACTGAAGTATTTTTATTTGTTTGGATTTTAGATGTAAAAGATGCTTTCAAACTTATAGAAATCTATTGATGAAATTGTCACTACTGTAACTGAAGTTCTGACTGATGTCCTACAGGCTTGCCTGAAAATCTGCTCATTAACAACCATTTCTTCACAGGTGGCTCTACATTTTGTGGTATTGCATCTCTGTGTTTGATGGGTAAATTGGAAGAAGTTTTTTCAGAAAAGGAACTGAACAGAATAAGAAGGTGGTGTATAATGAGGCAACAGAATGGATATCATGGACGACCCAACAAACCTGTAGACACTTGCTATTCCTTTTGGGTGGGCGCCACATTGAAGGTAGTGTACAAACTAGCTACGGGAAAGTTACTGATTTGTTTTGGTTTCTTTAAACATCATACCATTTCTTTGCATGGAAGAGTTACATCTTTGGCATCAGTATGTAAACGTGCACAGATCACTATAAAGGTTTTTCATCTTGCAAGAATGCAGGATATGGAGGTTTACCAGCTTAGTGCTGTATTGCACTGCTTATGTACATAACTTGTATTTTAGTACTAAAAATACACTAAGGTTTAGTATATTAATGTAACAGTCTAACTTCTTTTTTTCAGCTATTGAACATATTCCAATACACAAATTTTGAGAAAAACCGAAATTACATCCTGTCAACTCAAGATCGCCTTGTTGGTGGATTTGCCAAGTGGCCAGATAGCCACCCAGGTACACTTACTTTTCAAAATCATGCAAGTGTGTTAAAAGCTAGAAGTGTGTTTCCAGCAGTAAGATGTTTGAGAGGTTTAAGGGAAGGTTTTTCCCCAGTCTCTTTCAAAAAGTAAAAAAAATATATAGTGAAATTTTCATGATTTAAAAGTAAGTCAGGGGGTATATTTTTTTCTTGTTGAACCACTGAGCAAAAAATGTTGTTTAGACTATCAGTGAAAGAGTATCACTATCTCTTTAGAGCTGGACAAGCCTTTCTGAATGTGTGTAACTGTTCCAATTAAGGAACGCGTTGTACAGTGGATGTCTTCATAAATGTTCTGATTAAAATATTTCAGACCATTTGCATTCTTAATAAGGGAAAGCTTTAAGCTTGTGCAGAAGTCATGGATGTATTTAATCAACTCAAAGCATAGATAGTTATAATTTACAGATTATAGTTACAGAAAGAACTAGTGTATCTGAAAGTCAATTGCTGTTATCACCTTGCAAGTGTGTAGTTTGAAGTAACAAAGAGCTTAAAAAGATACAAAAATCTTTTCATTTGAAATAATATCACAAGATGCTGGAATTCAGCAAAGGTATTGCAAAGTTGTAAAAGTTGGGCCGGTAGTGTTGCTCAGTGGCGTTTTGTACAGGGAAGATAAACAGTCTGTAAACTCAATAAACAAGAGAAAAATGTAGACATAATATAGGACGAGACCGTTTTGAATCTGTGCAGGTATTTCATCCTTTCATCACTTCATTTTGATCAACAGTTGAAAATTTGTTGAGGTAGACCAAGACTGAAAGCAATGTATGTGATGGATGTGTTCCCCCTGTATCCCAGAAAAGCTTAGGTTTCCTGAGGACTCTTTTTCCTACAGTAGGTAGACCAGTCAGCATCACTTGGAGAAAATATTTCTGTTTATCTTGATGAACCATTTACTTAGCAAGCTAAAAAGAAAACACCTGCTTAAAATGCCAGTCATGTGCAAAGTTCCTTAACCTAGCTTTTAACATAGCTGTGATTGAGATTTTTGAAAAAGGCAAGCCTTCTTATAAAGTTGTTTGGCTTTGATTTGTGTGATGTTCTTGCCTGAACACTGCTATTTCCTATGTGACAAACTTTTGCTATCTCTTACATTTTCTCACGAGGGTAAGCTACTTTTGAACTGTCCCGGCTGGTCACAGAAGTGGAACAGGAGGGTTAAAGTAAAGTAGTGATTTACTAGGTTGTTCTGTGAATGAACATACAGAAACTGCTGGTATTCCAGATTTTTTTCTAGCTTGTTCTGACAATTCATACAACACATCTTATAAAATTGTCTATCTTCTGGGATTTTTTTGGGAGGCTGTTATGTTTGGTACTACTGAATTTAAGTGCTCTAGGAATTTTTCAGGGGCAGGGGAAGATTTGTACTTTTGTGGTAGGTGGGTTTATTACAGGATTCTTTCCTCAGGCAACTAGTGACTGTAAGTCTGTGTTTAAGTTTGAAGGAAAGAACAAAAAGCTCAGTGCATCTTTAATCTGAAGAATGACTATAAATGCAGCATTGCACATTTTTTTTTGTATGGACCTGTAATTTCAATGTCATGTGTGCACAGTTAAGTTTCCTAGAAGTTCAGTCTAGAAACTGAAAGGGAAGCTGTCTTTTTCAATGTTGTATGTCTCCCACAATTAAGATTTCACACTTTGCTAACATGAAGCATCTGTGCAGCTCTGTTGTTATCAAAAGCCTGCTGGTGGTTAAGTGTACACACTCATGTTGTCTTAGTGTAAATGCAAAATGAGAAGGTAATGAGAATGGTGTGAGTTATCTTGCAAAGAAGTTAATAGATCTGTTGAGGGTCAATATGAAATAATTCACTCACCTTGAAGAATTTAAAGTTTTAAAACATTTGATAATAGTGGCCTCAATTTGTTTTTGTTACAAAACTCAGATGTGATCGAACATTCCAGGGGAAGATTGCAAAGTAAGAATATGCCAAGGAAAGGTTTTTATCTGATGATTCTGGATATCACTGTAGTAGTATTGTTACCTTTGTATAAAGGGGATATGGACACTGGCTTTCTAGGGAGATTCATACTTCAAAACAGAGTAACTGTAGAGTTGCTCAGAGTAACTACTGTATTTGTTCAGTTCTTTATTTACAACTGTCTGATAAACTTATTGGAACATGTCCATATGAGGCAGATGAAAACGGATTTTCTTTTTTCAAAGTTTCATTCTTAGTAATTAGATTTGCTATCTGAGATTAATGCCACTTGTAACAAACATTAAACCCCAAATCCTACAGTTCTACAGAACATTTCCTTTTTTGTACAGAGTCTGGTGGCTGTGATAAAGTTAATTTTCTTAGCAATAGCCCATATGATGCTGTGCTTTGGATTTGTGACCAAAACAGTCTTGATATGACATCAGTGTTTCAGCTATTGCCAGACAGTGCTTACACAGCAGCAACAAGGTCTTCTCTGATTCTCATGTTATCCCTTAGCATATAGCATCATACTCAGCAATAAAAGCTGGGGGAATTAGGAAGGGAAGACTATGGCATTTAAGGTGTTTATCTTCCCAAGCAACCCTTATGTATGATGGGCCCTGCTTTGCTGGAAGTGGCTGAACACCTGCCTGCTGATGGGGAGTAGTAAATGAGTGCCTGGTTTTGCTTTACAGGCACATGCACCTTTGCATTACCAGTTGAAATCTTTGTATCAGCCAGGGAGTTTTCTCACTTTTACTCTTCTTTTCCTCTTCCCCCATTCTGCTGGAGGTGGAGGAGGAAAAGAGAGGGAGAAGCTGTGTGATGCTTAGCTGTCTACCCAGGTTAAACTGCTACATTTTGCTAGAACATGTACATAAACTTTTATATTTTCAACTTGAGCATAAATCACTACTAGATTTAATAAAATGTTGCTAGTTGCACTAATGTGTGCCCCAGGAAGTCATGCAGCAACTGTTACGCATCTCATTTGTTAACTGTAAATGATATGCAGAAGAGAATTGGAAGCATGTGTGAATTAAACGTGTTGCAAGAGAAGGATGAAAAGATTTAACATGAATAAAAAAGAGAGCAAGAAGATGGAAATGAATGTGTGCAATCACTATATGTAAAACACTGAAGTGAGTTTTTGCTCTCATAGTGCATACACGTTGTTGTTTTCTATGCTTGTGAGTTGCTCATGAAACAAAACATTTGGACCAGTGTATTTCAGTGTGAAAACATTTGGTCTTTTATAGCTTGTAACAGAGTAGCACATAGACTCCATAAATGTGTTTTTTCTAGAACGTGAGTATTAAGTTGGTATGGATTTGCAGAACAGTTGAACTTCATAGTTAAACTCACCATATACAGGTAAATAGGTTTGTATATGATTTTTAGTGCCTTTAGTTACTTCCTGAAGTTGAGTTCACCTTGCCTAACTGTGGTGGTTTTACTCATCTGGTCAGCCTAGCTCCACCACAACCACTTTCTCACTACCCCTCCACAAAGGGAAAGGGGAAAAAAATATGATGCAAAGGGCTCAGGGGTTGAGATTAGGACAGGGAGATCACTCAACAATTATCATGACAGGCAAAACAGACTCAGCATGGGGAGATTAATAACATTTATTACCTACAACTAACAAGCTAGAGAAGTGAGAAAAAAGGGAAATAAACTAAAAATATCCTCCTCCCCCCTTCCACCCTCTCCCATCTCCTTCCCCCAAGCAGCACAGGGGAATGGGGGCTGCAGTCAGTCCCCAGCACTTCGTCTCCGCGGCTCCTTCATGGTCACCCCGTTCCCCTGCTCCCCGTGGGGTCCCTCCCCCGGGATGCCGTCCTTCCCAAACTGAGCCTGCGGGGGCTGCCCACAGGCAGCAGCTCTCCAGGAACTGCTCCCACAGGGCTCCGTACCACGGGGTCCATCCATCCCCCAGGAGCAAACTGCTCCAGCACGGGTCCCCCACGGGTGGGCGGCAGCTCCCCCCAGACCCCTGCTCCTGCGTGGGCTCCTTTCCACGGGCTGCAGCTCCGTCCCGGGGCCTGCTCCTGCGGGGGCTCTCCATGGGCCGCAGCCTCCTCCAGGCCACATCCACCTGCTCCATGGGGGCTCCTCCATGGGCTGCAGCGTGGAGATCTGCTCCGTGTGGGACCCATGGGCTGCAGGGGGACAGCCTGCTCCACCAGGGGCCTCTCTGCAGGCCGCAGGGGAACTGCTGCTGCCTGCCTGGAGCACCTCCTGCCCTCCTGCTGCACTGACCCAGCTGGTGTTGTGCAGCAGTTTTCTTTCCCCCCTTTCTTAAATCTGCTCTCTCAGAGCCCCCCCTATCATTTTAGTCAGAGATGACTTTATTGACACATTAGTAAAAGATTACTGCATGTTGAGAATTTGTAAGGTACATTAATAAGGTACATTTGTAAGGTAACATTAATTTGTTAATACTCTCCGAATTTAGTCTGTGATTTCTTGGTCGGATATTCCAATCTAATGACTTGCTGTTGCCCAGAGCAGAGAGATTCACTTATCTTCCTCCCAGCTGGCCCAAGTACAGGTGCATTCTCCTTTCCCTTTTTTGCACTAACATTGGTGTATATTGAATTCTTCTGCAAAACAGTCTCATTCACAAAAATGTCAGAAAACTGTCCATTTACACTTGCTTATATGTTTCCTGAGTTGCTGTATGGAGGGTGTTCAGCAAGCTTTAATCCCTGTATAAGGTAGGCATCAGGAGCAGAGTTGGGGCAGGGAAATAAGAGCTGATAGTCATCTGTTACAGCTGATCAAGCCACATAATGAATTCCTGTTCTTAGGGTATTTGCTCAGGAAGCGGGGAAGATAGGTAAGTCTGTACTTCTGAGTCTTGCTGTCTGACAGCTATTAGTATTTCTTTAGTCATCAGTCCACCACATAGCCAAAAAATTCCTTCATATTTGGGGAAAAAAACATTTGCTGTCTTGAAGGAAATTACTTCCAGCTCCTGAAATTCATTGCTGTTTGGCCTGAATACTAGGAAGAATTTTAGTAGTGGTCAAGAATTGTTATAAAATAGAAGTGACTCTAGTCTTAGAGACTGTAGACCATCAGTTCATGCTGGCAGCTTTGAGCAGAAATTGTTTTCTTGTGGAAAATCTCAAATTTAAAACATAACAGCTGTGTGTTTTCCTTGGCTGTGATTATTCAGAGGTGCTGAAACTCAGGAATACTTGACTGCTACAACCTGAAAGATACACAATTATATTTTTCATATTCTGTCCTCATTTCAGATGCTTTACATGCCTACTTTGGGATCTGTGGCTTGTCATTAATCGGAGAATCTGGTATCCGCAAAGTTCATCCTGCCCTGAATGTAAGCACAAGAACCTCAGAGCGCCTTCACCATCTTCACCAGATCTGGAAAACAAGGACTCTAAACAGTGTTCAGACGACACACACATCTCTACATGACTGATTTAGACTTGAATTTAGTTCTGGTAGCATAATTGTAGCCCAAGGTTAAAAGCCATGTATAACCAACGTGCTCTTTTAAGTGCTGGAGTCATGCAATCAGATCTGTGTTGCTGGCATCACTTTAATAGGGGATTGCAGGTTATTCTGCGTTGTTAAAAAAGGGGATATTTTGATTATGTAGATTGTCACCACAGACTGTAAATGGCTCTTCAAATGGCTTTATGTCTAAGAAATCCCTTGAGGCAATTAAACTTCATTTTTATTTTATTTTTTTAAATTTGTGCATACTGTGTCAAAATATATAATGGGAAAGTATTTTCAAAATCTGTTTACATATCATACAGTATAGCACAGAACCTTGGAGTTCTTTATGATCTTGATGTCCGACATATTTTTGGGTAGAGAGTATTCCCATATTAAATCTCAGTTAAAAGTTACCTTTTATCGTCTACTTTCAGATTCCATAAACTTTGTTAAAAAAATAAAATCAAGTAAATACAAATAAAATTATTTTATTCAATATACTGGACTTTTAAAGTTGTGTGGCATTACTAAATTAATTCCATAGCTCTCCTGGGTACCTTCTATACATATGCGGTGGATTGTCAGCCAAAGTATTTTTATCTGAAATACTATCTTCATGGGATATTAATGAGTGTGGTGTTTTGATATATGGCATTATGCTCAAAACAAGCTGCTCTAAGTAAGTCTCTGCTGGCAAACAGACCCAGTATTGATACTTTCTGGCTGCATGAGGTACTCTGCATTTGATTATCTTGGAGCAAATCCATACTTGCAAAATCTTGAGCTGTGGCTCCTGAGTTTTACTACCTGTTACCATGTTCTCAACTCTAAAGGGTAACAGGGTAGAGAAGCCGAAGTCATGACACAACACTGAAAAATCATATTCTGTGGAAAAACTAGTTGATTTCTCAGTGCAAGTAATTTAATCATGTTTTATGGGGCAGAAGCAGCTTTTTTTTTGGTGGTGGTGGTTTTTTTTTATATCTGTACACTACTATGCCTCTATGGCTTGTTAATATGTGTTTTACATTTTCCCTTGGGCCCCAGTTCTTCTACAACTTCCTCCCTCCCAGCTAAATAACAGCATCTTTTTCAGACTGAATGTTGACAGCAGAGTTTGTCTTTTCTAAAAACTGCAGAAGGCATATTTGTTTCCCACTAACTCCCACAGTTTTTTTCTGAAGTCAGCAAACTGCTTACACCTTTATGGCATAATCATAATTTTTTTATTGTTTTGGAATCTTTAATCTTTTTTAAGTTGACAAAAATATGTGTTAATAACCAACTCTGCGTGCATGATTTACCATTCTTAATATACCACTCAACATCAAACAAGCAGGTGATGGCCACTGAGTGTGCCTGTGGAGTGGCTGTTTTGATTCTGACTTACCTGTGTGGTTAACACTAGACTGCATTGCCTTTCGCATTTTTGCAGTTATCATGCCTTCTGACTAGAAAATAATGAATGGTAAGTTGATAGACAAAAATTTCACAGGTAATGAGCCCGTAAATTAAAATCCCTTTAAAAAATTAAGTTCAGATGCATCTAAACTTATATGTGAACTGTAAAGTGTAAGTACAGCTAGGAAAGCTATCCGTCAGATCACTTCCCACCTGTAATAGTTTTGCATTAACCACAGCTTTATATTGCTAAGGCTGAACCTAAATAAGAAATTAATTACTTTGGTGACTTTACCACGTCCTTGAGGGTGTAAAATATCTTGGCTATAAGGGCTTGCATTAATTATGTGGAACAGCTACATTGCCACAACCTTTTGATGTTCCAGCAATGGTGTGGTACAACAGACCCGCTCCTTTATTCTGCCTGCCTGTCAAGACTGTATGTATAAAATGAATGCCTTACGTAATCCTCAGCAGTACTCAACGCTTGGTGATGTTGGCTCAGGCTGACAGATATATCTCAGCTGGATGCCCCTTTCTCTGACTGCTCACAAACTATGTCTTCAACTCCTGTTCTAGAAGAACAGCTTTGAAGTAGCTTGTTGAATGAGGGGAGTTAAAGTCATCCTTTCAATAGGATCTGAGGACTGAGGTTTTAAACATCATCATTAAGGCTTTCACAGCAACTTTAATCTCTGGTACGTAGCTGCTGGCAGACATGATAGAACCACTTTGGAGAACTGTTGCTAAGTATGTACATATTTATTTATGGCCTTTTCATCTAGAGGAAATTTGGTTCTAAATGGAACAATTACGAGCTATGAAAAAAAAAAAGTCTAACAAGTAAATTGGACATTGGAGGAACATCTGAGGTATGTATGTGAAATGTAATAACAGGCTTCCTTGCTCCATGTTCAGCGCCCTGTAGCAAAGTAAAAGACAATGTAAGAAGAGCTGAAGAAGTTACATTAAAATACTCAGCTCTCAGTGGAAGTCATTATCAAAAATGAAATATCCCTTTGAAACAGTAGTATTCAGGGAAAAATTCATTTCGGCATTGTAGTGAGTCCTTAGCATTTTTGTTAGGGGTTACCTTGTCATCGAGGGTAAAGGGACAAGGATTTCCAAAGTCAGAGCCTTTGGGGACACCTTGAGAAGAACTCTGCTATTGGTGCCACTGCTGAGGTAGAAGACGTTGTTGGGACATGAAAAAGAGAGAGAGTGGGGGGGGGGCCCCCCCCCAGGTAAGCAGACCCTACTGCAGCACCTAAAACATGAAATGTGTCTGAAATTCATCTGTTGAATGAGAATATTGGGTCTGTTTCGGTTGCCGTTAAATACTGAAAAGATCTTGGTTTGCAAGTAGTTACCATTTCAGCATTTCCTCTCACTTTCAGCAACCACAGGGTGAAACAGAACAAGGGTCACTATATGCTAAAAGACTACTAAATCACTAGCGAGTGATAGCAGTACACTGTAGAATTACACTTTCAACACACTGCTCGAAAGTTTGTCTTACTTGTCTCTATTTGTCCAATTAGTTTCTGAATTCAATAAAAGTCAATGACCTGTTGCTTTGCGAAGCAGGAAAAACTATGATTTCTGGTGAGCTGTGTCTCATGGTGGTGGGTTTTTGCAAACCAGTCACATGTTCAGAGTGAAGAACTGCCCACACTTCTCTGGGCACTCAATGTGAACGTGCCAGAGGCTTTCAAGTTGCACCACCAAGAGCAGCAAAAATCCCACGCTACCACTTGGTTTCTGAAGGACTGGGCAAAATGCCTTGCTTGACAGCTGAAGTGTGTGACCACCCTTTAAAATGTACTCATGTAGGCATAGACCCTGTACTTACTGATAGAACTGGACAAAAGCAATGGCTATTGCTCTAGGATGAGCAGGATCCCAAGGAGGGAAAAAGCTCTGTCTCAACCAAAATGAGAAGTTCGTCAAGGAAGAGAAAATCTATGTGAGAACAATCTGCAGCAACAATCTGAGAATTTCAAAATGTGCCTGGGAGGGGAAAGGTTTGTGGTGAGGACAGAGCGCTCAGCTTGCCAGATGAGGCTGTTTATGTTAAGTTCACAAGTGAAAGGAGGAAGATGTGTCTATATAGAGAAGCTTGTGTTTTGACAGCCGTGTGTATTCATGGAAGGTGGCTTCTGTGTTAACTTGTAGCAGTGATGGTAACCGGGCTCTGGTTATCAGGGACCAGGAGGCTGCCCTGTGACCTGTTAAGCCAACCTCTTTGTGAGCTAGCAGTGACAGAGTTCAAATACCCATGTGAGAGAGAGCCTGGAGGCCTTCGTGAAGCTAATTCTGCAAGAGCCACGGCTGAGCTTCCCTCTGGATCTCTCCCCTTGTCCCCTTTGACACAGCACGTGTTCCACAGGCTCTGCCTCACCCCCGTGACCATTTTATGGGGAATCAGCAAAAGGGACGACTTGGCAGGAAAACGACAGAAGTCAAGACACAGCTTTACACTGTTCATCACCTCGGTATTTGTGGGCAAGGAGTGGTGCTTGTGCTGCCTGGAAAGCTAAATATGCTGGAACACTGCTGAAATTATATGCTTGCTGCCTTTGGGTAATTTGAAGGTTTCCCTAAGCACAGAGCTGTATTTGTTTGGTGTTGTGCTGTCCAGGAGTCTATTTAGCAACTTTCTTTAAATCATGACCATGCCTTACAAAAACAGGCTCACTTTACAAAAGTACATTTTAATCTCAAGCCCAGCCTTTTTACTGCTTATTATAACATTTCTATAAAAGCCTCCTTCAACCTCAGACTTATTTTGGAGGAGCATTGCCCTGAAAGGCATCGCTGTAAACCTGCTACCTGGAGAAGCTGTGGAGTTTTCACCACAGGCACCTTTTCACATCAGGTTAGACTAAACCAAGAATGACACAGGAACAGCTTATCCTGCCTCAGGACAGTTTGGTGGACTCTTACAGACCCTCCTGGCCTATTTTTTAAACCAAAATAAGTTATTCAATGCTGCTTCAACACACTGTTTTGCTGGTAAGACTGTTTTAACATGCTGAACTGCAAGGTATATAGATAGGAGTGGGCGCTGTTTCCATAAATAACATGAAGATAATCTAAAGAAAATCAGAAGTTTTGGAAGGATTGAGCATATTTGCACACCGGCCTTTGTGCTCATACTTCACAAATCAGCTGCCGCTGGGCA
Source organism: Heteronetta atricapilla (assembly GCA_011075105.1). Classification (NCBI taxonomy): domain Eukaryota; kingdom Metazoa; phylum Chordata; class Aves; order Anseriformes; family Anatidae; genus Heteronetta; species Heteronetta atricapilla. The sequence continues at coordinate 63,476,333 of CM021763.1, read as the reverse complement.
GTGCTGGCTGCCCAACATCCTCCTGATTGTGCAGCCGAGGGCTGGATGAGCCTTTCTAATGCAGTCAAGGGACTTTTCTATATTTTTGTGTGTCTCTATGACTTGAAGTGTATGACCAGGCAGCACACATCCTGCAGTGTTGATAAAAAAATGCCCTCTGTGGCTCCCCAGTTGCTATAGATAGCTTCCTACGCAGGCCGTGGAAACTGTTACTGCTACCAAATTTCTGACGGCTCCCTGCCTTGACTTTTGTTTTCAGTGTACACAGCCCCAGCCTCAGCCAACTTCCTCTTGCAGAATCGGGTGCTGCTGGTAGTAGTAGGGGCTGTGACAGCAGGCATAAACCTTGTTAATGAGGTGAGCTCCTCGTATCCTGCCCCCTTCCACTGTGCAGCCCAGGCTCACCTGGGTTTTTGTGAGACCCAGACAGGAGGGAACAGCAGCGGCATGTGTTTAACCATGCTCTGCCCGAGTGGTGCACCTGTCCCAGGAGGGTTGTTCAGCTCTGGGGATGGGCTGAGAAGGGCAGCTCTTGGTAGGAAGGCTGCTGCCACCACCAGCTGTGTAGGTGGTGACCCCAGCAGGCACCAGAGCCTGTCCCAAACCCTGTGGTGTGTGCTGTCAGTACACTTCTTCCCCTGTTCCTGGGTGACCTTGGTCCTGCATCTCCTGGCTGTAACCCTCACTTGCAGGCTTTCTCACCTCGTGTGACTCCAAGTCACGGTTCCCAAGCCCCAGAACAGGGAGGGTTCACGTGTCCCTGGGCAAAGCAAAGGAAAACACGCTGCTTTTGGCTGTGGCAGAAACCCGAGCAGACGCACAGGCTGGCATTTGGGATGTTACGCGGCATATGGTCCCCAGGGAGGGCCGCTTTTTAAGCCAAGGACTCCGCAGGCTATGAGGAGCAACCGTTCCCACGATCTCCCTGCTATAAAAGGATATTAAATTCTGCAGCAGCTGCTGATCTGGTAGCCCATCTAGGCCGGACCCCCCTCCCTTCCCCCTCCTGGCTGGCCAGCCTGCTGCAGCTACCCCTGGGCCCACTTCTTCCCAAACAAGCTGAGCCTCGAGGTGAGTTTTAATGCTAGCCAGACTGGGAGTGAGAAGGAACACAGTGAAGGAAGTCTTGTTTTTTTGACTGTCAGAAATAAATGCTCTGATGTCAGCCACTCCGGTGGAGGTCTGTGCACTGCCAACAGCGGTAAGGAAAGATCTCGATCAGGAGCAGGTTATTCTTGATTAATTTAAACGGCTGGGGGGGGGGGGAGGGGAAATCAAACCAGACAAAGATGTCCCTTTCACCAACATGGTTTATTTTGCTTGTCACAGCTCTACATATAAACAGTAAAAACGTAACAAATAATGCGATATTTCTAACTAGTGGGAGAAAGGTTTTTCTCATCTTTAACCATTTTGAAATCATGGGCTGGGCGCTGTCTGGGGAGGACTCTGGGAGGAGCCCCCCCCCCGGCAGAGCAATGTGCTTTTGACTCCTCTACTCACAGCAGGACAAAGCAAGTCTGGAAACGTGGAAGTTGTGCCTCACAGCTGAACCAGAGGGAAACCCGCTCCCTTTGGTCAGGCTGCTGCAGTACAGAGGCCTCTTCAAACATGCCATGGAGAACTGAAGATGTCAAGTCAAAGGAACGAACCTTTAGCAACTATAGGGTAGCACATAAGTGGCTGTCTGCCCATGGTTGGGCCCAGAGTCCCACCAGGAGGGTCTGTGCTTCTGCAGATCTGTGTGACAAGGAGCCTTTCTGCAGTGACCAGGTTTGTGGTGCCTCACTCTGCCCTGCAGAACATCCTCCAGAGGACCTGCCGAGCTCTCTTATGGCATGGTCTCAGCTCGTCGTCGTGCTCTGCTTGCCCTGCACTGCAGAGCATGTGGCCCACACAGTTCACTCCCAGCCCTGGCGTCCATCTCGCACCTGGGGCTGGAGCTGCTCTCCCCTGTCCCCCTGTGCTCCTCAGCAGGACCAGGGAGCAGGAGAGCCGCTGTTCTTCAGTGCTTTCCATCAATACAACCAGCAACAATGTGCCCTGCTGTGGCTTCAGACAACCTCCCAGCAGTGGCATTTTTGGCCTTTAGCTCAGCACTGCCCATCCCTTTATATACACAAGTAAATTATGCTGGTGATGTAAGCGGGTGGCAGAGCCTGGCCAGGAGGACCTCAGGTGCTTGTGGGACGGGAGAGCAGAGGGACACGCCAACCCTGGCCTGGTGCAAGGCGGGGACGGGCAGCAGGGATCCAGCAGGCCTCAGGGCCTGCACGGATGTGCAAAGCCACTCCACGGTGAAACTGAATCCACTGTCAGGGGGATTAAAGACTGGTAAAAGCACAGGGCAGAGTCACTGAATGAACACAGGGCACGCTGCTCTGTGAAAGGAAAGTTTGCTCCAACCCATTGCTGGCGTAGTTAAGTGTCGGAGCGCAGCTGCTGCCTTCAAACCCTGGACACACAAATTGGATGAGCTCTGTGGAGATGTGACATGCTCTGAAGGCCATCTGAGTCTGAAAAAGCTTTCAGGGCTCTGCTGCCTTCCTCAGTACCCGTACCATTTCAGACAAGTCTCCTCCGTATCACGTGCAAAATTGCTGAAATATGCATCGCTGCATTCGTATGCAGATGTTAGCAGGGCTCATCTTTCCCGTATCTTCACCCAATTTCCATGTCTCTGATTTAATTAGACAACTTCTTTTCAGTAAATCAATAGGCTCAGTAAATTAGTAGACTCAAGCCTGCTATGTTTTACTCAATATTTGTAAAAACTCAACATACACACGACATTCTCTTTACAGCGTTAAACTTGATTAACTGTAGTTGTAGCAAAAAATGGCAATTGCATTATATATTCATGGTATGCATCATTATGTACTTTAGCTGATTCCTTAGAAATATATAATAACATACTCAATACATTAAATATGAATAGTAGTCTACACACTTAACCCATATTTCTTAAATAAGCTTTTTCCCAGGGGTGTGTGAGATTGGGTTAGAGTCATATGGGACAGTCTAGACGAAATCATACATAAAAATATTTTTTCATGTAGCATGGATGCAGTCTTAGCTCTGTGCTTTATTTTGTGTGTTTGTAGTTCAAAAGTATTGGATAGAGATGTTCATGTTATTTGGAGCTCCATTAAATGGAGCAAGGCCATTTAGAGCCTGGAGGTAGACACCTACCTGTACCTGTATCTAGGTATCTGTATAGATAGATGTAGATATATATATATCTGATACAGATTTATACCTGTAGATACCTAGAGGTGACAAAAAAAGTCTGAACACAAGTTGCAGCTGCCCTCTGTTGAACATAGCGGAACAAAACATCTGGCTCCAAAACATCGTGGATTTGAAAGTCACTTCTTAATTTTACTAGATTTGCTTTAGCCAGAGGACCTGCAGCCAGAAGTAAAAGAAATGTGAGGTACAGGCTAAGGGTGGCACTGTTTCTTCTGGCCATCAATGATGGGCAACATCACACTTAGCTTCCGAACAGCTGCAGAACTGCCTCAGTATCTGTGTGGCTTGCTGCTATGTTCAGTGCTACGTGTTTAGGGATCTTTTGGGGTTTGCCAGTATCTATCAGAATGAGGTATTCACAACTCAGTAAAACCCTGTTTCAGGCTGGGGAATAAAATGTTTCAGGTGGGGAATAAAAATCAGATCGCTAAGGAATTCTAGACAAGAGACATGGAGGAGGCAAAATCACATTCCCCAACATGAAGCAAGGATGTAAAAAATCAGCTGCAGTGTGGAAAGAGATCTGGGGATTCCCAGATATCACAGACTCACTCCAGACCCAGAGCAGGGGCCATTAACACCAGTATCAGAGAGCAGGGCCAGGAGTTCGTCTTCTCGGGGTGGCTTTGGTGGGACCTCTGCTGAACATAGAATGGATGCAGTAGACAGCTCCCTGATTGCTCACTAAAAGACTCGAGACAGTTGTTATCCCTGGAGCAACAAAGGTGGGAATGGAAACAACCTGTGGTCCCCAAAAGAACTAGTGGGGATGGGTTTTGTTGCAGAGAGAGCTTTAGATCTGCGTGCAGGTACTTCCAGCTTTGAAATACAATTTGGTCACATTTGTCCTGCTTACAAAAACCTTTCCAACCATCAGAAGTTCTCATCTTTTTCAAGGCAATTTTTCTTCTTCATGACAGTTCCTGTCAACATCACTCCCCATGGAAGGAAGCAGTTTACATAAAGTTTGTAAACTATTTACACAACTAGTTCTCTTCAATATTGCTCAATTTGGATGTAGGCTTCTAAAAACTGTTAGGAGAATTAAGGCAGGCTATAGTTCTTACCAGAGGCATGCATCTCTGGATATGCATGTTTGTGTTTTTTTTTCTCATGATTTCAAATGCTTGCCCAAATGTACAATTTAACACTAAAATAGGTCCTAGTGAATGTTGGTACACTTGTCCACTACCTATAGCGTCATCTTTCTTGCCATCTCTGATGCTCTGGTGTTGAAATTGCTGGTGATATTTGAGTCCTCCGAGATGGCAGTGCATGTACACAGATCCACTTCCCCAAGAATACTGTAAAATGCAGCTGGTTTCAAACCCACCTTTGAGTAGATTTCCTCAGGTCACAATGGCCAACAACTTCACACGTGGTGTGCAGTGGGGGAAGGCCCCTGCTGAGGATGATGCTGGGCTGCTACCACAGGTGCATACCTGAGAGTATCATCTGTACTGCACAAACGGGAAAACACTTTACAGTCCTGGGGGAGCAAAAGGAAAATAGTGTCAGGCTTCACTGCGCAGGTTTAGTTAGGAATTAGAAACGTAGATGGAGGACATCAACCAGAAAATCTAGAGATGTCACTGCTGTCCTGGGAGAATCAATGTGATTCACAGGTCAGGAAACACAAATTTCCTTTACAATTTGCTTTCTATATCAATGTGTCAGGGTAAAGCACTGTGCCACGCAACATTTCAGGATAACAATGCAGGGCCAGATTTTCCACTGGTATAAAACTATCGGTGCATAATTGAGCCCAGAATCTTTGCTTTTTTGGAGACACTTCCAGTTTAAGTGATATGAAGGAAATTAAATCATTCTACTGATTCATTTCGACAAAACATGGCGTGTTCTGACATAGATAATTTCCTGATCACTGAAGTTTTGGACCTCAGACGTCGAGGTTCCGTAGAAAGGAACCAAACTGAGACAGGAAACAGAGAGAGGAAAAGCACAAAAAAAGCACAAAAAGCAAACTCGTACCAGAGATTTATGTGGAGCAGGTGAGGTGTTCCCCACTATTTTTTCTGTAAAGCAGCCTACCTTGCAAAGGTTGTGTGAAACACAGCAACCAGATACCAAGAGTGGGGCTAAAGCCCCTGGGCCACCAGCTGTAACCCAAGGCTTCTCCACCTGTCCCTGGCCTTCCAGGCACACATTCCCCTGTCAGCCCGCAGCCACTCAAGATAAAAGCTTGGTGCAAACTTTCCTCTGCCGCAGGGGAGGTAGATGGGACCCCTCGGGATGGCCATGGGAATCACTGTCTGTTGCAGGGAGCAGTACCGACCCCTGGCCAGTCCGCATCTGTGGGGACATCCACGAGGCCCCACAAGCCTCGCAGCAGGCTGCGGGAATACCCCCTTCTGCAGGGCTGATGGCACAGAGGGCTGTTGTACAGAAATCTTCCCAGAAAGAGCTGCCCAGGAGGATGCCACTGCCAAAGATGTAAGATCAGTGCAAAAGCAGGCAGTCACCTTGTCCTGCTTGCCCATCACTGACAGCCACCTGAGCCTGTGATGCTAACAGAGCTAGCACTGAAACAAAACACCTCCAAGAAGGGAGCATGAAAGAACCATCAGCTTCGTCCTTCTTCTCCCATATCCTCCTTGCCCTTCGTGACTTGGGCTACACTTACATCTCCTTTGTAAGCAGCAAACGCTCAGAGCAGCTAGTTCAAAACACCGGTGTGATTCACGGCCGAAGGACGCCGGACAGACGCATGTCACGTCAGAGCACGGCCTCACAGGGCGCTGGGCATCAATTATCACAAACGTGACAGCCCTGCCACAAGGCGCGGGCACAGACACGCGTCCAGCTGAAGGCAGCAGTGAGGAGCCAGTGCCTCCCGTACAGAGCAGGAAGAGCTGTAAATTCCTCAGCTTTTTGCATGGCCCATCATTACTGACCAGCACGGTCAAAGGTATGTTTGCTGCTGGGCTCTGGTTATCGTTCAGAGGCTGATGCCGATGCCACGCTATAACCTTCTCCGATGCCGGCGCGCCACGGCTGGTGCAGAGCCTGGGTGCAGCCAGGCGAGGAGCTGTGCAGAACCTTGTCCCCGGCCCCTGGCCCTCCTCGTACCCTTCAAAACTGCACCATCAAAGCTTCCCCACATGGCTGCAACTTGTTGAGCTGGAATTAGATCAGAGGAGCAAAATATCTCAGTTGGAGTTAAATTATCTATCACAGGCTTCTCAGCTGCGTGGGTGATGACAACTGACTGTCCACCATGCCGCTGCCCATCGTTTATTCCAATAAACTGTTTGCTACTTGCACAAAAGCAACAGGGGGAATGCTGAAAGCCTGTCTATATCCCAATAACAGTCTATTTGATTAATGAGTCATCTGATATGTGTAATTCTACAGTATCTAGTAACAGAAAAGTCTGGTAGCTATTCATGAGTCCCATTTCCTGAGAAAGAAAGGTATATTGTTTCCATGAGCAACCTGCAGAGAGAATACAGTATAGCATTACTACTGTATCAACAAGCTTAGGAAATACAGCCTCCGAAGGGACACGTTATCCCGTTATAAAACACCCTTCGGTATGCATTCACCACGCCGGGGTGATGTGCCCCATGGGCCACCCGATACCCCAAGGGTAAGGGCGGCTTGTCCCCTTCCACCCCTCGGTCTGGGGGAGAGCTGGCGAGGGACCAGGGGAGGAAGAAGCCAGCTGAAGTGACCCATCCTGCTTCCATCGTTATTACTGGCAGGTGATTCCAGCTGCAGGGGTGCGACACCTGCCATGCCGCAAGCATCCATCGCCGGCCACCCCACGGGGTGCCCTTGCCCACCTTTTCTGCACCGAGTTCTGCAGAGTCCCCCCTGGTAGCTGCCCCCTGGACGCCCCAGCAGGCCGCCAGGCCCACCTCCCCAAGCAGCAGGCTGCCAGGCACGCCGCACCCCTCCCGCCCGGGGGGCAGCACCGGCCGGGCACGCAGACCAGGTTCCACCGGGCCTGACGCCCCCCGCAGCCATGCAGCCGGCCGGGCACGGGCGCTGCCGTGCCGACCCCCGCACTGCCCTGCGTGCCGTCGCCAGGCGCCCGGTGCAGCCGCCCTCGCACACCTCCCCTCACCGCCGCCAGCCGCCCGCGGGGGACGGGAGCCCGGCTCCGCTCCCCCGCCGTGCCCCCCGCGCCCCCCCGCCGGCCGAGGCGCTGACGGGCGGCCGCCGGCACTCCCGCAACGCCCCCGGCGGCTGCGGCATGGCGGGGGCGGCCGAGGGCGGCCGCTTCGGCTACATCGCGGAGCTGCTGGAGCGAGGAAAGGTAAGGGAGGAGCGGGGGGCGCGGGGAGCGACACGGGGACCCCCCTGCGGCCGGGCCGGAGCGAGGGGTGCGCCCGCGGGACGCCGCCGGGCTGGGATGGGGCGGGCGGCGCCGCCTACGCCTCCTCCTCCCGGCGATTC
>CM021763.1:63398610-63468259 GCA_011075105.1 Heteronetta atricapilla | reverse complement strand
TTTTTCATTTTTTTCATTTTATTTTACGTATATTATTTCATTCATTACGTTATACTTCGTCTTGTTTCATTTTATACAATTTTATTGTTTTATTTTTATTTATTTTATTTTATGTACACGATTCCTTTATATTTTGTGTTATTTCATTGTTGTAAGTAACATACATGCATTATAAATAATAATGCATTATTTATTGTGTCATCCTATGCTATTATTGTTGTCATTATTGCTTGTTTGTTTGTTTATTTATTTATTTTGCTGGCTTGTTAGTGTGCCCCTGTGCGCGATACGCCTTATGCGCCCGCTTCGCGCTCGCAGCACGCTCCTGCGGCCGTCGGGTGAGAGCCAACAAAACCCAGCCGTGCTCGGCCCGTTAGGTTGACATCTGGCACTCCTGCCTCTCCTCCCTCCACCAGCGCCTGGACGTGGGGCTCCAGCGGGGCCGCGCACAGGCTGGCGGGGTGCTGGGTGCTCTTCCTGGCACCCACGGCAGGGCTGGAGTGGGAGGTGTCACCCGCAGGAAATGATTCAGGGCTTGAAAATACTTTGAGGGAAAGTAGCGAGTGCGGTTCTCTCGAGAAGGGGGTAATAAATCCAACTTCCCCTGTTTGTGAGCTGCTGGTGCCTGTAAAAAGGAGAGGGAGAGCTTCTTCTTCCCTCCCCTCAGAGACTCTGCCTTAACGGGTTTAGAAAACATGAAGTAGGCATGGCGCTTTTAACCTTAAACCTCAGTGTCATAAACAAAGGGGTTAGTTGGAAGATTCCGCTTGTTCTGAACGTGTACTAGGTCAGCTGGGACGCCTTTACGCACTGCTCTTTGTGCCCACCACGGACCCCCCATCCCTCTCCCCTCTTCCAAATGCAGGCCGCTTGGGCCTGGTTGAGCGAGGGGTGTGATCTCCCCCGTGATCTGCTTCTCCTGGCACAGCAGCAGCCACACCTGGGTTTCCTGGGTCAATTTGGATGGCTGGGTCTTGTTCCCATCCCATCCATTTTACGTGACACACAAAATCATGATTTTGCCCGTGATTTCCCTGCGAGGGGGTGACAAGTCTGTGCCGCCTGTGCTGGTAGCTTGGATCAGGCTTCCCTTCACGAGAGCATATGCCTCGATAGACAGCCGAGTTAGCACATCAGAGTGAAATGTGCATGTTTACTGCAAACAGAGCTGTTCTTTATATGCAGAGGATCGCATTGCCAAGTCCCAGCCCCAGAGATGCTTGATGTGCATGAAGGAAAGCAGAGCAGTAGCTGTCCTGTGACCTTTACAGACTTTCCGTGTGGTGGTCACTCTGCCTCCGGCTCTCCAGGGGCCACCTCAGAGGCCTCCAGCTTGCCATGTTTTCCTCTTGCATGTCTTTACCTCCAGCCTGGGGTTTAGATTACAGCTCCTTTGTAATTTATTGATGTTATCCAGGGGCTGAGAGATGCTTTGCTGCGATAATGACGCTTCTTTCTCAGGTGACATAAATCATGCCAGCAAAAGGATGCTTCTGTGTGGTAAACTGTACGTGCTTAGGAGCAGGGTATTATTGCTTACAGATCCCATTACCCCAGTTTTGCCTTTCCAAACCTCTCACATCAATAAAGCTGTTGCAACAAAGCCGGGGAGCATTAACGTACTCTGCATTAACTGCTCAGCATCTGGTTTTCTCCAAACAAAGAGCTCCAGTTAGGGAAAGAGGATGTATCACCAAATCCTTATTCTTGCACACTCCTGTCTCCACGGTGTGACGTCCCAGCAGGTACGATCCCTCCCTGCACACCAGCGCCTGCACCCCGGGCACGTTATCTCTTTTGGCAGTCATGCTGTTTTTCCACTTAGCTTCTCCGCCCTCACGCCAGGGCAAATCATTACATATTGCTGTCCCCCAGGGGGACGTCACTTCACAAACTCGTTATCTTTCCTAATGATTTGTACTGATTATTCCCCTGTGACGGTTTCATGAGTTGCATGTTGTACCTGGGACACAAAGGCGCGTGTAACACTTCTAGCCCCGAGAAGGCAGTCCTGGTGTAATCCATACACCCACGACATCTGCTTAGGCTCAGTACAATGCTCTGTGAGATATCCTAGGCCCCCGAGGCACCTGTCACAAACGTCACAGTAGCATCTGAGCACTCCCAAATATCGCTGTGAGACAGATTAACAATCAAGTGCATTTTATAGCAGAGGCACTGAGGCATTAGGAGATTGTATGACTTTCTTTCAGGACTCTTAAATCCCAGTTCAAATCACAGGAAAGGACTGTCATAAAAATGCCATAATATTATAGAAAGGGTTTCAGGCTTCTTTCCTTCTCTTCATTTCTCACTGTGTGTAAGTTTCCTTTTGCAGCAGTCAGCCACATGAACACCCCTGCAGTTATTCACCCTCAGTCCACTCAAAATTGTTTTACTTGCACAGACCTATGTTTCCTTCACTGGAATTCATCTGTGTCTCTTGTAGTTTTAACTTCAATGTGTTTTTAGATGCTGTGAAGAAGTATGTGTGTCTGATGGTGTGATTGATAATACTTGTCCCTTCTTTAGAAACATTTCAGGCATTTTCCTGCAAGTGGGATAAAATCAGTAAACCGATGTGAAATAGTGTGAATTTCAGAGATAGGACAGCAATACTGGCACTGTCCTTGTGCAATAGCTATCGATTTTGTTGAAATATGGATCACGGTATACTCTGTTTTTCAGTCAAATCCCTAGTCTTCTCTGTTTTTATCTCATTCATTTGCTCTGCTCTAAGATGTATTCTAAGTATGGTTTGCAGAAACCAAGAACTTGTGCTTTATGAGGAACTGAGTAAGTAACATTTCTCCAGAAGAAGCATTTAGAGAAAAGGACAGTACAAGAAACAAGCCCCAAATCCTATATGACATGAACATTAGAACTTCCTGAGTATAGTTTTAAAAGTGTTTGAAATTCTACATGTTCTCCGCCCGGACCCTGCAGGTGACACCAGTTTCCGTCCCTGTCTTCTGCCTGGTTTTATACAGTGACTGATGCACATCTCTCTTGTGATGGCATTAACACGAATTTTACTCCTGCTCACAGAGCACCAAGACAAGAGTTTGATTATGCCTGTGTTGAGAGGGGTGCTTGTGCCGGAAGGTGACTTGGGTTGAAAGGCTTGGGTTAAAAGAGCTGCAAAGGTAACTCAGAGTTCAGTTTCAGGTAACAGCTTAGCCAGGTATTGCAGAGGAGCCTGAGTTTGAAATCCAGTGGCTAAGAGGAACGAAAATCCAATTTGCCTGCCTTTGCAGCTTTTAATCTGAGTTACTTATCTTAACAGGGCTAGTTGGCCTGTGAGTGGAAGGTGTGTTTGCAGGCCTGCCCTCACCGTTTCAGCAGTGGTTATCTGCGGAGCTGACAAGAGCAGGGGATGTGAGGAGGTGAGGGTGGGCTGTCCCTCTGTGATGGTGGTGGGGAGAGCTGCCACCAGAAGGGGAGGAGGGAAGGCAGCAGGGCAAACAGCAGCCCACCCTCTGCTGCATCTGTATTCTTCATGCTTTTCACACCACGTTACGTGTCATCAGAAACCAAGCCCATGGGTGGGCTTCCTGTAATTTGGATTTCTTATATGTAAACTTTTAAAGGTCTAAATCCTTTTATAAATAACTCCTATATTTCATTTGTTCTTAGTATTTATTCACAGGTATGATTCTCTTCCAGAATCCCATAAAATAGAGCTGGAAGGTATTTCAGTCTGAATTCCGTATTCTTTTGGGAAGCCTTTCAGTGGTAATTCTTTCATTTTCTCAGCAAGTAATTACAAGGGAGGGAGGGAAACAGCAGTGTCCTCTGTGCAGACTGTTGCCTGTGGCTGCTCCTTGGCTCTCCTGATGCTGTTGCTCGCCACGCGTCCTGGATGTGAAACAGCATACTGTGCGCACAGCACAAGGTGGAAAAGCCAAGATATACTGATCCAACACAAATCCTTTCCAAAGCTGAGCCCAATCCTAAAATGCTGGCAGTTTGATGAGCATGGTCTTTATTGGCTGAGCACTCTGTGTGCAGCAGCAGCAGCAGCTGCGACCTTCCAAACTTGTTCGGTCCAGCTGATCAGGTTATGGGATTCGTTAGGAAACCCGTCCGACCATGAAGGTTGTGGGCCTGTAGCACTTGTCTGCAGGGCAGATAAACAACCAGAACCAAAGGATTAGGGCTTGACAGTTTTAAATTTATGCCCAGAAATCCTCAAGTGATCCTTAATTTTATTTTCAAACACCTGGGTCTGTGGGCCCTTGCTGGCTGTTTGGGATGACGCAGCTGAAGGGAAGACAAAAATGAGCTTGTATTCCTAAGCCAAAATGGACACATTTCTCTCAGGCAGCATGAAGTCCAGCCTTACTGCGGAGCTAACCATGTGCCTTCCAGCCTGAATGACTGAGTAAATCCAGGGGAAAACAGCGATCTTCAAGGTTGAACTTTTCAAGGCTTAGAGAAGCAGATCTCATCAGTGACAATTTACAGAGAGATTAATGTGGTCTAAAACCCCATGGCTTCCACCCTGGCAGAAAATACTTTCCATTGCACGGGAAGGAAGGTGTCCGTCTGGTAGCTCAGTCCCCAGGACTGTGTCTGTACTGTCGTGTGAGCTCAGGAACAAGTCTCACACGGCATCCCGTGTGTTTCTGCTCTGTACACATTGGCTCTGCTGTGGTGCAAGTCTCCTGCCAGCCAGCCAGTGGTTTGGTTCAGGTGGTGAGAGCAGGATGGAAAAGTAGTGCAAACAAAATCATCTTGGAAAATCTGGTACTGACTTTGAGCATGGCTACTGAAGGCACTGGAGGTGTTGCCAGGATGTCCTGAGCTCTTTGGGTCAGGGCTGTGCTGCTTAAAACAGCAGGACCCTGATCACAGCCCAAATACTGTCTGAGAAGTGCAGGATTTTTACAGCTAACTGAAAACTTTGCTCTTGTTTGAATTGCACTGACAATTAATGCAGACGAGTGCATGGGAGAATATTGGGTAGTCCTGGTGAAATGAATGAGTGTGTTCAACCTCAGAGAGGTGGCAGAACAGGGGTGACAGCCCCTGCTCCCCTGCAGTTTCAGCTGCGTGCTGCTGCTGGAGGAGTGCCAGCAGCTCCCAGCCAGGCCCCTGGCTGAGGGGCGGGAGTGAGCTCTGCAGGATGGGCTGAGCCACCTTCACTCTTCACAGAAACTCCTTGGTGTAAAAGAAACCCCTCGTTTGCACAGCAGGTGTCCAGCTGATGCACGCATGTCTCTGTAAGCAAAGCAGATGAGTAAGGCTGACACCTGTGGCCATGCTGGTCTTACCATCCCCTTCTGCAGAGGCCAAGAGTCCCTTCTGGCAGCGGCTTCTGCTCTTACTTCTTTACCTTACCAGTGATCCCTAACTGTTCTCCTTTTCTCTCAGCAACTCAGTGTTAATGCAGCTTTTGGCACATGTCTTAACATGGTGGTGGAGGAGGAGGTGGTAATTAAAATCCTGCTCTAAAGTACCCTGAAGCCAGAGCAAACAGACACAAGCACGTTAATGCCTTAACGATCTATCAGGGATTGAACAGTCACCCACGCGTCCTGACTGTAACAGCAGCTGGCATGGGGATGCCCCTGCGGGGCTGCGGGGAGGCTGGAGCCAACGTGTGCCCCAGGTCTGCCTGCACTCATGTCAGCCTTTGCTGGCACCACACTGCCGGCATGAGGAGCAGGGCGGTTTTCCTGGCCCGAGGCGAAGTCCTTGACACTACTGAAGGCAGCACCAGAGCCAAACTGCTTTCATTCTGGTCTGCGGATGATAGTTCGCTCATTTGGACCCAAGCTGACCGCGTCCAGTGTCAGCAATGAGTGATGCGCTAATGCAGACGAGGGCTTCTTAAGAGCGACATCTTTTAAAGCCTGCCCGTAACATCCAGGAAATTTGGGGGTAACAGAAGAGATTTAGGGATGGCATTTTTACTCACAAGCTCACAGATGGCTGCACAAAACCTGGTGGGGAGGCAGACGGCCCAGCACATCCCCGCCAGCCTGCTCTTCCCCCTCGCTGGTTAAGTGGCACTTTTCGGTCTGAATACACACACCACCCGTCACTGCCATTGGCAGGCTCGTTGTGAGAGCACCCATCTACTTTTATGAATTTGGTTCTAAACTGAACATGAAATCAAATTTTTATGTGTGTTCTCTCCATAACGTTCTTTGTAGTGCTGGCTATGCGAAAACATCACCTCTAGCTTCGTAATCCCAGAGTGAAATTTTCCATTCAGATCTCACGGCCAGACCGCCGAAGCCACCATGTAATGACCAGAACCCAAGCAAGACATTTCAAGCCTGTTTTATTGACAGACGCGAAGTACAACTTTGAGAGCAGAAATGAACTTCTTATCCTTGCGTCTGACTTTCAGACAGGCTATGTGTAGGTCAGTTTTAGGGCTTGTTGAGTGGACAGCGCCTCGAGATTGCCTCAGCCCACCTGTTCTCACGGACTAAACCTCCACTTCTGGAGCGCAAGGACACCGCGTGCCTCCGCTCGGGACCTCAGGAACAGCCTCCACAAGGCGGTTCAGGGGACCGCAGAGGCCTGTTTTCCACTGCTGTGGGTGCAAGGGGCACCCGGGGTGCCGGCGAGGCGGGAGGCACACGTTGTGGGGACAGCACGGGACGGAACAGGGCGCCATGCTCCCGGGGGCCTCTGCCTCCGAGGGAAATCCCTGGGCGCCGTATCGCGAGGTGAACGGGCAAATGTCGGGGTGCTGAGGTCGTCCCCTCCAAACGGCGGGGGTCCGAGCGCCGATCCGGGCCTGCCCCCTGCCGGGCCGCCGCCGCCGGGCGTGGCCGCCCCCCGCGGCTCCAGGTGCCACCGCCTCCCGCCCGCCATTGTGCGCGGCCGCGCCCCGTTCGGCGGCAGTGGGCGGGCGGCCTCCGTCCCTCTCCCTCCTTCCCTTCCCTTCCCTTCTCTCTTCCTCCGCCCTCCCGCCCGGCCCGACGCCCCGACAGCCGCCCAGCCTGCGGCCGCGGGAGGCGCCGGCATGGAGGGCGACGGGCTGGAGCCCGAGGTGAGTGCGGCGTGAGGCGGGGGGCGGCGGTGTCGCCATGTCGCCGTGTCGCCACCATGTCCCCCGTCCCGCGGTGCGACGCCGCCGGTGGCTGGCGCCCGAGCCGAGCCGCGCTGTGCGGTTGGGGCTTTTATGCTTTTTTTTTTTTTTTTTTCTTCTTCTTTTTTCCTTTACTTTTGGTGGCTTCGAGGGAAGCGATGCTGGGGAGGGACAAGCGAGAGCAGGTCGCCCCCGGCAGCCCCCTTCGTGCCGCCGGTGGGGGTCGGTGCTGGAGGGCTGCGAGCATCGTGGGGCAGCGCTTTGTGCAGAAATAAAGAGGTGTGCTCGGCTCGGGCTGCCGGCTAACGAAGTCACGACATGTCCGTGCCCACACGCGAGTTAGGCGGCGGGGAAGCCTGTTGTTTAATCAATATGACACTCAATTCCTTTTATTCCCCCCCCCTTCCTTTTTGTACAGCAAGCTGACTTAAGCGCGTGGATTGCTATTGTTGAGCAGCGTGGTTGCTTTCATTTCAATAGGTCCTTAGGTGCAATGAGACTACTCCCCTCCTCTGCTTTTCTCCCCTGCAATGCAGACGTGACCTAAAGATGAACCGCGTACAGTAGCTGTGTGCATTTCGGCTGAAATGAGAGTTGCCACTGCTTTCATAAATGTTAATAAAGGTTTGCTTGCAGTGTTAACCAGAGCAGCACCCTAGAACACCTGAAACCGTCATTCAACAGAGCTGGGGTTTGGTGACATGCACGGGTACAACATGCGCTAAGTCCTAGTGGCTCACGTCTCCTGCGCTTACTCTTGTTTTTCCCCTCTTTCTGTCATGAAGGTTGCCACAAAGAGTATTGAAAGAGAGCTCATCTGCCCGGCGTGCAAGGAACTGTTCACCCACCCGCTGATCCTTCCGTGTCAGCACAATGTCTGTCACAAATGTGTGAAAGAAATACTCTTCACAGTTGAAGACTCTTTCGCTGATGGGGGTTCAGAATCCTCAAATCAGAGCAGCCCTCGAATTCGAATCTCATCTCCTAGCATGGACAGGATTGACAGGATTAGTAGATCAGGTACGTATCTGAATTTTGCACATTTTCCCAATTTTAGGTGTTAAGGTGACTCGAGCTGAATGGTATCTGCCTGCATTGGTAAAATCTCCTCTTGGTACTCCTGACATAGTTAAATAGATGACTTGGGGATAGTGCAGGTCTTGTTCATTCTGTGGCACGAACAATGGGAATGTTTTAATTTTAAGGACAATGCACGCCATTTCATATAGAGTACATTTGTCTTTGTGGCATCTTGTAAATACTCATAGCCACTGTGTTTGTTTATTCTTTTATTTCAATTTCTGTTGAGCATCACATTGTAGATTTCAGCCATTTTGTTTTCTGTTGGTAGCACCATTCGAGCTGTTCTCCCTGATTTCGGCCAGCCTAAATTCTGCAGTTTGGACTTCTCTCAGAGTCTTTGCAGACTTCACAAATGGTAGTGTTTTCTACCCTTTTCTTGATATTTGCAGTAAATTGTTTTCCCTAGATGGTGATCATTGCATGGTTGAAGCACTGGAGGACTTGACTGTGAGAACAAAGCGCTAACAGTTTCTTTCAGCGTGGTCTTCTTGAGCCTTCAAGGAACACTTAGCTTGAGAATTCATAATGCTCTTTGTGGTATCATAATATACAGATTTTGATTCTGCTCAGCTCTCTGTCTAATCTGTGGGTAACATGATCAGCTCTTACACAGATATATTGGTACTTCGTGCATGCTATGCTTCTTGAAAGAAACCTCACCTTGGCTTTTAGGCTTCATGCTGTAAAAAACATCCACTATGAAACCACATTGCAGTCCTCTGGGAAATCTCTTGCAAGACACGCCCTTAATCTGTATCTTGCACTTCATAGATCACAAACAGTCATCCTCCCCTTCCCAGTTCTCAAAGTTCAAAATCACTGTCTTCTCTTAAACAACACTTAACTTATTTACACAGATACTCTTTCAAATTAGTCTGATAAGCAAACGCTGTGTCTGCTGTAGCTTGGCTGACTGATGTTTACATGATGTGAAGGAATCCCTCAATGGAGTGGGCAGTTACCCTCATTCCAGCCCTGTTTTCAGGGAGTGGGATGGACAGCCATGACATGACCACTACACACAGTCTACCCACCCTTTGTAGCTGCGGCTCATATAAAGCTTTGAAGAGGCCACTGGTAGCTGTGTTACCCAGGTGGAAGTCTGCAGTATGCCTTGTATTCTGGCATCGCTACGTATGTATGGACTAGGGCTCTTGCTGGTTTCAGCTGCAGCCGTTGGCTTTGTGTATTTTACAAAGGGAGTATCGGAGGCCCAGTGGTGCCTGGAAGGTGGTGAACATGCCATGGGTGTCCTCCTTGTGAAAATGGGCGTGCAAAATGCGCGTGGAGAGCTGAGTGTCATGCTGCATTCAGCATCCTGAGCAAGGAGAGGAGGTGGTCCTTTCTCTCCTGTCAAAACCTGCCTTCAGCTTGCTCCCCACCAGCCAGTAGCAGTGATGACAAAACACGATGTGGTCCTTCCATGGTGCATAGCACAGTCCGCCACCCTGCGTGCTGGAAGAGGCAGAGGCTCTGCTGAGAAGCTGACGCTGAATTACTGCAGAGAACCAAATGCTGTCACATCCCCCTGTGTGACTGTAGTGGAAGGGAGGAGCAAGGAATCTTGGAGACTTGAGAATTAGGGTTTGAAGAGTGGAGTTTGCAGTTCTGCAGTAGTTGTTGGCAGCCTTTTTTACAGGGTTTTGTGTTACTGCTTTATTACATCCTTAACAGCAGGGTGGGAAAGACCCATTTTTGGTGCTCCTGCCCCCTGAGATCTGTGCAATCAGTTTATTGCAGGCATTGTCCTCTTCAAATCCACAGCAGTCGGCCACCATCCCAGCAACCTGATAGGCAGTAATGTGTGTTATCTGCTGAACTGACCTGCTAGCTGAGAGAGAGAAATGCTTTGCTAATATCTTTGACCCCATTTGATGAGCAGCAGGAGAGTTCTGGTCCGTCAAAGTAATGGGCTTCACCCCATTCTCCTGAAGAGCGTTGGGCAGAGGCACGTCATAGGAGAATTACCATCCCAGACAGTTCAGATTTGCAAAATGAAAAGCGTATGGAAATAGGAGCTTTAAAGAATACGTTTGGACATTCAAGTTATGCTGTCTTTGCTTCTGATATTACAGGTATTATAGCTCTTTTACTCTGCGGAGTTTGAGCTCTGCCCTCACAGGTTTGGTACCAATAACATTCATCCAGCTTGCAACTTACGTTTGTACCATTCATGTCATGCGTCTGAAGAAACTACATCCACTCTCCTAATTTGTTCTGTGATCCTCAGTGGGATTTATAATAGAACAGTTTCATAAGAGCAAAAAGACACAAGGCAACATCCAAAGTGGGGCTTCACATGTATACCTAAGAAACAAGAGAATTTCTAGTAGGGGTGTGCACGCCATGTCACTGTCAAATCATTGCATTTGAGAACATGTGAAATCTTCCTCCTGTTGTGTTTTTTCTTTGTTTCTTTCCTTCTCTTTTTTCACATAAGAAATTCTTGCTGCCTCCACGAGGAATACAATCTATTAAAAATTAATTTTGGCATTTAAGTGCTCTAGTGCCAGAAGGAACTGGTCCGCTTTCTGTAGTTGTACACACACAACTTGCATTTACAATTTATCTTAAAATAAAAAGGCTGCAACTGGTAGTTGAAATGGAGTGCGTATTCTTAAAATCTAACGTGCTTGTTAAAAAAAAAATCTATTGTATATGAAACAATTTTGACAAAAAATTGCTCTATACAAAATGAAAATAAAGGGCATTTCTTACTGCTAATCTGTTGTAAAGTTAGTGTAATGAATATGTTGATGTAGTTAGAATAAAGCATGTGATGCGGTTCTGTTGACACTTGTGCAGAATTGATGGGTGATGCAGAAATTGAATGTTTGAAATAGAATTTTTTTTCCTCTCCCGTCTCTTCTTTCTCCCTGTTTCTTTTCTGCTTAAATGCTACAGCTGTGTCATCGTGCTAGGAAATTAAACACTCTTTCATTTCAGCCCTGCGGTGTTTTATCAGCTCCAGGAGGAAAAACAGTTGATGCTCTTCATTTAAACCATTGTAAACCAATGGTATATCTCTCTTTTTTTTTTTTTTCCAATTTCTAAACAGCTTTCTGTTCATTGTTCGCAGCCTCACAGAGGAGGTCTTTTGGGTGGAGAGGTAGAAATGCTTCACTTCTTGTATTGGCTCTAGATAGTTTAGTGTTTAACTCTAGAGTTAAATATTGTTGGTTAGCATATAGCTTTCTGTCAGTGGTCAAGTCCACAAAATGGCTTTTACAGTGAGCAAAGGTACAGCAACGGACTTCTATTAGGAAAGCTTTTCATTCTGTTTAGCGCTGACTTAAAGGTCAACTGGACTGAAATTCAATTAAGGGTTGTTTTTTTTCATGTGTGTATGCATGGCTAAACATACTTTAAAAGGTGCAAATAACGTAAGTTCTCTCTTCCCCTTAAAACAAAAATAAAGCAGTCTATGCCTATAATTTTTAATTTTCAGGAATTTACATACTCAAGTTTCAGTGTCTTACTAGTAGAGAAGCGTACTTATTTTATTAATCTTTAACAATTAAGAGGTCATGGTTAGCTGTCACTTCTAAATGGAGGGTAAAACTTCACTGTATCTGAGCTCTCTTAATTGCCTCTGATAAAGAAGCAGACTGAAATTTACACCTTGTTAATCTGAGTAGGTAGTTCTGTATCTGGCAACTCAGTACAAGGCCTGAATGTGTGAGGAAAACTAAATACTTAAAATGGAGACTTCTAACGTTTGCTGCTTAGTGACACAGTCAGGTTGAAGGAATAGCCAGTGTCTCTTGGTTTGAAATAAATCTAATTATTGAAATTGAGCTAGTCTGAGCATCTCAGACACTGTTTGGGCTTACTATTGTAAATATTTATTCTTTGGTGTCAAAAAAAAAAAAGAAAGCTCCATGTTGCCATAATATTGGCATGCACATGAGCAACTGTTAAAGGTACTGTGTCCTTTGAGAACGGAATGGACAGAGAGCTAAACACAAATCCAAATTGCATACTCAGTGTGAACAGCAAAGCAGCTAGTAGGACGTGGGCATTCATTTGCGTCAGGTGAAGACTGGAAGTGTCATAAACCAAAGATAGTATAGTCAGAGTTCTCAGAAAAGCTGTCCAGAAGTGCCTTTTTTGCAGAAAGCACCAATGATATGGGGAAGATTAAAATACCTGAAAACGATGTTTTGCAGCTACTGACTTTACATCTTTTTTTTTTTTTTTAATTTCTTCCTAAGCATCCATCCAAAAGCATTAATTGAGTTTGGGGTGGCAATAGACATCTACATTTTTAAAAACTTTTATGAAAATCCAGTTGACTTTTAAAATACTCTGTTTTCTTTTTTTTTAACTCACACATTTAACTTTCATGTCTTCCATTTTCATGAAATGCTGGTGGCACTGTTCACTTGGAAAACACAGTTTTATCTTTAAGCTGTCTTATCCCTTTGCAAACCCTGAGGTACAGGTTGGGCTTTTCTGCCTTTGAAGTGTTGGCACCTCTGCTTGGTGAGAGGAAGTTTAAGCGTGAGGTGTATGCAAGGTTGCTCTTTGACTTGAGTCTTTGCAGCCTATATTCCAGTATTTGTGGGTTGGGAGTCTAAGTCTGGAGCACACGTTGTGCTTATTTTTTAGGTTGCTCATAGTTACTCATTGCAAGTGAAGTGATTTGTTTACAAACCACGACGGGAGGTTTCTTGTGATGATTCCTAATATTTGTACAAAATACTTCTTTGTTGGAAGCCAGATTGGCAAAATGCAAAAGACAATATGGGATGGATCTGAGTTTCTCCGAGCCACACATCTGACTACAAAATTCACGTTTTTTGCTGTGTGAAGTGTTTGCAGTTCAGTTTTAGCAAACTGAATGCAAGGCAGATAGATGCTCCAAGTAATTTATCACTTCATCAGCGCTTTCTTTTTAAAATACAAGTGTATAAACCTTTTATGCTTGAAGAAAGTGGGCTACTTCATGCTGCATGTTAGCATTAACGCTTGTTAGAGGCAAAAAAAAAAAAAAAAAAAGGGATGTTTCGATGTTTCCCTACTTAGAACTGCAGAAGTGGCAGGGCACGCAGAAGAGCCGAGGAAGCATGCTGTCAGGTTTTAGAGCAGGAAGCAACGAGCGTGGCTCTCGGAGAGCTGTCAGTGAGAAGGGATGAGACATCTTAAGACCTGTGGGGCTTCCCTGTAAAGAAGAGTGTCACCAGTTGCTGCCGAGCATGGCTCGTGACAACAGTCCAGTTTTGTCCCACGACTGGCAGAATGAAAGGCCTCAATTGGACTGCAGCTGAGCTCACCTTTGCATTAACAAACACCAGTCCCACGCGTGAGCCGCCTGGGCCAGACTTCCAAAGCATGCTCCTGGATAAGAATTTCGGATTGTATTTTTAAACTTGACCACTGCACCGTATTGGTTTTTTTTTTCCTTGTTTTCTTGCTTTGTCATTGCTTGCTCTCTGTTGTAGTGAACTGCTTGTAGGCAGTCCCTGTACATACAACACTGTGCCATTATTTTCTTAGTTCTAGCAAATGTAAGTGCTCTGAATCCCTTTCTGTAGCTATTGACTGCATGGCACTGCATGCAAAATCATCCTTTTGTTTAGGCCATTGTACAAATCTGTGTAGAAGGTCTCTCTCTGTTTCTGTGCACAGTGCTAGCTTGGAGCATACGCTTAAGGTACAGTTTGTGCTCATTGCTGTTACTGTGCATTGCATGTGTGTGTTGCTGTGTATGCCAAGTTACAGGTATTGCAGGACATGCAGTTTGGGTAATTAATTCACTGCAAGTAAGTACAAAAAAAATTAAATTAAAAAAAATAAAAATCCACCAAACCTCTGCTTCCCTTAGCCAGAGAGTTGTGCATGGTGACCTGGGTCATGTGTATTGTGTCCTGTAGACGTGATCTGGTGGTTCTGCTCAGAACCTGCAGGAAGGTGTGGGACCAGCTGAGGTGTGAGACTGCCGGCTTGTGCACTCTTATTCATGCTTCTGGATGTGGTTTCTTAGCTGACGATCGTGCATAACTATCACAGGGCACATTTCAAAGGCGTTCAAAGGAACTAGTTCCTTGTGGGAGCGTTGTTGGGTTTTGTGTGTGTTGGTTTTCTTTTTTCTTATTAGACAGACATGAAAGGGCACGATAGGAAAGGGAGTTGAGAAGTGGTGGGTGAAGCAACTGCAGAAAAGCAGTGCAAAGCAAGTGTCTTTTTGGCTGGTGTCAAAGGATGCTTCAAAAAGAAATGAGGCATCAACATTTCTGAAGGGAAGGTAATGACTAAATATAGATAAGAATGAATTTCCCTTTCTGAAGAAGAACCCATTTCAAGACTAAGAATTCAGGTTTGTCACGTCCATTCACGAAGTTGCGAGTTACAGCAGCATGCAGTCCTCTCAAAGGGATTTAAAAAACAGGGTCCAGCTGCAGAGGATAGGTTTTTGTTTCTTTGTAAGGGGAAGCAGAGAAGGTACACATTAGGCCTATATGGTGGTTTAGCCTGTTTCAGAAATCTTTAAATGACTGCTTTTTGATCATTGTTCCCCTTGGGTTCGGGAGCGAGACAGGGATGCGCTCCCTGTTTGGTAGCTTTAAGAACATTGTGCTTGCTGTAAATAGCTTTGGGGTCTGCGTGAGGCTCCAGAGGCTCTTTGCAGCTTGCAGCTTTACTCAAGCCTTCAATCGCTTTATTTGAGAGAGGAGGAGAAAATTGTCTGTCGTTATTTGTCCATAGTTATGGTTCCCTAATTCAGGGTGGAGGAGACTCTCAAACTTCATCATCTCAGTGTCTCCTTTGGTATCTGGGGCTTGTTTAGCAGTCCTCCTTTATCAAGGCCTTTCATCCAGGGAAGGGCTAGTTCCTATGCTGTGTAGCTAACGTAGATGTTACTTAGGTTTGGGAAGGCATAGATGTGTTGCTGTGTAAAGCCTCTGGCTGGTCAAGGCCACAGGTTGAGGCAGTCCCCTCCACCAAGGATGAGCTCTGAGCAGGAAAGGACCTGTTTTTACCCGTGCTTGGCAGTGCAGTGCTTGCTCTGAAGAAAAAGGTGGTGGCATTGTTCTAGCGTTGCAAGAAACAGCTGCAGGAAGCAGAAGGTAGAATTGGAACAGTTAAATTTATCTTAATACAGAGTTTTAGAGTAGTTTGTAGTGTCCGCTGGACGCAAACATTACAGTACCTTCTCATGGCAAACTTACTCTCTTTGGCTTGGCAGAGTGTGTATGAATTAGTATTGATTGTACTGGTTTGGATGATGTGCTACAGTAGTTGGGAATTGGTTCATAAATTCCTGCGCTTCTACCTTTAAAAGCTAAACCTCTTCTGTTTGTACTCCTTCTAAATCAGGATTTGCTGTCTACACAGGCAGAAAACGCAATTCACTGACTCCTAGAACAACTATGTTTCCTTGTCCTGGCTGTCAGCATGATATTGATCTTGGAGAACGTGGCATCAATGGCTTGTTTCGCAATTTTACTTTGGAAACCATTGTGGAAAGACACAGGCAGGCAGCCAGGGCAGCTATAGCTATCATGTGTGACTTCTGCAAACCTCCACCTCAAGAATCCACAAAGAGCTGCATGGACTGCAGTGCGAGCTATTGCAACGAGTGTTTCAAAGTACACCACCCCTGGGGAACTGTGAAAGCCCAGCACGAATACGTCGGACCAACCACCAATTTCAGACCCAAGGTGAGTACGCTGTGTCTTACAGAATTTAGGTTGCTGTATTCAAATACAGCTTCAGATGCATTTGTGCTGTGGCAGAGCCTGTTAAGGACCAGTGTTGATTTATTGAGTTCTGCTGTCATTTCTGTAGTGAATCATAAGCTTTTGTTGATGATGTCATGTAGTTGCTGTTGAAACATAGTGAGAACACACTTCAAGGCAAGCCTAAAAATAAGGAATTGGGATTTTATTTATTTATTTATTCATTTACTTTGTGTAATGGATTGTGTTATTTGTCATTTGGGGTCCTTTTTTTTCTTTTTTTAAGACTTACTGATGTTGAATATCTAGAATTGCCCTAAGGGAGCCAACCGGGAGGGGTGCCCCCTAGATTTGTTGCTTTTGAACAGAGAGGGTCTTCTGGGTGAAGTGGTGCTGAGTCACATCTTGGCCGCAGTCACCATGAAGTAGCTGAGTTTCAACTCCTGGGTGACAGGAAAAAAACTGCCACCAAAGCTTCAGTCCTGAGTATGGGGAGAGCAGACTTGGGACTGCTCAGGGAACAAGTTGGTAAGGTCCGACAGACTTTACCAATGTCTGTTTTTGAAGATGTTGGGATCCATCAGTGCTGGTCACTCTTCAAGTACTACATCTTCAGAAGGCAGGAACAGGAAATCACAAGTGTCGGAAGTCTAGCAGCTGGGCAGAAGGCCAGCTTGGCTGAGCAGGGTTCTTATTCTAGAGCTTAAGTGGGAAAGGTAAGTGTATGGACTCTGGAAGCAAGGTCAAGTGAGATGGGAGGACTACAGAGATGCTGTTTGTCTTTGCAGGGAGAAAATTTGTGTAGCCAAAGCTGAATTAGAGCTGAAGCTGGCTGGTACTGCGGGGGGGACAACAAAAAAGGCTTTTAAAAGCATGTTCACAGCAAAAGGATGACCAGAGATAGCATTGGTGCTTTACTTGATGAGGTTGGTCACCTCTCAAATGGGGATGCCTGTAAAGCAGACATATAATGCCTTCTTCCCATTGTTTTTAACACTGGGGATGGGCCCTGGGACCCCAGGAGCCTTAAGTCAGAGGAGCGTGACTGTGAGAATGACAAACTCCCAGCTGGCTCTGAACTTGTGTGGGATTTGCTGCTCAAGGCACAGCACTGCCAGCGGGTCAAGAGAAGGGATTGTCCTCTGCTCTGCGCTGATGCAGCCTCACCTCGAGTGCAGTTTTGGGCATCACAGTACGAGGATGTGAAACTTAGGGAGTGTCCAAAGGAGGGCAGCAAAGATGGTGAAGGGCCTCCAGGGCATATGAGGAGCGGCTGAGGTCCCTTTGGATGTTTTGAGCCTGAACTTGATCCAACACAAACATCTTTTTTCTGTCCTTCCTTCTTGCAACCAGCAATAGCAGAAGATGGGAGTTCAGATCTCCATTGAAATTACACCGTGCAATTCTCTAGCTGTAGCAAAAGAGACCAACGTAATGGCAAATTTTGTACTTTATACACTGCTGCTGCATTCAGACAAAACGGAGTGCCTGCAAATTGATGTGTTGTTTCTCTTGCAAAGTGTGATGCAGAACAAGGCTGTGCTCTGCTGGATTTAAGTTGCACGATAAGAGGAATTGTCATGTCTGCCATCTCTCTAGCAGAAGACCACAGCAGACCTTAGTGTCCCAGCATTTGCTGCATACTTCTGGCTGGTGGCAAGAAGAGTGCTGTGAGCTGGTGTTCATGGATTTCCTAGTGGTGGTGGTGCTCAGGGCTAGCACTTGCTGGAGCAGGCTAGCTGTGCTCACACATTGCTGGGTCTTGGTCCCATGCAGGTGGTGTCATGGTGGTGTCATAGCTCTACTTGTACATTTTGGGGCAGGGCATGGGGGCAAGGTCAATTAAAAATAGCCCCAGTCATGAGCTAGTTTCTAGCACATTGCTTCTGTCCCTGATTTAGGAGGGATGTAGCATAAGGAAAGGCTTTTAAGGTGAAGCTAACATACCTTTACTCCAAGCAAACCTACTAGGTGTTCCTAGGGTCCACGTCGAGGAGGATTGCCTGGCCCTGAAGCAGGCTGACCCAGTTGATGAGGAGCCTGGGGTCTGATGCACAGCGTGCACTGGTCCAGGTGCCCCTGCGTCCTTGATGGTCCCACTAGTGTCAGCAGTGCTCGTGTTTAGGGAGTTCTGATTCACTTAAATTTGATGCTGTACATTGTGTAAGAAGCTCTTTACTGAACTTCTGTCTTCTGAGGCTGGAAGAATTCGCGACTCCAGAGGCAGTGAGCTCAGAGAAGCGTGAGCATCTGGAATAGTGCAGTTGGTGCAGTTCTTTTCAACATACTCTTTCCTCTTAACAGCAAGCATGTGCTTGAAATGCTTTGAAATGGGCTAGAACATGGCTAATTTCATGAAACGCCACTTTATTGGTAAAAGTGAAACTTGGAAATTAAAAGTTTGTGTGCTGTCTTCCACCCGTTGATGCAAAATGCTGTACCACCCCTAAACTTTGCTTCTGTGGTATCTCAACCTCAGCTGCAGCAGTATTTCTACTTAAAGATGCCAAAGCCATCTGATGATCTTTTTGTACTCTTGCAGGTACCACATGTTGTTAAACTACATGTAGATTAAAACTAGATTTAAAAATCAGTAGCTGAATTCTGAGTTCTGTTGAAGGAGAGCAAAAGGGGGAGAAATAGTTTTGATATCTCTGACCTTGATAAATCACATAAAAGTTTGATGTAGCTCTTTAAAATTATAGGTGGAAACAGAGGTGCTTTTTAAAAAATAAAATTGCAGATACAAAAATACATTTATGTTGTGTAAAAATGAATGTTTGAGCAACAGCAAATGAACTTTACTTTTTTGAGGATTGTTTGATTTTAGTCTAAGGAAAGTGCATTTTTCATTACAGTCCATTGTTAAGACCAGAGCGCAGTGTGTGGCATATTGGTTAGTCTCCCAAGCAATGTTCCCAGTCATAACTTTAACTTAAAACTAGATCACAGAGCAATTGTAACACTGGGGGCGTGAGGGGAGCACCTACCTCTTCTACCTCTTACAGCTTGCAGGCTGTAAACTTGATTTACCCAAGAGGTGAATAAAAATACGTGGTTCCTATTAAGTGTGGCTAGACGCTGCTGTGGAATAGTGACTTCCATGGACTAAGAGATGACTGCAGTTCTTTGGAGATACCTGCTTACACAGTTGGTTTTCCCAAAAGTTTCCTTCTTTATTATTAATTCATTAAACAATGATAATGGGATGCCTTACCATGTGTGGGATGGCTTATTGTGTTCTGCTTAATGATTGTCTTATGAACCAAGGTGCTAGTGAGACTGGCGTCTCCAGCTTCTTCACCATCGTCTAAGATAACATTTGGGGTTTGAGAGTTGGTTTCATGGATGGTCTGCAGTTTAGTTTAGTGTGTCCAGATTTGTGCCACTGGCAATTTTTTTCCTCCTCCCTTATTTTTTTTAATGTTAAAATTAAGAGGTTATATTTTTAGTGGCTTAGCTGTTGGCAATGATGTCTTGTTCTTTCTGTTCCTCTGACCCAGATGTTGTCTCGCAGTGCTTTGGAATGAGGCAAAAGGATTTTCTTAATTTTTCCCCCCTTTTTAGTTGTGTGTATCTGTTGTTTGAGCTTGGAGTTGAGTTGCACACCCCCCCCACTCCCTCCCAGGGAATAGTTATTCCAACATATATGTTCAGTTTTTGAAAGATGATTTTGTGAGCACCAGATTTTTGAGGCTACTGTTAAAGCTGATACTTGGCTTAGAACTCAGCACGAACAACCTGTAATTGGAGTCAGAAAAAATAAATGAAACACTGGAGCCTTTTGTCTTTAAACAGACAGGGACTGGTGGTGGAGGTTGTATTTCCCTTGTTGCTCCAAGACTAATGGCCATGTGGCTGAGCTGAGTCTAGTTTAGATGTAAATCTTACTGTCTTATGGCAACTCCTTGCTTTAAGAAAGAGATGATGTCAGTTTCAAGACAGAACTGAGCTGCTGACCTGGACACGGTTAAATTTGAGAGGGTGGGGTGTGTTGTATATTGCATTTGTAGCCCTGAACGTGAGTACAGGGAGCTTAAGGCATGCAAACCACTTCAGGGATTAGCAAGAAGGTTAATTGCAGTATGGAGGCTATGGGATGTGTACATGGTCATTGCCACGTACTTACTTACTGTAGACCTCACTGAAACTGTGTTTTCATGTCCTGGATGAACAAATATAAAAAGACAGCAGGTAAAGTGAATACAAAAAAAAATCCATTGTGGCAGTCAGATGCTGTGGGATTGCTGTTTGCTTTAATGCTTTGCTTTTGGATATCCACCTTCATTCTTTGCTTTCTTTTTTTTCAGATTTTGATGTGCCCAGAACATGAAATGGAAAGAGTAAACATGTACTGTGAAATCTGCAGAAGGCCTGTCTGTCATCTTTGTAAACTGGGTGGATCTCATGCAAACCACAGGGTAACAACGATGAGCACTGCCTATAAAACACTGAAGGTAAAAGTAAATGTTGTTTGACCCAGCCTTAAGAATGGGAAGAGCACTGAGCTTCTGTTGTAAGGACAAACTGCCTCTGGCAGGAAGCCTGGACATGTGCTTGGAGGACACTGAGCTAGTCGTGAGGCATGCTGTTGTGCAACGTTTGTTAATGTACATATTAACATGACATGGCACATGCCTGAGAAAACAATTGTGTATTCTATGGTGGCTGAAGCATAACCACTTCAAAGTGTCTCCACCTTAATTTAGCCATCTGTGCAGCAGTACTGACCCTTTCAGAGAGTTTAGGGTGTTAGTGCTTTGCAGTCTAGCTTACTCCACTGAATGTTTTCAGGTTGGTTTCCTTGTGTGTTGGGTGAGCTGACACCTTAAAGGCACCCTGGAAAAACATGAAACTGAAGCAACTGTTGGGACATTGTATGTTTCTGAAGCTGCATAGCTATTGATTCCTGAAGTGCAGTACAATAAGAAAAACTTGCAAGCAATATTTTGTTATTAGAGAATGATTTCAGCTACCTTCTCTTCTTCCTTTTCATTTTTCCCTTGCTCACAAAAAAAGAGAAAATGGAAGAAACAAAAAAGAAAGTGGAAAAAAGGAGGAGAGATGACAGAGGGGGAAGAAAAGCAAGAGAGGATGAAGCTGGGGGGAAACCAAACCTTCCTGCCTTGTGCTTTTTGGCCGCTTTGCCTGTTTGCAAGGCTGTTCCTGTATTGATTGGAACTCTTTCAAATAGAGAAGTGCATAAGATAGTGCTCCTTACCTCTAATTTCTCTAGCAAAACTTATTAGAAATTAATTAATAACTAGCAAGGCTTTTTTGTAAGTTGTAGTAATGTCCGTAACTTCAGGTTTCTCAAACTAGGAGAGCATGATTCTGTAGTTTGGGAAGGAATGAGCCAACTTGGGTTACTGTGTCTTGCATGGATTCCCTGTCTTGCTCAGAAAAGTCACCTGGTCTCCCTCCTTGCTCATCCTGGTTTATCTAGCAGTTCTCTGCAGTGCTGCTTTTTGTAACTGTTGACAGGCCAGGCAGCCCTGTAACAAGATAAACTGAGCACTTGCAGGGTGACCATCTGTGCTGGTGGTCAGTTTGGGTGGGAAATCCTTTTTATTTTGCCATTTTGTTTTGACAGGAAAAGCTTTCAAAAGATATAGAGTACCTCATCAGTAAGGAGAGCCAGGTAAAAGCTCACATTTCACAGCTGGGTCTGCTGCTGAAAGAAACAGAGGTAAGAAAGACTTGTTGGTTGATAGGGGATGGTCCTTGAAGGGATGCAGCCAGGACTGGAGCTGTTCCTCACACAGTTTTTTATTAGCTAACTGAAAATGCAAACAATGTCTGTACAGTTTGTTTTAGTCCTGAACCGCACTTTTTCTACAGTAAGAAATTTAGACAACATACAGAGGGAAAGCAAGTTTTAGGTGCCAGTGTAAATCCAATTGAAATAAAGCTTATTTGATACCTTACCCAAGGAAACCTGGGTTAAACTTAAAGGTCTGTGTATTAATGGCAGTGCACGATTCATGCTTTCTATTTCTCTTGAGGATGTTGCAATAAAGTCAGAATTAAGGACAAAAACTCATCACATTGGAGAGTCAGAGCTGGGGACATTCTCTGCATACAAGCTGTGAAACTCTGTGGCAGAAATTGGGGGAAGTCGTGTCCCTGCCCATGTCGTAGTGCAGACGATATCTGTGCTTTATAGTTCTTTTTTAGTAGTCAGGGGTGGGCCTGCTGCTGTAAGGGCATACATGGGAAATGGGTCTAGGCTCCTGATGCAAGATGATAAGGGAAGATGGAAAAGCACCAGCCTCTTGGGCAAGAAGACTTCAGAGGCCGACCTGCTTTTATAGGGCTTTTCCATGAGCTGTTCAGGCAGAGGAATGTCCTGCATAATTCAGGGCATAATCAGAGGAATATTTTTCTGCCCTTCATTCTCTGTGTTAAGATGATAAACGCTTACTGGTTTGGGTGCACTGTTGTTTACATTTTCAGTGCTTAACAAAGCTCTGAAGTCTTGTCACTCAAACAAATGACTAGATTGCTGTGATAGCTTGAGAAACCTTAGGTATGCTTCTGTACAAACCCACAGTCCTGTGGAATCAGTTTGAAATGTATTTTGTTCCCTCCTAGTGCAATGGGGAAAGAGCTAAAGAAGAGGCATCTCAGAGTTTTGAGAAATTAATTCATGTGCTGGAGGAGAAGAAATCTGCAGCCCTTAGGGCAATTGAAGCATCAAAGAATTTAAGATTGGACAAATTGAGAACCCAGGCAGAAGAATATCAAGGTCTCCTGGAAAATAATGGCCTTGTTGGATATGCTCAAGAAGTACTTAAAGAAACAGATCAGTCCTGTTTTGTTCAAACAGCAAAACAACTTCATGTCAGGTATCTCATTATCTCCTGGGTTAGATACACGTTCTGATGTGCGATGTCTGGTCAAACAATCTCTTGACACCTGTTAGCAAGGTTCTGAGTGCAGTACCTTGTATTGCAGAGCCCCATGACTGGTCCAGGTACAGTTAGAAGAAATTACTGTGTTACATTGTGCATTGAATGGATTTCATCCTTCTACAACATCCAGCCCTGCTCAGTAAAACTGCAATGGAAGGGTGGTCCGTTCAGCTCACTGACACATTTCCTTTGTTCAGTGATTATATCAGTTATTTGCAAGTTAATCAAACAGGTCTCTTCTGGCTCTAAACTTTTGATCTTAGTAGTTGTTCTCCATTAGCACTTCACATCTACTTTGTTCTTTGAACATAATGCCCGAAACAGTCAAAAATAACTGCCATCTGTTATCTTCACATGTGTATACAAAAGGCTTTTACATTTTGAATTTAAATTCCGTCTAGTGAGACAAATTCCTGGGAGACTTCAGTAAGTACAAGAAAACAGAAAAAATTTTAAGCAAAACCTAGTGTTTTTATTTTTAAAAATGCACACAAACTTCCTTTTCTCTCCTTCGTCCCTCCATTACTGTACTTCCAGAATCCAAAAAGCTACTGAATCTCTGAAGAGCTTCAGACCAGCAGCTGAATCTTCTTTTGAAGACTTTGTGGTGGACACTGCCAAGCAAGAACAGACCCTTAGCGACTTGTCCTTCTATTCCAATGGTAAATTACACTCTTTAACTGTGTGTTCCAGTTTTTTTTCTCCTGGTGCTAAGCTGCTGAACAAAGGCTTATGTGGAAATTCTAGAATAATATATATATAAATATCTGAACTTCAGGAATTTTCTCCTTAATATTTGGCATTCCAGGTCTGGAAATACCAGAAATCAATGAAGAGCAGAGCAGAATATACAACAAAGCTGTGATCAGTTGGGAATCCCCTGGGAAGACAGACTCAGCTGATATCTATGTTCTTGAGTATCGTAAGTCTAACAGAGAAGAGGAGAATGTGATGTGGCAAGAAATCGAAGTTTGCAGCAAGAGCAAAGTCATATCTGATCTCGATGACGACAGCAGCTATGCTTTTAGAGTTCGAGGATATAAAGGGTCCATCTGTAGCCCTTGGAGCAAAGAAGTTATTTTGCATACACCTCCCGCTCCAGGTATTACGTTTTCTTAATTCCACAAGGTGCTGAATCTGTAGGTATTAAGAGCTGTTAGGTGATTTCCAGTAGCTCTCAGACTTGTGTTTCACTATTGGTTGCATGCATGTGTATAAGCACTGTTAATAAACAGGTTAATTAACATACTGAAACTATTAGCTTGCATGGCATTCCTGGTAGCTTTTAGAGATAACTTCTAGTGCTAATTTGTTAAAATGTAGTTTATAAGTGGAGAAGGCCAAGAATATTTAACTAACAAGAAATTTTTGGAATACTGATTTTTCAGTTTTTAGCTTTCTTTTTGATGACAAGTGTGGATACAACAGTGAACGTCTACTGCTCAACCCAAGAAGAACTGCTGTGGAAAGTAGAGCTGGATTTCCTCTACTGCTAGGAGCTGAACGCATACAGGTTGGATGCTACACAACTCTGGATTATATCATTGGTGACACTGGGATTGCCAAAGGGAAGCACTTCTGGGCCTTTCACGTGGAAGCCTATTCCTACCTGGTGAAAGTGGGAGTTGTTTCTAGCGCCAAGATACAGAAATTGTTCCATAATACCCATGATGTGACCAGCCCAAGGTAAATTGCAGGCTTGTGCATAATATGTTTTATATAAGGAGATGACTTTTTAAAAAAATTTTTAAGAGCAAATCTAGTCTCAGTTAATAAACAACATGAACCAAAACAGTGGAAAATAGCTTGAAGCAATATGGTGTGTGCTGGTTGTCCTGTTCCTCTCCCTCTTCCCTGCCATTAGAAAAGTGTTCAAGTTTCCCAGGTTCCTTTTGTCTTTCTTTTTTTGGAAAGAAGTCAGGTTTGTACAGATGTCAAGATGTGTTAGTTAAAGCAAGAGGAGGGGAAAATGCATCAATTGCAAGGCTGAAGCAGTGCTTAATTGTCACTGGCCTTAATTCCCTCAGCATGCTGGGTTTGTCAGCCATTCCGAGGTGCAACGTTCACTGTGCGTATCTGTGTATCTTTGCTGTAGCTTGCGTCATGGTGGATTCTAAGTCACTGGTTTCTCCCAGGCTATATGCTTACATTTACTACTGGGAGTGCTACTGAGCACGAGCCAAAGTACAGAGGGCAAACCAACACAAGGTTTCCCAGCTCTCAATTACATCTGTGGTAAGCTTGGATGTACCTAGGAACTGGAGGCTGGGAGAGTATCATGTGGGGACTCTAACTTTGAATCTAACAGACATATTTGCTTTCTCCTAAACAACATACTGAAACTGAAAAAATGCCAGTGTCTCGAGTAGGTTAGTCAGATGGAGCCTTTTTGCAAAGTGAGAAATTAGATCCTGATTTTCAGATCCCTTTTTTCCTTAATCACAGGAATATCTGGAAACCTTCAGCTCATCCATAAAGATAACTAAATCACCACCAAAAATGCATATTTACATAGGTATTTACATAGGTATTTACACTGGTATTTACATAGGTATTGTCTGCATAGAAGAACATTGGCTCTTGTGGTTCTGTGGTCCACCTTTATCTGGTGACACAGGCTGGAGGAAAATGTGTAGACTGAGCAGATCTGGCTACAGATTTCCCCCAGCTACCTGCTGGGGACCAGGTGGTCAGGGAAGCCTCCAGGCAGAGTGTGATTTTCTTTAAAACTTAAAGCATTAATTGTTGTGTTGTGAAGGCAATGCAGTACAGCAGCAGCATGAAAAACTCACTGGACAACAGTACTGTTAAATGTGTTTACTGATGTCGTTTAACATTGTGTAAATAACGTTAAACATATGCTGCCTGTAGTGGTGAGTCATATTTGCTAAATTACTTCTCGAGTTAACTAATTTGCTATAGCTATAGGCTCTTTAATGATTACCTAGCATAGACACATTCAGATAAGTCTTGAACTTAATAGTTCCTTAGTAAAGCCTTCTGTGGTCTCATTCTCATTAGCGTTCAGCTCTTGCTAGGTGTTTCAAGTGGCCCAAGTGAGTGCTCACCTATGAAATGCATCTTCCCTTCCAGCATAGGTATATTTTTACCCCGCAAGGTTTTGTTAGTGATCATGTGCTGTTACGCTGTCTAACAGAAATGTTTTCTCTCGTTCACAGTGCTGGCAGTGTGAACAAGTGCTGCCCAAATGTGACAAGCAAACGGTTCTTTTTCCGTTCCAGGTACGAACAAGACAGCGGCCATGACAGTGGGAGTGAGGATGCCTGCTTTGATTCATCACAGCCTTTCACACTGGTCACTTTGGGCATGAAGAAGTTCTTCATCCCCAAGGCCGCTGCAGACCCCAAGGATGCAGCGAGCAGAGTCCTCCCCCTGCCCTCTTGCCTGGGGATCTGCCTTGACTGTGACAACGGCAAGGTGGGTTTCTACGACGCTGGCCGCATGAAATGCCTCTACGAGTGCGAGGTGGACTGCTCGGGCATAATGTACCCAGCGTTTGCCTTAATGGGTAGTGCAGCAATTCATCTTGAGGAAGCCATTGCAACAAAGTACTTGGAGTACCAAGATGACCTATAGGGTGGTGATCTCCTCCTGTTGCTGTTCTGAGATGGAAAATGAGAGCAGAGGTGTCCTACCCTAGTTTTCAGTCCTGATTAATTACATTGTATCTAAGTGCTGCACACAAGCCTTTGGGTCATGTTTTTGTGGTTTTTTTTTGTGCTTTTTTTTTTTTCAAACAAATGATCCAGACACTTCCACCTGTAGGAAATGTTCTTCCAGGAGCTCTCCTGCCTTCCTCGTGACCTGTGCAATGCTGATCTCCACAGACTTTCCTCCCAGGGCGAGGTAGGGAGGAAGCTCAGCTAGCAACCAAAATCACTTGTTGGAGTGGAAATCTGCCTTTTATGTAACTTAAATCCTTACACAGTCAGCTTTGCATTTAACAAAGTCAAAGCTGACAATGTATGATTGCCATTATTCTTTTAAGAAATCTGCCTGAATGCATCCGAGGGGTGAAATGGTTTCTGACTAACCAATGAGCACCCTGGAGGTGATTCTTTGAGCACTCTACAACTCTTGCACAAATACAATACAAAGCAGTGAGAAATGAGAATTGCAGTTGAACATTTAGGCTCTATTTGGAAGGAGGAGATGAAACTAGAAACTGTATTTCGTGTATGTTTAATGTGACTGTAAGCTGAAACTCTAGTTCTGACACCTGTTGTATAGTTGGTGGTATAATGGTAAGTTTCTGTACTCTTCCAGGTTTTTAGTGTAGGCTACATAAAATATATAAAGTGCAATCTGACCTTAAACAGACTTTAGAGTCCAAAATCAGAAGTATTTGCATGTGTAAGTAATAGTAACCTGGTATTTAGGGCAAAAGCAAACAACTTATTGACATGACTAATAACATGCAAACTTTTAAAAATTCAGGTACTTCTGTTAATGTGTTTCTAAGTTAAATTTTTAATCTAGTAATGGCTTGTTTTTAGTAATAATGATGAAAATGCACTGATTAAGTTTTGAGACTCAATTTCTGCCTTAAAGGATGTTTTTGTTCAAATTTCTGTTCTTGTGTTTAAAAATGTATCAAGAAGTATTGCTTGCATCTGTTTGGAAGTAATCTATGTAAACAAAAACCAAACAGTTGAGTACTTGCACTGTTAATTTGCATTGTGGAAAAATAACATCTAAAGTGAAGGATGTTTCTAATACACACTTGGTGCTTTCTGAATTGGGGATATAATGTCGCATCTTGATGAATGTGTGTGAAGTATGCTTACTAAGTACCTGTATATAGCTGTAGAGCAATGAACTGGGACCTGAAAATCACAGTACGCTTAAATGAATGTAAGTTGTAGTGCAAAACCTTAGCTGTGCTTTGCTGTCTGAACTGCTGTGCTGACGAGTCTGCCCTGCTCAGTGTCCTCTCTCCTAAGCATCCACCCAGTGACCGCTGTCATAAAAAAAATGGCAGAAAGGAAAACTGGTGGAAGGTGAGCACGACAGCTCTTTGGGGGCTAGAAAGGTTCAGCAAGTGCAACCTCTTGTGTATGTCTCACCACAAACGTTTTCTGCCTTACTAACGCCATGTAGAAGCAAATTCTAGAGCTTTTTGCCTGCTGATGTAAGAACCACTTTGATACCTCAGGCAGCAGTGCTGAAGCAGTGGGTGTCTCCTGGAACTTTCTCCCGAAGGAGAAATGGCAAATTGTCTCTCAGTCGTCACTCTGTAAGTCTTTTCTTTTTGTAATAATTGCCATGGCCTTTCTTTCCTGTTGTACCCAACCCTTCGTGTTTACGAAGCCTGTGTAGTTTCTCACTAAATAGAAGCAATTCTGTCCATGTGAGCATCCTGCTGCCCTCTCTTTTTCTTGCCTTCTGAGACTGACTCTGTACAGACACTTCCTTCTGTGAAGAATGACAAAAGTCCTGGGATTTGCTTCTTTATATAGTCCTAAAACTGTATTTGCCCCTTTTTGGCCAATATTAATATTTGGCCAAGTATTAAGCTGATGTGCATGGATTTACTTCTGCAGTGTTTTCCACACAATCCTTACGGTTAGTTCTGAACAAGATGTGCACATGGATGGCTTCCCCACCTGATGCACTAGCTTGCATTTGCATTTAAGGCTGAGTTTCATCTGCCAACTTACCTAGACACTTGGTACTGCAGGCCTGCTGCAGTTCTCCAGTCATGTCTAGCCTTGGTTGTTTAGAGAAATTTTATAGGGCACACAACTGCAGTCCATTTTTTTTGCTTCCTTTCCCAGATCTTGCAACAATTTACGTTGTAATGAGACATCAGTTCTCTTCCCCTCTGTTAAACATGCACCGTTCCTTCCATTTATTAAACTGTAATTAATTATTCAGCTACTGAAAACCCCTACATTTTAGTATACTCTTACTGGATGATTCATGTTCTTGTGAGCTCAGTAAGTCAAACAGACTCAGGAGACATGATTTTCTTTTCAGTAGCTGTGACTTGTCCCAATGCATAATTGTCATTTTTCCATTTATCTGCTGAATCTGGTATCAGTTTAAGGCTATCGATTATAGGATTGTATTTCCCAATCTGTTGTCTCCAGATCAAATTTCTTTCTACAGACAAATACGTCATTATTTTTTACTATTCTGTTTCAGAAATTGGTCTACATTACAGGTTTTATGTTTGGTAGCTCTCCACAATTCCACATTTGGATTCCTTGGAAGCATCTGGACCAATATCATCAGGCTTTAGCATTTCATTACTTCATGAAAATACTCATGAACTATGCACATCATCTTAGATACGTGAAGACAGTCCTTAGGCTCACTTACTTAAAAAAATAAAACAAAAAATGGTGGTTTGAGAACACAGAAATAAGGGAAGAAGAATTTTTTTTTTTTTTTTCTCCCAGCTATAGCTTTACCTTACATTCATTTAAGATGTGCCCTGCTATGCAATCACTTACTTTACTGGACACAGACTGATGCTACTTTAAACATTTTTCTGCCTTTTGATATGTCTGTTTGTATTTATCTCATTCTGAGTTTAAAAATTGATAACACTTTCGGTGTTGAATCCTTTGGATGTGTTCATTGCAGTACTACACGGTGCTTGCTCCAGCTTATTAAATAGAAACTTAATGTCAGAGGCAAATGATGTTTTTCCTCTCCAGTGGGAGCATCACCTTTCAGAAATACAATTCAGTGGTACTTGCCTATACAGATAGTTATTTTTCCAAAACAAGTTTCTTCATACAAAACAGCACTTTACGATGTAGACTAAGCTAAGAATGGTGTGATATTGTGTGGATCTTTGTGCAATATAGCTGTTGGTGACTACTGTGTGATTTGCAAAGCTCCATGCAGGTGTGAATAATGTAGACTCTTTTTAAATATCTAAAGCTTTAACAAAAAGGCCTTATTTAAAAATATTCCGAAATGTAAATGTGATGTCTTCTTCCTTTTTTTTTTTTAAATAAAAGTTGAAAATACAGTAGCTAGACCGTTCATATCATTACATCCCATCTCTGAAGTACCTCAGCTGACGTAACGTTTTTGGGCGTTGATGAAAACAAGTGACTTGGGGGGGAGAAAGCAGCGCCTGTGGTTTTCAAGTCTGCACCTACACCTACCCAGTACCTCTGGTTTTCAGCTGCTGAAGGAAGGAAGGAGTCTAGTTAGGACCAGCTGCCACATCACGTTCTT
Source organism: Heteronetta atricapilla (assembly GCA_011075105.1). Classification (NCBI taxonomy): domain Eukaryota; kingdom Metazoa; phylum Chordata; class Aves; order Anseriformes; family Anatidae; genus Heteronetta; species Heteronetta atricapilla. Next base: position 63,438,311 of record CM021763.1, on the reverse strand, counting down.
GAGATGTCAGGAATGTGGGTGCCCAAGACTCCCCTCTTCACTTAGCGGAGGGGAAAGCGTATCAAAAGAACCTGTCCCAGGCGTTTTCCAAATACACCTGCTCGTCCTGACGGTGGAGGCAGGTGGTACTTAGCTGTCCAGTCTGAGCAGCCCAGCCACACAATTCCAGTGAGATTGGGTGGATCCAGCACCCTGCTTGATTTGGTCTGCAGTTCTGAAAACTGTTGCCAGTGCTCAAACCTGCATCTCTGAACATTCAGTGTTTGCACTGTAAGATGTAACTGATTTCAGGGTGTTCTTAAGTTGCACCTTCTGCTGGTTCCTGCCTTTGGGCGTGTGGTGTGTGCAGCTGTGAGCACTGGAGGCTGTTTGCAATGAGAGCAATGTTAATGTGGTTAAAGCAGCTACACAGCCACAGTGTGTGTCCACACTTTTATATGAGAAAAGGGCTCACACTGCCGGGAAAGCAGGAGCAATGAAAAAAACCCACAGTATTCTGCTGAAAATTCCCAATTTTCTGATACGACAGCCAATCTCAAGTATGTTGTTCAAAGGTGTAAATGACAGGTTTGCTTATCTCTTTGAGTAAAACTGACACTATACAGACAAGAAGGGTGGTGCCTCAGGAAGCTGGAAAAAAAGGCTCGGGCTGAAGAATATTCTTGGAGGCACATCAGCACATGAATAGAGTTTACTGACACTTCCTGCAATGCTTGCCCTGAGGGGCAGGCTAAGATGGTGAGTGAGTGGTCTTTGGCTCAGCTCTTACTCAGCAAGTTTTCTAAAAGTGTATTTTAAGGTTCAGAGAAACAAACTACAACGGCATGAGAGAGAGCTTCAGTTTGCATGGGAGTCTTAAATTAGATAGAAATGGCTTTGACTTGGCCTGAAGGATATTTCTAGCTCCTTGCCGAAATAATAAGGCTTTTTGTGTATTTATTGCCCAACTATAAACATTGCACTAGGAAATCCAACTTGGCATGAAAGGAGCTGTTTGTTTTAGCTAGCCTGCCTGGTTTGACAGGCTTAGTCCTTGTTCTTAACCCTTACATTTCTCCTGCCTCCTGTTTCCTGTAAGACATCGGTAAAGAAGAAATGGGAGGCTGGAACAGTTGAAAATAATGTTTTCCTCTAAGTCAGTTATTTCCTGCCTGTTAATTAAGTTTAGCCCCTCTCTTTCTCCTGCTCCATTACAACCACGTCAGCTTGGCTGTGATGCAGTTACTGGATTTTCTGCTCTTTGCGCTTGGACCTGGAAACAACTGCAGCAGCCGTATCTTCTGCTCCTCCATGCAACTTAACGAACATGGGAAGGAGGGAAAACATGGTTGTCCTTAAACCTTGCTGAGGGAAACAGAGAGAAAGTGCAGGTAGACAGAAAACTTTCACCAAATCAGAGGTTTCAGAGAAGAAAAAAAATGACTGTTTTCTTCCCCAGGGGTTGTGACTGACCATTTTATGTGGGTGGTTGAACAGGGCAGGCAGATGAGGTTCCTACTTGGTGCTGCCGAAAACATACAGCCCACAGGCACATTGTTCAGAAATGGTTACTTCTGGGGTTGGGAACCCACTGTGACCTGGTAGGCTAAAACATGGGGAAGTTCAGTGCGTTCCTCATGGTTTCTTCATAAATGTCATAATGTAAAAAGATCGTGTTTGGCTAGCTGATACAGAAGACCATGGAATCACAGCATGGTATGTGTTGGAAGGAACCTTCAAGACCATCTAGATCCAACCCCCAATTAGACCAGGTTGCTCAAAGCTCCATCCAACCTGTCCTTGAACACAACCAATGATATGGGGTATCCACAGCTTCTCCGAGCAACCTACAGCTCTGGGCTACCCACAGTGCCCATCTCCAATGAAAAACTGTTGTCTGAATCGTTGTACGGATATCTCTCCATCCTTTATTAAAAAAGAACTGCAGTATACACTTAATCATTTATATTCATGCAATATAAATGGGTCATCATCCTTGTTCTTAGTTATATTAAGCCACAAGACATAATAACTAAACCAGCTAAATTAAAAAAAAAAAAAAAAAAAAAAAAGTTCCTTTAAGAGGTAGGCTCATAAATAGTCCTTCAAAACCAAGTTAAGTGATAAATTAAGATGAAGAATTCATTTGAGAAGTTATTTCATGAGAAAATTGCAAGGCTCTGAGCCAGCCACTTGGCTAAGGAAAACTGGGAGCACTTCATTTCACTTATCACTGAACCTGCCTATAGGTAACCGTATGGATACATGCATTTACATATTTGCACATGCACACGTGTCTCCTTTTTCTGGAATGTTAAGCTATTCATTGATAAATTGTTGGGAAATGCTGACATTCAAATAATATTGGCCGTTCTGAGGGCCCTCTTGTTTGTGATTTTGCACATTGTTGTACCGAGGGCATGCCCTGCACCTGGTTATTTGTAATATGCAAGGTGTCGGAGGAACATCCTTTTCGGTGCTCCTGGGGGTGCGTTTGGTGAGGGGGCTGTTTGCCCTAGAGGCACAAGAACCTCAGGCGGTGCCAGCAGTGCAACTCCTCCCGTACCCTAAGCCAGAGGAGGATGTGGAGGTGTGACAGCACACCTAAGCAGAGCCAACAGGATGGTTTTCTTCAGGATTTTCCCACTTGTCAGGCACCCGCACTGCCAGGCACCCTGTGAAGCTGCAGGGTATTCATGCAGGTGTGAATTCAGTCTTGCTCCAGGTGTTAGGAAAACTTTTTTCCTGCCTCACAGGTGAACAGGCAAATGGTTACATGAAGCAAATCCAGCTCAAAATTTTAGTTGTTGTTTTTTATTTTCTATGACAATAGAGTCCATTTCAGAGTGCTGATAAGATATAAAAGTAGGGATGAAGAGGGACTTGCTATGAGAAAAAATAAGTTATAGCACCACGTTGGTACAATTTTAATTTCATTGCAGAGCACTTTGCTTCTTCTAGACACAAAAACTTACAAAAGTAGCATTTTCAAGAGACTAGTGAGGAAAGGATGTGCTGGTCAGACTTCTCTCCGCAGATCCTATTTCTCTTTTAAATACCCCAATTCGCCTGCCAGTTCAGAGATGTTCCTGGCATCGTGCAGCCTACACTTGCCCCGTCCAGCACCCGGTGCACAGCCAGTGCCTGGCAGCTCCGTGCTCAGCCTGGCTTGCTGCTGCTGCTCAATCAAAGGGCAGGAGCACACGGCATGCAGATTTGTGGTGTAAATACATCAAATGGTATTTAAACATGAGTTTATCTGCCTGCACCCCTCTTTTAAATTGCGTGCGAGCAGCCGGTACGCCAGGATGTGTGGGCCCAGGGGGCTCTTCCTCGGGGCTGTCCCGTCATTTGTGTTGGGTCCGTGGCAGAGGTTTTGGCGCTGAGAGGGCAGACCCTGCCCCTGTGGGTAGGCTTTTCTTTCACTGACTTCCAAGCATTTCCCCCTTTATTTATTTTTTCCTTCTCCTCAGGTTTTCTTATCTAGTCAGTAGCTGGGTTTCTAACGTTAATGCAAGCAGAAGGACGTTTTTAGAGAAGCAGTGCAAAGAACATGCCCTTGGAGATCACACAACCACTTGTAGAGTGCTACATATGGTAAGGAGAAAAGCCTACATATTTACTTGTTTACATATTGCCCGTTTTAGTATTTTATTTACAGCTACTCAAGGAAAGAATACAAGAGACTGAAACCCAGTTTATCCATTTTTTTTTCTTTTTTTCAACTTTAAAGAAGGCCTACCACTGCTTTTTAAAAGCGTTGTCTGTATTGCTTAAGAAATACTGATTTCTTCACTCTGACTTTGGTTGCAGTCCAGCTGTTAACCGTGTCGATTTCCTTTCCAAAGAGGGGCGTCTACCCTGCGTTACCCCCAGCGCTCAGCCCCAGTTCCCGCAGCCCTGCTGCAGGGCTGTGCTCACCCCCGGGCACGTGTGGGGAGATCTGTCCTCCCAGCAGCTCTTTCTGGGGGTGCACCCCAACAGGGCTGGTTGCACGTGTTCATGAGGCTGGACCGTGCACCAGGGCAGCACGAGGAAGCGAGGCGATGTTTTAAAGCGCCCATAATCGAGGCGTGTTGACTGAGAAGGAGGCATTAAAATAATGAGGAGAGATGGGCTGTGTGGTTCCTCGGCAGCCATTGGCAGCATTTCCTGGGAGACAGGCCCGGCCTGCTTTGTGAAGCTCATGTGTAGTCAATGTGTGCTTTGCTTTGTACAGTCCGCAGTTTCACAAACACCTGTTGACTTCTCAAGGGAGAGGCTCAGGATTGAAGGCGGCGTGAGGTGCTCTTTGACAGGGGACCAGCCCAGGTTTTAATGTGTTCTCCGACACTGCTGGTAGCATCGGGTCATCCTCCGTGGAGCATTTATGAATGCGGAGGCACAAGGGCTGGCAGCTTTGAAGTTAATCTGGGAAATGGTTTTTCTTTGAAATGCAAACCTGATGGAGAAGCCACTTCTCCTCTGGCTGCCATTCCTTTTGATATGACACATACAATGCAAATGAATGCTAGAGAGTGACAATCAAAAGGCTTTGAGAAGCAAAGAACCAGAGAAAACACATTCTTACTTTCAACGTCTTTTATGCTAGGGAATACTTAGCCTGTTGAAAGAGAGTAAGTCTGCAAGGACCGACTTGCTGGAAATTAAGTCCAAAGCTTGCCGCTACTCAGAGTCCATGATTATACCGTGTTTCACGGCTGAGGTCAGTCCTGCTCACATTCGGAATGTGTTTGCAATGACAAATTTAGGTTTGGCTTTGCCAACTTCTACCCAGATTATTGAGAAATCAGCTGTAAGTTCATAAATTGTCATTAAGATGAACTCTGATTTAATAAAAATATTCTTTATCAGTAAGAAAAAGTCACTTCTTAGTCACTTGTCGACATTTGTTATTTTTATGCTTTAAGCAGGATACTGATTTTCTTGTATTTACTTCTCTCTTTTTTTAGAATTGCACAAAATGTGTTTTCTTTGTGCCTCTGTCATTCCTGGTGACAATACAAGCAAGTCTTACTGCAAAACAAACAAATAATTAATCAATTAATCAAACAAACCAAAAAACTACCCCACCCACCAGCTTTCTTTATTTTCAAAGCAATGTTAAAATATACTAAAAAAAAAAAAAAAAAAAAAAAAAAAAAAAAAAAAAAGACAAAAGACTAAAGGGCGACTACAACGCCCTTTAGGTTGCATCTTCCTGAACTACCACTAAAAAAGGAGATGTCTGATCCAGGTATAATTACTTAACATTTTCAACACAGACGGGATTTTAACCATGCTCTTGAACCCTGCGCAGTTATTGTTATCACCTGGATCTATCCAGTTTACAAAGTATGCTTAGGTTTCATTCACGCAGGTTTACATCACGTGTGAATAAGCCAAGTCATGTTCAAGCCAAATGGATTGAAGTCACACGGTGGGCTTTGTTCCAAGGCTTGCTGAAATCAGAGGAGAGCAGCTCTCAAGAAACTGGAAGATAAAAAAGGATATTACCATAAATTTTACAGAAATTTTAGTGAGTGTTATAATCTTGTCATACAGGAGCCTGCCAATTTCTACTTCCCTCTCCCACAATTGAGTTACTGACCAGAACATTTATCTCTCTGCCCTTCTCCCTCTTATCGCAGGTTTGGTCTAAATGCACACAAAATACTGTATAGTTGACATTAATATGGCAGAAATATTTGCAGATAATGAATGTTAGGTTGTTTGGTTTAGCATCTGGCTTTCTTATCTTATCAAAGTGATAAGGTCACAACATTACAACATATCAAACTACCTGTTAAAGAGGAAGGAGAACCCTGTTCTACACCTTCATTTACAAGATCTGATTTGATCATTGGATAGCTGTCATTTGACAAAATTAATATTAACAGACTTCAGGTTCTCTTTGCTTTGTGTTTAGTTTTGCACATCAAATTAATAAAACTCATTGCAGGAAAAAAAAATACGTATTTTGGGGCTGAATCAGAAAATTTCACATCATCTTTTTCATTTGGGAATACAGATAACCCCCTCCAGCAAAGTTTAGTTTCCCTGTACTTAAGAAAGTGTACTCCACTGACCGAAGCCACTGGTCATTTGCTTTTGCAAAACCTGTTCCATACAACACAGCTGACAAAGACAAGCAAATGGAACAAAACCAGGTTTGAGAATGTAATTTAAATGCATCTTGCTTGCACTAGTTCAAGTCCTTACCACTGAGTTTCATCAGTTCTGCAAAAGACCCTTGAAAGAAGCCAAGAAACATACTTTCCCTTCAACTCCGGATTAACTTTCTACTGCAGGTATACAAATGTTTGACCGCATGGATATCACTGAGTTACAAAGACCTTTATTTAACAACAGCCATGGTATGTAGCTTATTAATAAAAACACACTAGATTCTTGCAACTACAGTCTTAGCCTCCCCTGTTTTCCAAAACTCTGTGCTGTGCCCCTTCTCCACTCTAGGGTGTGTTGGCTTCCCATTGCATAACCCTCTTGGCACACAGTGACTTCAGGTAGGTTTTACGATTGTGGCTGGACTCAACCTCCGAGGTTGCTGCTTTAGGCAATTAGCATAGTGACCTCTGGTTTTGTCTAAATGCTCAGATTCAGTTTGAAGTAAGTATTTCTTCAGCCGAAAAGCCAGGTTTTGGTGACACTGTGCAGTCTGCAGACTTCCAGCGTGCAGGCACTAATTTGAAAATTGGTAGGCTCATGGCTGGGATAGCAGGAAGAAGCAGCTATGCTTATCTCCAGGTCTTAATAGTATAGTTATTTAATATATTTAGTTAATAAAATTAATAATTAATATAATTGTCAGACCTGGAGATAAATCCTGACCTTAGTTCCATTAAGTTGCTGCCATTAAACCATACAGCTGGCCGTCACAGCACCTGTGTGTACAAAGCAGTAAGAACTCTTCCTACACAGAATTTCTAGCTAAGTAAGGCGTTCAGTCTCTCACTCTTCAAAGCTGTTATATTTTCATTAAATACTGGAAAGCTGTATTAGTCAGTGTCTTTCTTTTTATCTATCTTTAAGAGAAGCCAGCGGCAAATTCTGCATGAAGCACATAAACCTGACACAGCAGAGCCCATTTTCTGGGCCACTGGGCAGTGTTTTGCCCATCATGTGCTGCACACAACAGTTGCAGTCCGTTGCCTGGTTTGGTTTTTACTGCCAGTCTGAAGATGAGCAGAGGACAGTATTAAGTGCTTTGCTGACAATGGTGGCAGTGCATGGAAGAGCAGAGTAGGCACGCCGGGCATACGTGGTCTGAGGGGACGAGACTGGCTGCCCTCCCAGGGCATCCATGAGGCAGAAGCCTGGGGCAAACTGTTAGGGAAAAAATAAAAATTAGGTGGGGCTACGGCTGGATCTCTCCCAGAAGAAGGGCAGGGTCAAGGCAGGGCTCCTTGCATACCACCAGGTCCCTATCTGGGGCGGCCGGCCAGCAGCTCAGGGAGTACTGTGGTGGGTGCTGCTTCTCTGCCAACTGGAGATCAAGAAGGCTGCCAGTTTATTCTGACAAGCAACAGAGTTTAGATTTGTCTCCCTTCTGTTAAATCTGATTATAGAGCATAATGCCATAAAGAAAACAAAACAAAACAATTACATCATGTGAATGACTGAGGAACACGAATTTCTGCTTGGGGTACCAGGATAGACAAGGGGACTAGGGAAAAAAAAAATCATTAAATAATTCATAGAATAGCTTGGAATGGAAGGGACCTTAAAGATCATCTGGTTCCACCCCCCTGCCATGTGCAGGGACACCTCCCAACGGACCAGGTTGCCCAAGGCCCCATCCAGCCTGGCCTTGAGCACCTCCAGGGATGGGGCATCCACAGCTTCTCTGGGCAGCCTGTGCCAGTGCCTCAACACCCTCTGAGTGAAGAATTTCTACCTAACCTCTAATATAAATCTCCCCTCTTTTAGTTTAAAACTATTCCCCCTTATCCTGTCATTATCTGAAAGAGCAAAGAGTCACTCTCCATCTTTTTATAAACCCCGTTTAAGTACTGAAAAGCCGCAATGAGGTCACCCCGGAGCCTTCTCTCCTCCAGGCTGAACATCCTCAGCTCTCTCAGCCTTTCTTCACAGGAGAGGTGCTCCAGCCCTCTGATCACTCTCATAGCCCTCCTCTGGTGGTGTTCTAATAGATCCACATCCTTCTTGTGCTGGGTGACCTCCCGTCCCCCTCCACCTCCCAAAGAGAAAGTTGAAAATAGGATCTGTGTTTAAATATAAAACCTGTAGCTATACACAATACACTGCACTGTTCAAAGTCACATGCTGAATTGCTGCAGATGGTGAAATAGGTGTATAAATTTGTGATGAATGGATAGAGGAAACCCCCTTGCAGTCCCAATAATAGTATATTTCAATGAAAGCAAATATAAAATAGCTTCTGTAACAGCAACATATTTCTAAATGTCAGTGGGAAAAGAAAAGAACAAATATACTTAGCAGAGTGAAAGCTAGAAATAGTCTGAATAGTTTGTTCCAAAGGGTATCTGGTCTCAAACACCCACAGTGCTAATCATTTAAAAACCCTGATTCTTCAAAGTGTAACGTGTGCTTTAACTTCGGTGTGGCTGGCCATCCGAGGAGGGTGATTTTTTTAAGGGATGTGACCCTCCAACGACTCTGAAAGGAGCCCACATAGGAGCCAGCACATATAGATGTGGCCGAAAATGGCTTTCGGTGGGGAGTGAGTGCCTCCTGCTGAAACCCCACCACATCCAGTCCAGGGCCTGAGTTCGACATGTGGCCTTCCCGGCTGCCAGGAGCTGACAGCCCCGCTCCGCACCGCTGGGAGCACCGGGGGGCCCGGGGGGTGGCAGGCGGCCAGCAGAGCACGACAGGGGCAAAGTCACCCCTTCAACAGCCGAAAAGCTGCCCACAGTTTCCTTGCGGGCGTGAGAAGGTCTGCGAGAGGTGTCGGTGAGCGGGCTGGGTGGGCTTCTTCACCCGTGTGATGGGAGGTGTGGGGTCCCAGAGCCTGCACCCCGTCCAGTTTTGTTGGGGTGGCGCTGAGGTACTCGGTTCTGAGCACGGGAACCACCTGCAGGATGCACACGTTGGCTGTTAAGTACCAGGCAGGATGCCTACGTCAGCTATACTTTCTTACAGGGGTTAAAAATGGTTCCTGTCTGCTGGCGCATTTGACTAGCAGAGGTTTCAAAGGCTGACCATCATGCAAGCACATGGGACGTACACAGCCAAGACACTAATGGAGGAAAATCGTGTGTTCAGTTTGCTTTGCTGAGGAACGAGCCTGTTGATAATAAAATAGATTTTTTTCCTGCCTCCCCCAGCAGGTCAGCGGGTGCCCATGTGGGTGCATGAGCTGACCTAAAAGCAGCCACGCCTTGCCCCTGTGCTGTAAGGGTGCTGAGTTACAGGCAGTGCTTTTGAAACCCCGTTCTTTTCACTTAAAAGCAGGGAGTTGAACTGGTACCAGCTTCCTTCCCTTCCGCACCCCTCCTGACAGGGTGGCAGCATCCCGCCCAGGGTGCCAGCTGCTCCCCCAGGACACGCTCACCGACAACAAAGGAGCCTGGGGAAGGCCATGATGACATTTTTTAGCCCTCAAAGGCCAAAAAAAAAAAATAGGGAAAAGAAAAAAAAAAAAACCAGTAAAAGTGGAAAGAGGACACAGTGCTCATTTTCATTGCAGGCTCTGCAGCTGAGAGAGGAACTTTTACATTTGTTGCCTAGATGGCGTCCGTGGCCTGCTAAAGCAATTCCTTGGATATCTGAGTTTCTTTGAATCTCCTGTTCAAGCTATACAACTGCTCAGGTTTGGAAAATAGAGCTGTAGAGCTTTGCCAGCCAACAAGAACACCAGTAAGAATATCTGTGATTTTTAATTTCCTTTCTGACAACACATAACAGATACATTCCCCCCACCCCCTGCCCCCATCAGCCCAGTAAGTGATTGCTTCATGATAGTGACCCAAACTTCGCAATCATTTACCCAGAAGGGTGACAGCCATGCTGTGAAGAGGCACCACTGATAGCTATGCACTGACAAAGAGCTAGTTAACTGTCCTCAGCCCTACCCAGGCTGGGAGTTACCAGTGGGTCCCTGGGCAGTCCTGGAGCATCTCCCTGTCCTGGGACAGCATGGCTTGCTTGATTAGGTTGTATATATGGTGGGCATGAAGAGCAAAACTCCTTTTTTTTTTTTATTTTTTACTTTTTTTTTTTTCTATGCAGATGTTGCCTGAGTTTTTTACACCCCTTCATCCTTTTGCTATTTTTTTTACAGTACCCCCCCCCCCCCCCCCCGATTTCTTTAATTCATTTCCAAAAGTCATGTCAATTGCTCTCTGTGACCCCATCCCTAGACCCTCTCAAGAAGTTCCTGTCTTTATGGAAGGACAGCCCCCAGACTGAATCCAGGGTTGGGGAGAGCAGAAAACTGCTTCACGTTTTGTGCAGGAGAGCTTGTGGATCCATTCTGAATTATTGATGTCTTTTTGCCCATACTCCTAATGACTTCCTGTACATAAATTTCAGAAGATAAATGTATATATATATATATTCATTAGCAGGAAAGAAAGTGGGTTTAAGGAGAAAACTGCTTTTCAGGAGGCAAACCAGAAATTTTCTTGTTGGAGAGATGAAAGTTAAAAAAAAAAATGTCCTTGAAGCAGTTGACAAGAGAACTGTTATTTCACCTGGCATTACCAAGCCAGACTCTCAGCATCTGGGGTTTGATACTCCTGGTTGTATAAACCACATGCTTGAGAAGGGCTGGAGGAAAGGAAAGGACTGTTTTTGACAGGTCCTCCTTTTGCAGTGTCCCTTGGTCCTGCATGATTCACGTATCCGTGTGATCCAACATGCTGACTCTGTATTTCCCTTGCTCTCTGTGTTTTACCTGCTCTTCCTGTCTTTCTGCTTTTTCTGTAGCTTATTTCCTTAGCCCCAATTAGGAGCATCACAAGTCTACCCTACAATTAGCTCAGAAATTGTTGCAGTCATCTCTTCCTTTCTGACACATGCACGCTCATTTCTCTGGAGCATCTGTGTCTTATTTAAGGACTCTGCTGTCAGCACAGTGACATGATTAAGTGAAAAAGGGATCTGTTTCAGGTCGAGGCTGCTAGGTCACATTTGCTGTAACGAATAACAATGTGGTCCCATACTGCAGTGTTTCAGCCCCAGCGCTGGTGTGAGATGTTTCTGGCCACGCTGCCAACAACAGCCGACCCTTCCTCCCACCTCCGGACCATTTCTTTAAGGGAATGATGGCTGATATTGCGTGGATGGGAATGAGCAATGTGCAGTGGGAAAAGGGTAACCTCTTTGGCAATGAAGCTACGTTAAGTAAATGTAATGCATGATTATGTATTAGATACTTTATAGCTATCCAAATACCAATAGGGGCGTACAGTGATGTATTATTTCTTATTTCTTTTCTCTTGCATGATTTATTTCAACCTCAGTATCTTCTGGTTGGCATCAGCTATAAGAAATGTTGCCAAGTTTGTGGGATTCTGCCCAGGATTACGCTGTAATTTAACAAAATAAGCAATTTTCTGATATCCATGCTAAGCAGCTTATTGGGAGCCTGAGCACTAGTGATCAGTACTGACCTCCAGAGCAGTCTCCTCCAGTAGGATGAGTGCCCAGCATTTTATTTAAAAAAAAAAAAAAAAAAAAAAAAAAAAAACAAGTATTTATACATTGCATAATAGAATTGCAATTGATTTTACTTCCTGAGTTGTTTTTACAGATATGTTGTAAAAGTCTCTTCTGGCAGTGAGTTTTAGGTGGCTTACTCTTGATCTGCTGATGCTTGCTCATCAGATAGTGGATAGGTTTTTATGGCCTATGCCTGCTTCTGAATCAGGGTGCATCGAGTCCAACTCCTGGCTCCACACAGCAACACCCCAAAATGAAACCATGCCCCTGAGAGTGCTGTCCAAAACCCTCTTCAACTCCAGTCGATCTGGTGCTGTGACCACCTCTCTGGGGATCACACTCCAGTGCTTGCCTGTCCCCTCAGTGATAAATTACCAGATTATCAGACAGAGAGCTGGCCAAAAGATAAAACTCATTCATTGTTAGTGCTATGTTGTTTTTCAAGAGCATCGCAGCTTTTACAAGAACAGAAAAAGAAATATGTGTATATATATTTATTGAAAAGACACAATATATCAGACAATTCCATTGTATTTTCACATTATTATCTATTAATATTGCGTATGAATATTTGAGATACTTACTCAATAGTCATGATCCTTCCCTGACCATCCCAACAACCTATGCTTTGTTTTCCAGTTAACCTATTTCTTCTGATTTTGTGCATAATATCAGACATTATGTCAAGAAGATGACACTGACTTGAAGTACAGGTTCTGTACAGTACAGGATAATTTGTCTACTTGTCTACAATGCCAAAATTTATAGTTTAATTTTATCACATATGGTAAATGAAGATCAAAACGTAATTTCATATGTCTTTATACTCTTCTTGTTGTCTTAAAATTATTTTATTTTATTTTTTCTTCAGGATTTGCTAGTATGTTTTCCAGCAAATAAGAAAAGGAAAGAAGTTTTAAAAGCAAACATGTTCTAATGTTACCCATATATTTCATTTACTTACCCTAGACTTACTCAATTTCAGTGGTTAGCTACACGAATTTCAATCAGTACAGTTTCAAATACCACTAATAAAAGAGATCATCTTAGAAAAAATATGTATCACAGTTACATATTGTTAATAAAAACTTGCATGAAAAATTAAAGAGATTATAATTCTGTATTTCCCAGCAGTACTTAATAAAATTTATTAAAATGTACTTTCATCCTCTTAAAATAATAAATGAATCCATAACAGAAACTCTTTCTTTTCCTGAAGAAATCACTCCAATTATCTAACCCTGGAACACAGAGTAATTTGGGCTACAGAATTTAATCCAGCAAATCCTCTGCATTGCTTCTGATTTACTTACAGCATCATTTAGGGAAAGCATTCTCTAAGATCTGTTTCTTCCTGGATGTTTATAAAGATACTTTAATAATGGCCCTTAGTTTATAAAATACTTCCATTAATATGTATGTATATTTGTTATCATTCAGTTGACATTGGAAAGTTCCAATTTCAGACATTGGGCAAAGGAGACTTTATAAACATTATTTCTGTGCTTCAGGACTTGATGTTATCATAGTTACTGCTTTGTGAAGGTAACTATTAAGAAGAACAAAATTCGATTTTTTGTTTGTTTGTTTGTTTTATTTTTTTGTAAGGACACCTTGCTCTTTGTTTTGAATTGCAATGAAGCATCCCAAGCTCAGTCTCTTCACCCCATGCTGTATTACTTCCTCAGAGGAAGATTTAATGAAGTTCCTTTTTTGAAGGACATATACACTGGTTGTTTCCAATCTATCTGGAAACAGATTTCATCTGGTGGACGAAAAGCTCAACATCATCCAACAGTGTGTGCTTGCAGCCCAGAAGGCCAACTGTATCCTGGGCTTCCCCAACAGAGGGGTGGGCAGGAGGTCAAGGCAAAGGATTGTCCCCCTCTGCTCTGCCCTTGTGAGGCCCCACCTGGAGTGCTGCATCCAGGTGTGAGGCCCCCAGCACAAGAAGGATGTGGGGCTGTTAGAACAGGTCCAGAAGAGGGCCACGAAGATGATCAAGGAGCACCTCTCCTGTGAAAAAAGGCTCAGAGAACTAGGGATGTTCAGCCTAAAGAAGAGAAGGCTCTGGGATGACCTTATTGCAACATTTCAATACTTAAAGTGGCCTTATAAAAAAGATGGAGAGTGACTCTTTGCTCATTCAGATAATGACAGGACAAGGGGGAATAGTTTTAAACTAAAAGACTGGAATTAATTTATTCTATTTAGATAGAATTTAATAGATTTAATCTAATCTATTTAGATTAGAGGTTAGGAGGAAATTCTTTACTCAGAGGGGGGTGAGGCACTGGCACAGGTTGCCCAGAGAAGCTGTGGGTGCTCCATCCCTGGAAGTGTTTGAGGCCAGGTTAGATGAGGCCCTGGCCAACCTGATCAAGTGGATGGCATCCCTGCCTATGGTAGGTGGTGGCTGGAACCGAATGATCTTGAAGGTCCCTTCCAACCCGAGCCATGCTGTCATTCTATGATGTATCTTGAGTATATTTACAGATGAAATAAAACAGAGTCTATTTCAGACCACACAAATGCTTGACTGTAGCCCTGTGGTCAAATACCCGTGTGTATCAAGCAGCTGTCTACCTGTGCTCAGAAAAAGGTTGTTGCAGTACTCCTCAATCACTGCTTATTGACCAAATAGTGCCTTACTGAGAACACAGCAAGGGCCTTTTTAGCAGGGTGAGTATTTTGGGGATGGAGCAAGATGTACATGATGGTAGTAACTGTTTTGCTAAAATGCTTTTTAAGGCCTTAGTTTCCTCTGATGGTTTTTCTTGTTTATAAAAAAATAATGTTTTGGAGGCTAAAGTTGTTTCTTAACATGCATGAGGAACGACAGAAAATTTTGTGCATTCATGTTCATGCTTGTGCTTCAGCTTCCCCACCTTGGAGTATTCTGTTATTTCATAGAAGGTTTCCCTGGGCAATGAAGGTGATGGAAACTCTTCCTTCTTTGTTGTCAGTATCTACCTTATGTTATAATGCATTGTGTTTGAGTGTTATATGCAGCTACACTGATGTCTCCCTCAGCCTTAAGGCACAGAAGGCTTTCTATGTAGTTCAGAATATGTTTATTGAGCCTTAGGTTTGGTTCCTCCAGTCATAATAGCCAACACAAATCCAGCTGGTGATGGAGTGACCAACTTGCCTGATATTATTATTATTATTTTTTTAACGACCCAAGGATTTTGGTCAAAGTTACTATTAGAAGAGGCAGACCCCTTTTGGCACACTGACTTGCAACGTCTTTCTTGTCTGAGGAGAGATGTCTGTTTTCTTAACTTTGATTGCACTCTGAAACTTAACACACAAGGGTGCTGGAGGTAATGGTGATTTTGTGAGCTGAGTATTTGTCCTTGACACTGAGAATATCACTTTACTCTGTTGATTAAATGAGGATTCACTGAGATACAAAATGCTGTGTCCACTTACATCAACAGCGAATGTGACCCTCTTTCGTTAATGACTGTGTGCCTGTTGTATGACAGATCCCCAGTTCAGATGCTGATGTTCTCTCTATATTTGGCAGTACTCTCAGACTCTGTTTTAAGTACAGAAAAAAAAAAAAAAAAAAAAAAAGCATTTATGTTCTTACTTCCAGTTCTGCCTAAAGTAAAGTGAAACTATGCTGATGTCTCATATTTCCTAATTCAAGCACTCAGTCCATTATTAGCACAAGTCGTTTCCCTTGGATCATCTTGCCACAGTTCAAGTGGAAAAGACAACTTGCAATAAAGATGTGTGTCTGAATACCCAACCTGACCAACTCGGACCATTTTGCTCCTTAGTTTGCTTCCTTGCACAGCCTGGATACGTGAAATCCATTCTTTTGGTTGTTTTTGTGAAAATAGAATGAAATATACATTCTATTGCTGTTTGGAAACATATGAATGAATATTAATAAAGCAAGGAGAAGGCTTTCTGCAGCCAGGATCACAGCAAACAAACAGATAGAAACCATCACTACTCTTAGCATTTGTTTTTCCTTGTATTGTTAGGTTTACTCTTATAGCTGTATGGAAAGTGAAAACAGATCTTTTTCAAGTCAGAAAAAAAATGTATGTGCTTCCATTACCCAGTCCTGCTGCACACGTGGCTACTTTCACATTTATTTTGCTTTCAGATATCCAGCCTGGATGAAGGCTGTTGTGTTCTAGTAGACAAGCTAAAAGGAACAAGGTAAAAACACATTACAGGTTACTTCAAGTGAGACAGTTCCCAGTCTGAAAGGGCACGTAATGTGGTATTTAAGTATATATTTAGCGCAGAATTTTCAATACAGTTCTTGTCTTGAAATAACGATTGATAACAAAATAATGATAAACACATTAAACCAGATGTTTCTTGCAATGGCTTCCAGTGGCTAAGATGCTGGAGCATGAGGGAGAAAGCACTGAACAGATAACAAGCCTTGCTGTATGGTCAATGATTTACAAAGAAAAAATGCCTTTTATTTGCAGTCAAAATACTATTATCAAATACTGGCAAAATAAACCTTAAATCTGTTTCTTACAGGCCTTGCAAGAAACTTCACCTCTGACTTCAGTGTGCCTAAGGTACTGCTCGCTGTTCTCCCTCTAGCCTTACAGGGTGCAGTGGGCACAAGGACCATCTCAGTGTTGGGAGTCATCTGCTGCTTGGCATATCTGCACTGGGAATGCTACGTGACTTTGCATTTTTGCTTTCATGTTGCGTAGCAAAGCAAGTGTGACTCGTGAAAACTCCCTCAGCAGATGTCAGTAACACCCTTAGTTTTCTGGATTGTCCTGAAAGTTAGAGATAAGGCTGTCACATGAATAATCACTGCATAAAGAAATTCACCAGCTACACTCACCTGAAGATACTTATACCACTTACTTTCCATCACTTTAATTCTTATGGTTGGGATTTTCAAGTCTTCTACCCATCTGTCAAGCATTTTGCTGTAAGGATTAATTATTTTATAGAGACTAACTACTATTACAGCCTATTCCCTCCTCCCTATTACTCTTTTATAATACAGATTAGATTTTTGTTATTATAGTTATCATCATCATCACCATCACTATCATGTTCATCTCCGGAGAAAGAAGGGCTGTGAGGGGTATGATTGTTATGTTGTTAATAATGAAAAAGGCTCTTCTGGAAGCAATGAGATGATGTTCAGAATGAAGAGGAGATAAAACCCAGGGTCTTGAAGGAAAAAATAATTTATAAGAAGCCAGAAATGCAGAACTACTTCAGTCAGAGGGATGATGTATGGAGAGGGGTAAATCAAAGAATAAATGGTCTGACAAAGCTGTAACATGCTAAGATTCATGTTCAGCAGAGGAGCACAGTTCAAGCAGTTTATAATCCAGAGTTGGGACAAAAAGGAGGGTGACATGCCTGTTTTACTTAATGGTCTCATATTCCCCCTAATCTGCAGCGCATTTTGTAGGGCAGACCTTCTTCCCTCCCTTGGATATACAGACTTACACTGATTTCCAAACATCCAGGGCCTTTTTCACAGGGACAAGTGACAAGCCTGAGGATAAAATTTCTCAGGTTAGGACTGACTGCATCCTAATATGCATTAAGATTTTGAGGAGAAAATGGCCAAGAGGGCCATCTGAGAGCATTATGGATTAATGAGATTAATGGCTCCAGTCACCTGCAGCCATTGATCTGGAGCTGTCAAACACACCCAGGTAAGGAAATGTGTAACTTGGAGGCCCAATTTTCTCTGGTCTCTTCTATCCTTTAAACTCCAACAATGGTACAAAGATGACTGGAAAAGGCTTGTTTATAGTAGACATCTCTGGGCCACCTCTACAACTTCTTGTAAATTTATGACTGGGTGCATTCCAAGAGACTAAGGCAGTGCGAAAGTCATGAAATTATTTTTAGAAAGATAAGTGAGTAATTTTAGGTCAATCTTTCATTGATTCATGGCCAAAAAATAAAATAAAAATGGAATGGTTAAAAGATTGCAGTATAATTAATGTCAGTCAATACGGCCTAAAAGAAAATAGGTCTTGTCAAAGGTACTTAATTTAATTGCTTGAGATCACAGGTTTGGATGGTGAAAGCATAATGGTACTCTTGGGCTCCACTTTTTTGGACACATGCCAGTCCACAGTATTGCTCCCACAGCCTTGGTCATTTTCTGTTTTAGGATTTTGAGTAGGTTTGGGGTATTGTCCTCAGTTTTGTGGCTATTAGTTGCAGCTGCCTGCCCCTTGGACTTGCAGATGACCTGAGAACCTTGTCTGTAGGTCACACATATTTTCTTTGAGAACCTCAGCTAGACAGAATGAGCTGCCTTTTGGAGCACAGTGATTGCTGATATGTCTCCAGCATAGACATGTGTTTGTTGTTGTTGCTTTTTTTTTTTTTTTTTTTGTGGTCAACATATACATAAATATTTCTTTTTTCTTAGAGACTGTGGGCGTAGTCATGTAAGTTGTTGTGGTGACTTAGGTTAAACTGGGTTTAGAGGCTTTCCAATTTAAATTAATTAGGAAAATGTGTGGAGTTAGGGAAACACTATGAGAATGTTAGTAGTAGTGTTAGGAAAACACTGCAAGTCTGATTGATGGTCCTACAACAAGAAATTTAGCAGCCTGGTCTCTCACTATTTTATGTTGCAAAAGTGCTGATTTGGGGTGTTGTATCTCTCTCCTTTTATTCTTATAAACTGTAAACAAAGTCATCACGAAAAAGCATGAAAGTCAAAACCAGAAAACACACTTTGACCAGTCCTCTCAAGGGCTAAGATAAATGGTCAGTCATTTGGGATGCTCATGCCAATTGACTGATGTCTTTCTCCATATACATAGAATGGCCCCACTTCTTGAGCTTGTGGCAGAAGGTGCTCAGTTTCAATCTGTAGCTTGTGATGATTTGTATTTAGTACACTTATGGGCCAATCAAACCTACCACAGGAAGCACCTACCGTTAATTACAGAAGCACTTGTCTTCTCAGGTCTGATTCTTGACCAAAATATCTGAGATCATATTAGGATATATAGTATGCTAAATGCTCAGCTGCTAAGGATTTATTTAGTACCATCAACTTAGCTGGAGCTACACTCATTAACATCAGTTTAATTTTGCTTATGAGAATGTCAATCAAAGTAAGGCAAGCACTTGAAATTCACTTATCTTTGGTAACTCTTTTGAGCATCAAATGGAAAATTTTTATCAAAGCAGACATGCCATCTCTTGGGAACAAACAGAATTCTTGACTTCCCTCTGACTTCAGTAAACTCTTAGCTTACTGTTTCTTAACGTGGCTGACGAGATTCATTTGTCATAGTGCCCTGTAATTCAATGCTCGAATCCCAACATGACAAAAGGGAAATAAATTAAGTACCCTTTTTCTTCAGGCCTCAAACCTCAAGGCCTTTTTTCCTTTTTTTTTTTTTTTTTTTTTTTCCACTACTTTGACTATACCTAGTGCTTTAGTATAGAATAAAAACAAAGATATATGAACACAGTCAGATATTCTGTCAGCTCTGCAAGGCCAGTATTTGACACAGCCAGAGGAGTGAAAACATACACAAAATTAAAACAGTTGAAAGGATAATCCCTTTGGAAGTGTAACTTGCAACATTTATCTAGGGCATTAAAATTAGAGCATTCCAGTGAGATTCCTGCAGAGATATGGAATTGAAATAAAGTTTCAATATGTCTTGTAAGCCTGTGAGATTTAAGCACATGCCTAAAAGTTTTGCTGATCATAAATGCATGTGAAAACTTATCTCAATAGAAGTATACAATCAAATTAGGGCCAATGCAAATTCTACTGGTATTGCCTCCATAGTAAAATGCATTAAGTGAAAAAGAAATAAACCTGTTTGACATCTCTTATTTCTTTTTATTACGTGTCATCTGATATTGCAGCAAAACCAAACAAAAAGACAACAGATAGCCAAGTCTTTTTAATAAATTGCAGTCTGACTTTATTATCCAAGTTGAGTAGATATAAAAGATATCTAGTAATTTCTTTACATAAAAAGAAAAGGAGGTTTAGAAAATTCTTCATAATTACACCATCAGAAACTTTGCTAATACTTTAATCCAAAGCAGATAAAATGGTATGGTTTTAAGTTCATAATATGTTTTTACTGTTCAGTCTTGCATGATGTGTTTATTTTCACTGTATTCAGGAGAATGCACAACTTCATTATAATAATTTTATACCTCAAACCATATTTCATGTCTGAGCCTTTTTTCATGAATAGTTACAATATCCATTTATTTAGTTCAGTGACTGTGTTTATAGAGAGATGGGGACAGCAGAGATATTAAAGATTCATCCTCCTCCACCTGCAAGAGTCACTGTGGATGACTTCTTTGCTCTCTTCCCTTGGACGTACACATGCCAGTCTGCCATTGCTGGCAGTTCTGGCCTCTTGGGCACCTAGTTCAGAGGGATGTGAGGAATGTTTTCATTCTGCAAAGCTGTTAAAAGAACACTGCAGTAGTCAGCCATCTACACCTGTATCTCAGTCAGGTTCCTGACTGACAGCCCAGAGACAACACGTCACTGGGAGCAGCTCTGCTGAAGTCAGAAGGCTTTGGGTCAAGCGTTCAGTGAGGGGATAGCAAGAAAAAAATATGTCTTCCTTCTAACTTTGTGTGAAGAAAGCAAGTTACTAGGTCATGCCAGTAAGCTATCTGATAGGAATATCTTTCATGCTTTCTGGACTTCCATGCAGCTTCTCATCCAGGGGACATGCACAATTCATCAACAGCTGAAAGGAATGGTAGCAAAACATAACAAAAAAAACAGCCAAGATGTTGAAGTGTAAAGGCTCTAGCAAAGTAATAACTGAAATATAAGAATATAACAACATAATAGCAGAGGCAAACATTCCCTGTCATTAATCATGGCCATAGTTTTAACTATTAATGAAACCAAATAGCCACATCTGTTAATTCAAACTCTGCTTCTTAAAAAGGGATTTCTGTCATGAAAGATAAAATCACTTTTCAGCTGTACCTCATTGCTTGGTCTGGTGATGTGTCTCAGTCTACATTTTGGTTGCTCCTCTCTTGTCAGCTTCATCAGATGTGGCTGATGGCTCCTTTCTGAGATTGTAGGGTGGAGTTGATGAGATAGCAACCAATGTCAGGGTTCCTGGACTTCTACCTGTGGCTGACAAACACATACCAGTTTGCCGGAGCTTGGCCTATAAGTGTGGTATTAGAGGAGGAAAGAGAAAAAGAAAGAAAGGAAAATAAAAGTGGCTGTGAAAATTTGAGTTATGGAAAAAACTTCCCATCATGGCAGAGGAAGAGGAGGGGCTGTGGATCTCTGAGAATTGCCCATGCAGTTTGCAGCAGAGCTCAGAGTCATCTTGGGGATTTGATGGCCAAACAAACTGCCCCGTTTTGGGAGAGACCAAGTAGTTCCTGAGGCACAGCACATCTGTGGCATTGGCTCATTGTGTGTGAGGAGCAGGCTTAAGGTAAGTAGGGGTCTACATTAGCCTGTCTACAACATTTTTTGTGATAAACAATACAAGAACACAGGGAAAGAAAAGAACAATGCTACAGAGACACGTATCAACATCTTGATATGTGTGCTGCTCTGCACACATATCAAGATCTGAACATTGCTAGATCCAAAACAAATAGAAAACAGCTCCCCAATCCCATCCAATTGCCTGCTATAGGTAAACAAAGCTTGTATTTGTGGTTAGAGACCCTTCTAGCTTATAATTTGATGGGCATTGTGTAGGTCTCTTGAAGCAGAACTCTCATTTCAGAGCGAGCCTTTATAGTTGTGAAGAATATGAAAATCTGAAGGAAAATCGTGAGCTGAAGGCAAACTTCCTAGCTCTCCCGAGAACTGAAACAATTCAAGTGAAAGGTGTCAAGTGCTACATCCATCTCAATATGTCAGAACTGAAACCTAAAAAATGAACATTTAGATCTCTGTAACTATTTCTAAGCCAACCACTTTAATGGGAAAGTCCCTTTTGCCTCCAGGCAAAATTTTCCCAGATATTAAAACCTCCATCTCCTTCCCTAAACAACTGCTCCAGTTCAGCCGTGAAATATTAAAACAGAGATCTGCAGGGAGCTGCCTGTCAAAAACGTGGGGACAGAGCAAAGCAGGAGTAATTGAAGAGGGATGCTGTGCCACGAGTAAAACAGCCTGGGCAACTAGCACTGCTGTGTGCCTCTGCCAGCTAAGGACAGTTGGTGGATGCAGTTAGGGTGCCCGTTCCTGCTGCAGTCCTCTGAATTTACTGCGTGGGCTTTGTGCACAGCTCCTGATTTTTATCTTCTTGACAAGCTGGCTGTGTCAGGCATATTCCTAGGGAAAGACACATGAAGGTTTGAGTGTTTATACAAATTATGACTAATTTTTCCAAAGTAAATTTGGTGCTTAAATATTTTCCTCCCTCATAAATAAACAATAAAGTTGCTGTTATCATTCATGCTGTTTCCTCCATAAAATGAACAGATGAAGCAGAAGCTGAGCATCAGCATTAAAATCTAATGTGCTACAGTATTATCCTGAGATAATACTGTAATACTGCAATAATACAGCAAACTACAGAACTTTGAAACTACAGAAGATAATACAGCAAACTACAGAAACTTTTCAGTACCCAACCCCTCAGACTTCATTTACAGGGGCAATGCCTTCTCACAGAAAAATATAGTTGACAAAAAAAGGAAGCAAGTTTAACACCAATATTTGCAACTTCTTAAAGCTTTTTTTTTTTTCTTTTTTTCTTTTAACATAAAAAAATGCTGTATTGCTGTTTTCAATTCACTATTTCAGAAAATGAACCAAAACAAAAATGTAAGGGGCTTTTCAATACAGGTTTATTTTTGTAACTCTGTTCTGATGATGTTTTCTTGATTTATGCTGTAACTTTGATATAAACATTGCAGTGTGGAGTCAGTACAATACATGACAAGTACAGGACCTAGAGCTATTTTAGCATTTAGCAATCAACCTATAGCTATTTTAGCTTTTTTTTTTTTTTTTTTTTTCACTGTGAAATGTGACAGCAGCTTAGATATCTGGGTCCTGAAAATATTTTCTGAATGCCTCCGTGTTCTTTCATATTTTAATAGTTGATATGCTATTTAGTATTTTCTTAAAATGGTCTCAACACTCTATTCTATTAGGATGTTTTTAAGCTTCTCTTAGCATTCTTAAACACAAGAGGGCACTTTAGTCCATTTATTCAATCTGATGTCTAGGAGAATCCACTATTCTGACCCTTTAAACAGTTAATCAGTAAATAGTGGTTTTTTTATTATTATTTTTTTTTAGCACTTTTCTTTTAACAGAATGAAACCACAGAGAATTTTTAAGACCACCAGACGTGGTCAACAAGGCAAGGGAATGACAGCAGACAGAACTGAGGCAAAAATGCCTGCTGTGTCTTGGGAATGGAAGTTACTGCTTGTTAAACAACTGTATAGTGATCACACCTATTTGAGCTGTGGTCTGAAACACTGTCATTAAGTAAGAGTCCTTGTGGGCAACATCTAGGGAAAAAAAAAAAAGAAAGGAAAGAAAAGGAACAAAAACAACAACCAATGAAACAAAAACAAATGAAAAACCTTAGAAAAGATTTTAGAAAATGATGTTGTTGATTAGGTGATTTTCTTCCCTTTAGGTTGAAATTTAACTGGGAGCATTAAATTTCTTTAAATGTGAGCACATGAAGTATAAAATCAAGTCCCTTTTCAGAACCTTTATTTTGTAAGTTTCCGCAGGTACGGAGTTGCATTTGGAGGTCCAGCAGCGGTCATTCTGCAATGGAAGCTCTCCTTACCTTTTGAGTTGGACAAAGACTATGAAAAAGAGGTTATTCAGCCTATTCTGGTGAGTACAGCTATATTCAGCTGCAGAACATCTGCTATACCCTTCATCTGATGCTTAAGCTTAAAAAGAAAATTCCTGGGAGAGGGTGCAAGGGTAATGGCAATCAACTATTGCCTCAAGCTCCAAAATTTTCATTTTCCTGCCTGTAATTGGATACTGTCAGCAGCACTGCACAACCAGAAAATTTCTTTAACCTCCAAGCAAGTTTTATATAACTGTTGTTCTCCATGACAGTGGATTTCACGTCTTTTCACGTTTTCTCTTTCTCATCCCCACTTTCAGCCTTTATTATTTTGGAATGGAAGGGGTTGATCCAGGCTCCCTTAGGTTCAGTTGTTCTTTATTTTATTTCTATATTGCCACGAACATTTTGCTGAGAGAGATATTCCCATTCTTTCCGGTTGCACTACAGAGACATACTTTTTAGGCTAGTAGCAGGGCAGACTCCTCTCAAGAATTTAGTCATATAGCTACACATCACAACATACTTCATGCTCGGTAAGACAGTGTTAATGAGGGGTGATGCCCTCCACCCACTATAGCTCTGTGCTCCTTACTCCCATGGCCTGGGCATTTCTGTCTGGATGACAGCACTCTCTTTGCAGACGTATTACTCTTCCTGAATTTGCTTAGGTTTATTGATGCAGAAACACAGAGCATCTGTGGGAGAATTTCACCATATTCTGGCTGCTCCTCAAGGCCTACCATGCTGCAAAAGACTTCCTTTGAGACCTAGAAAGTAAGACAATTTGACAGCAGTTCAAAGGAACTGGAGGCTAAACTGCATAGCATGCAGATAGTAGAGCCTCTGATCAGTTCTCATTGGCACTGGTAGTTGCACAGCAATGCTTACTGTAAAGAGTCAACAGATTTGGAAGGTGTATAACATATGCTTTTACTGGTTCAGATTCCCTGAAAACCACTTACCTGATTTATTGGGCAGTGTGTGTGATGTATGTTGAATATTAGTTTATAAAAGTTGCCAGTTCAATTTCTAGTGTCAGGTGGTTTAACATACACCATATATCATGAGAGCAATATGACATGTAGCCTACATGATTGAAGAATTCCTTGGATATTAAGTAGTGTGTAATTTAGAAAGTTTGCCTTAATTACGAACTAGAGAGCTATACTAGCAATAGTCCTGTACCTGGGAAGGAACAGCTGGGTGGCCCCCAGGACATGCTGGGGGCCACCCAGCTCTGCAGAAAAGGACCTGGTAGACACTGAGTTGACCATGAGTCAGCAATGTGCCCTTGCTGTTAAGAAAGCTAATGGCACTCTTGGCTGCATCAGGCACCAGCAGGTTAAGAGAGGTGATCCTTCTTCTGTACTAAGCATTGGTGAGGCTGCAGCTGGAGTACTGGGTCCAGTTTTGGGTCCACCCCCACATAGAGGAGACCTAGACATACTAGAAAGAGTCCAATGGAGGGCCACCAAGGTGATCAAGAGACTGGAACACCACTCCTGTGAGAAGAGGCTGAGAGCCGTGGGACTGTTCAGCCTGGAGAAAAGGAAACTCAGGAGGAATCTCATCAGTGTGTGTAACTACCTGAAGGGAGGGTGCAAAGAATATGGAACCAGGATCTTTTCAGTGGTGTCCAGTGACAGGACAAGAGGCAATCAGCAAAAACTAGAGCACAGAAGGCTCCATCTGAACACTGCTTTACCATGCAGGTAAAGAAGGCATGGTAAACCTGTGCAACTGGCACAGGTTGCCTAGAGAAGTTCTCAAGTTTCTCTCCTTGGAGATCTGCAAAAGCCATCTGGATGTGGTCCTGGGCAACCTGCTCTGGGTGTCCCTGCTTGAGGAGGTGGCTTAGACAACATGACCTTCAGATGTCCCTGCCAGCCTCAACCATTCTGTAATTCTGTGATGTTGTGAAACCAAAATAAAAGGAGTTAATTTATTCCTAATTGCAATCAAATCTAAATGTAGTCATACACACAAGGCATCAAGAATGTGTTTCTTAGGTAAAAGATCAGAGATGAACTTGGAATCTTAAACTTTATAAAACGTATCCATCCCTATATATGTAATTATAAACACCTGTAGAAAAGATGTTACGTGACAAAGTCCTTAATTTCTTAGACACATATTGACCTTAGTAATTCTTTTAAGCCTGTGAATTTCAGCTTAGTTTTATTTATATTTTTCAGGAAGCTGCCAAAACAAAGTATATAATGGAACCCCACTAAGATGATAAATTCACATGTAGGAAGGAATAAATTTTAAACCTGTACTACTGAAATTGATTAAATCATTTTTGTACCTAACCCAGAGAGTGTCGATGGTACATAGGCTGTTTTTCTGAAGCATGCTGTGCTTGGCTGAGAGTATTTTATTAATGCTAGTAAGCAAAGTAGAGCTGAGTTGCCAAAGGCCAGACTGAAATACAGGCATGACTGTTAGCTTTGAAATTGCAGGCAGGGTGGTGTATATTACTATGACACATTTCTTAGTGTTCAGTTGAGATAAATACTAGCAAGCATACAAAAATACTGCTGAGCTATTGTATATATAATGTACTAATATACACTGTATGTATATTTTGGAGAGACATAAAGTATGCTGATGTATATACATGCTACATATAATATAATATTTTAGCTATAATGCCATTGTGCTATTTTGGAGTCAGACAAAAAAAAAAATTCAAAAGAGTTCCTCTGGGTGTTAATGACCGTTGTAACAGAACACATTTTTTTGATTTACAGATCACAGATTACAGGTCTCTGCACAGCTATAGGGGAGTAAAAGAAGATGTGAATCTAGAAAGATACTGGCATAGCAGGTTGTATGGATGTATTGTATTAACAGCACATGTGACTGTATTCTTTCACATTCTCATGCTGGTGTAGTAATGGATGGTATTTATTATTTATCATAATTCATTTAATTTATGTTGCAAAATATAAGAGAAAAGATTAAATGGAAAAAAATCTTATCTTAGCTCATTATGGAAGTGTATATATGACGAGTTTGTGAGTGGAGATATAACTTAAGTAACTAGTAAAAGTTTCATATTTATGTAAAGCATATTTACCACATTCCTTTGAGAAATGTATGGGATTGCTTTTGTCCATCCTTTACAAGACAGAGCTCCCATTCTTTCAACCCATTCATGCTTTAAGACAGAGTTATGAGGGATTTGCAGGTGATCAAAGAAATGTGTACTGATGCCTGTGCTTGCTGTCCATGCACAATGGCTTCTGCTCTACTGTGCATCTGCTTAAAAATCAGCAGAACTTTTTCTGGAATTCCTCTGTCCTACCCTCAGACTGGGTTTCACAGGGTGTTTGTGAGGTGCATAGGTTGGAATTTGAGGTCATTATACTGTTTGCATTGCTGCACTTACAAAGTTATATAGTTGTACTGAGGACGTGCTACAGATATCCCTGTTTTGTCATGTGCTTACCTCTAGTTTGCTCTTGCCTGCCATTTCCAGTAGTCACGATCCTAAAGGTTCACTAAGGAGATACTTGCTGAAATTGGAGAGAAAGCTGGAGAGCAGCAGAAAGGCCAGGAGGCAGTAGGGATGACAACGGAGAAAATATGATTTATTCCTCTGACTCTGTCACCAGCTAGCTGTGTAACCTTGAGAAGGTTGTTTTTATCACTTGGCACCTGGAAAAAAAAAAAAAAAAAAAAAGTGAAGAGGACTGAAGAATTGCTGGCTGCTGGCTCAAGCAATGAGATAGTGTGAGCCCTTGTGCAGATGCAAAGTAATATTTCTTGTTATCACCAAACACTTTGGGCAGCACAAGATGCCCCTGTCAACCACTGGAAGTTGGGGGAGGTCTGACAGGCCCAAAGCACAGATCATACTGGTTATCTGCAGCCTGCAGCACCTGTGTATAGGGGGCTCCCATGGCCATGACCTATTGGCCCTAGCACTGGATCCCTTGCTGCAAGGAGATGGAGCAGCAGGCTGGTGGGGTGAGGGGTTCTGCCCTTCATTACATTAAGAGTCATTGCCAGAAATTAGCAGGATTAAAAGCGAACACTTCAATGTGTATTGATATTCAAACAGCTAGGTCACACAAGATCTGAGTCACCTTACTTGACAGTCGTGTCAGAGGTAACAGCTGAGGATTTTTGTGGATGTTTTCTTCCCTTGCCTTACTAGTTAAGACAAGAATCTCTGCAAGCTGCAGTAGCACCGCTTTTTGTTGCTCCATAGCACTTTCACCCTAAGGTCCTTGAGCACTGATGAATATTAAGTTTCTCCTCTACTCCCTACAAGGTTTAACACTGGTAGACAGCTCAGCATCACCATGCTGCTCTCTTATTTCCCCTTTTCAGAAGGACAAGGGGGAGAAAATAATGTGAGAAAAGTCTCAGGAGTTGAGAAAGGCACATGGAGATAACTCAGCAATTACCATCACAGGTAAAACAAAATCAGCATAAAGGAGATAAAAGGAATTTATTGCCTCTTGATAACAGACTAGAACAGTGAGAACTAAACGTAAACTAAAAACATCTCCCCCTCCCATCTACCCTGTTCTACTTCCTACTGTCAAGAAGCACAGGGAATGGGGAACTGGGGCTGTGGTCAGTCCCTGGCACTTTGTCTCTGCTGCTCCTTCATGGTCTCTCTCTGCCCCTGCTCCCCATGGGGTCCCTCCCCCGGGATGCCGTCCTTCCCAAACTGAGCCTGCGGGGGCTGCCCACAGGCAGCAGCTCTCCAGGAACTGCTTCCACACGGCTCCGTACCATGGGGTCCATCCATCCCCCAGGAGCAAACTGCTCCAGCACGGGTCCCCCATGGGTGGCAGCTCCCCCCAGACCCCTGCTCCTGCGTGGGCTCCTCTCCACGGGCTGCAGCTCCGTCCCGGGGCCTGCTCCTGTGGGGGCTCTCCATGGGCCACAGCCTCCTCCAGGCCACATCCACCTGCTCCACCGGGGGCTCCTCCACGGGCTGCAGCGTGGAGATAAGCTCCATGTGGGACCCATGGGCTACATGCAAACTTTTTGCAGTGTGTTTTCTCTCTACATTCTCTCACTCATTACTCCCAGCTCTCCCACAGGCCCAACCAGTGTTACTCACTGGCTTGGCTCTGGCCAGTGGCAGGTCCCTTTTGGAGCAGCTGGAGCTGGCTGTGATCTGATATGGGGCAGCTGCTGGGCTCTTTTACCAAAACCTTGCTATGTAAGTGCAATACGGAGGGAGTTACATCCCTGGCTTCACATAACAAACTGGGCCAACCCCACCCCACGGAGGGGCAGACATGTTGTTCAGCTCACTTCTCTCCGCCTTTCCTTTCAGCAGTGTCCCTAGGAGGCCCACAGCTCATCGGTGCCCTGTGTCCCAGGACATCAGTTTGGGGAATGGAGAGCAGACCCACACTGCTGCAGAGCTAACAAGGGGTTCAGCCGTGCCATGCCTTCAGACAAAGCATGGTAGTCATTAGGTGGGCACTGTGACTGGGTGCCTCTGTGCTGTGCCTCCTTTGGTGTCAGCATGGTGGCAGAGAGAGCTTTCCTTCCTCTAGAAAATAGCCATACTCTTAGTGGTTTGGCACATTTGTTTAGGATTCTCTAGAAGATTGAGTTTGGATGATAAGATAAGCTGGCACTACCATTAGCTTCCAGCTAACAAAATCAAAGTTCTCATAAATTATCTTCTCTTTAGTGAGGCTCCATGAAAGCACCAGTACATTTGAGCTACACTTTTTCTAGACCCAGAGGAGGAATTGGAAAACAAAACAAAACAAAACAAAACAAAACAAACAAAACAAACAAACAAAAAAAAACAGTAAAGGCTATGCTGTGTACTCCAGGGAAGCCATATGAAGTCTTTGCCCATGGGGCCTGACCTGCCTGCTGGAGCTTAGTGTGTTGGTTTGCCTGATGCAGCCCCTCCACCAGCACCCACGATGATGTGACCTGGGTGCTCGGCAGGCTATGGGTAGGGCAAGGATCGCTCAATGTTATTTTGCTAGTTAATGAGATATTAATGAGGTCTTTCAACTTGGATCTTCCCTCTGTCTCAAGAAAAACAAAGTACAACAACAAAACAACAACAAAACCAAAACAGCATGGACCTTTGGTTAGCAAATATCTGTCTCTGTGAATAATTCCCAAAGGCCTGGGGCATGTCACACAGGGAGAATGAAGTGTGCAAACCACCTTGCAGTCATTTTGGCACTTGAGGAGGCACTATTAAATATTATCTATTAAATCAGATAATCGAATGGTCAGGGCATCAAAATCATATGCCAAATGCGAAGCTGTTTCATGTTTCTAGAGAGGATTAGTTTTCCAAAGGCATAAGGGCAATGTGAGTACCTCTAGTTCACAGTGTTGGAGAAATGAAAGTCTAACTTTTCACAGTGTCAGTCGGAAATTCAGAATAAAATGACATTTCCCTTCAGTTCTTTGGCTGCAGTTTCTCCCACATAATCTCCCTGATCTCTCTCTTTTATTTCCCTGTCCCTGGTGGTAGGTAGCTTGCATATAGAACAGCATTTTGTATACTTAAGCAATCATTTTTCCAAAGCACTACAGAGAAGGAATTTAGTACTAAATGGGCATAACAGTTTTTCCTGGAACAGCCAGAGACTTTTGCTGGTTATCAACTCCACATGTGGCCTGTGTTGCTACCAGCAGGTTTCGGCAGCAGTTCAAAGGTGTACTGTCACTAGGACCAGATGGGGTTCCAGAGACCTCTGGCTGTGCTTTGCTAATGCTGGGAAGAATAGCTGGTGGAGAGGGGAGGTGCTGTGCTTTATTGCTATGTTAATGGTTATTTTATTTTTATTTTCAGAGAAAAGTGTTCTGAGCAATATACTTATTGAAATTTATTTGCTGATAGACAGGACTAGAAATTGACTTGTTTTTTTTGGCAGTAATATAGCTGGGCACTTGTAAGTAAAGGAAAGCTTTTCCACCTGATGGTGAGATGCCTTGTTTCAAAGGGGTATTTCTACACTGGCACACCACCGAGCAATGTGAATGGCTGTGCTCTGTCAATAAAATAAGCTCTTATTTGAATAGTTGGAATCATGTTCAACTTGAATAGCATGGACAGTGAAGGTATAGAAACTGAGATTGCAGAACTGAATGGCCAGTGACTGAAACAGGAGCTGAAGAGTTGTGTAAGTATTACTTTAATGCAGAAGCACTGCTATGTTGCTTAGCTGGGGGACATACGCTTTAAATATAGCACCCAAAGGAGAACATGAGGTGTGGGCTTGAAGAGTGAAGGCACTGATGTTTCAGGAATCCTGGACTACTGTACACTCAAATTTCTAATCAGAAGGACTACTGTTGATTTTTTTAGATGTGATTAACATCTAACAGTAACTACCTCCAAAGTAATTTTCTGAGCTGGTTGTTACATACTTTTTTTCCTTACAGATTAATGTCCTCCATAAAAAAAAAAAAAAAAAAAAAAAAGAGAGATTACTGCAGGTTCTAAGATTATAAGGGAATAATTAAGGCTACCCATAACTTTTCATGGGTCTGATATGTCACAAATGTTCTTGGAGCCATCTGTGGTTCTTGTGGGTCTCTTCTGCTGAAATTGTAGCACTGTTCAGTGCCAATGGTGAGGGGTATTTCAAAGGCTCATCCTGTAATGAGATGGGTCCAATAATAAGCATCCCTACAACCCCTTATTTAAATACTGCTTGATGACTTAGAACACAAATTGAAAAGATAATGGTGGACTTATTAGTAACAGTATTAATAACAGTAATTAAGTACTTAATCTTTTATTCAGCAGTGGTATTCTGAGGCAGTTGCAGCCCCGATCTTGCTCCAAGCCTGAAGGGGCATATTGTCTGTCCAGAGACCCTATTAGCATTTTTTGATACTATTTGAAGAGAAACTATTTATTTAAAGATACTCAGTTCTTATAGCATAGTTATCAACATAATATTTCAACGGAAACAAAACAAAACAAAAACAAGCTAATTAAAATTATCATGCCAGTAAAGTTTCAAGGCAGGCTGAGGTGTGGAGACTATGTTACGTACAGCGGGGAATACTAGGAATGCTGTGCTACTAATGATTTGCAGCTGGATACCTGCATCCGTTTTTCTTCCAGCTCAAGGGCATTTAAATACAAGGAACTTGCCTTTAATGCAAACATGTATTTTTTATTATGCATTGTTGTTATTGTTCTTACTTGAGAATAATAGACAGGTGCATTCATTGCAGTCGATGCAAGATAATGCAAAAATGAAAAAATAACAAGAAAAAGTCACAATACAAGAAGAAATTTGGCTTCAGATTCATGCATATCTTCAAAGATTATTCATTATGAGGATGTGCCATTATACCAAATACCATTTCTGATACATTATAGCCTTTCTTGGAGGTTTGATAAATCTAGTCTTCCTGTATTGTTTTGTTTGCATCATTATGATCAGTAATATGGAGAATTAAGCAGTCAACGTACTTAGTGAAATTTTAAAAAAAGGCTTTACAGAAACAAACAAACAAACAAATAAATAAATAAATCACAGCATTCCTTTGACCAGATACCCAAACAATAACTTTATCAAATTGGTTATTTTATACTGTCATGAAATTGAGGCCAATGTTATTATTGTCTGTGGGACAATCTGCTAGCCAACAAGTGCAAGATAACAAAAGCAGGACAAGGGAAGTAATTCAAAAGGTCAGACTTACATTCCGGGATACTTCATCAACTCATATTTTTAAAGTTGGAAGTGTAACTTAAAATTCACGAAGACAAAAGTACTCTGCAAATTGAAGTACTTTCCCTCTTTATTCCATTTCTGTGCACAGTATGGGGAAGAAGGATCAATCCTACCTGATGATTCCAAACTGCTTTGAGATTGCAGGTTGCTGAGAATTCTGCTTTCTAACTCCTTTCTTTTAAATACTGAAAAAGATATTTCTTTTAGAGAAAAGAAAAAGATGTCAGTGAAAGAATACCATAGTTTATGGAACTGTATTTTCCTGTGCACCACAAATCTGGAGTCTAGAGTCACTCAAAAATCATTGCTTACCCACTGTTCTATATATTTTAGAAAGTGTACCCCATCTGTTGAATGCCCTGATTTCTGATCTGATTAAATTTTAGATGCTGAATTTTTCCAGTCTGATAATGGCAACAGTCCTTGTGATTTGTCTGTTCCTGCATGTAGGACTACTGAGACAAGACTAAAGAGAAGTATTTGATTAAAAGGAAAATTGTATTGCCAGAACTTGACTGAAAACTGTGCTTTGAAAGAATATGTGGAGAGAATTTTTAGTAATTTTTTTTGAGTATCTTAGGACATTACACAGGGGAAAAATGTTGGAAAAACTTTGCCCTGGAGATACGTGTAATGATGCTCAGCGATGACTTCTGAGCAAGTAGGACTGGCATGGTGCTTGAGCTGTTTTTTGCCATGTTTAATTTTGAATCTTTTACTACAGAAAATCAAACTGGGAGGGGTAATTCAGAATCCCTACAATCAGCAGGTACTGGTATTTAGAGGAAAACTGGGAGCCCACATGATGCACAGTTTGCGTGTCACTTGCTCATTAGCAATGTATTGAAATATACCATTGTGTTAATATCATTATTACTATTTTCTGTAACCACAACTAGTTTATCTATATTTTTGTATTTTGAGAACTCTCTTGGGGTGTGGTGAAAGGTGAATATATATGTTGGTCAGCAAGGTAATTATATATGAGCAAACTGATAAGTGGAGCCCACAAATTATTTATTGGAAAAGGAAAAGGGAATAGAGACTACATATAGAGAGGACTCAGAATGCAAACTTTGAGAAATTGAAAGGGTGGTTTTGAAAAGTAAATCATTACTTCAGGTGATAGTTGGTCAATTTGGGTGTGTTCTCCCTGCTTTATTTGTCATAAATCCAAAATATAAACCAAATTATTTTAAAAATATATATTGTAGCTATTATTGGTGAAATGTCTGGCACAATTCTAGAAATTTGTGACAGAAAACTGAATAAATGCAGACATGAATACCATTTATTTTTATGATCTGAAAGATAAATCCAAGTATTAAATGTGCTTAAGGTTGTAAACCTTTGTGTGTTGTAAATAGTGACTGAAAACTGACAACTCTGTGGCTGTTTTTAGAACGTAATTTGTAACTGCAGTAATAGTGACATGACTGTCTGAATAAGAATGTATAAGATATCATACACATACCTAAAAATTGTGCTGAATACCTGCAGAATAAATGTTCCTTTGTTAAGAACCCATTGTGATTAGGTTTCGTGTAGAAGAATGAATACTTTAATGTTTTCAACAGGAGTATTTGCTACATAATCATATATTGCATCTGCCACAGAACGATTCTGGAGACTTTCCTGTAAACCAAGAAAGAGCAGTATGAGGGCATGACACTATTGGGTCTGCCGGGCCAGCCCTTACAGAGCCTGCTTCTTCCTTGCCAAAGCTCATCATGCCCCCATAGTTCCAACGTCAGAGGTCAGACCAGACGACTCTTCTCATCTCACTCATGTAAGGGCACAGAGATTTTAAAACATGAACAATTAATAACTGCTAATAAAAGCATAATATTTGAAGTAACATTCTGCCAGCGCAGCTGTGTGCTGAAGCAAGTTTTCTTCATCACAATTTCATTCTCATGAAATTGCAGCCCAGTTATACTAATAAAGAAGACTAACACTTGTGTGGCTCCTGCAAGTGCTGAGTGTTGGGGAAATGTACTTTTGGCAGAATGAAGACAGTCCTAGACCTGTGATTTCAGTCTTCTAAGACCTTGACCTTTCTCATACGTTGCCTGAACATTTGCATGGCTCCAAGATTGGCAAGGTTGCTTATTATCTCTGTGAGATTTGTTACTGCAGAACACAAATGGTCCTGGGTGATCTCCTTGGTCTGACATGACCTCTGTGTTAGTACCATACTAGGCGCAAAGTTATGCTTGCCATTTCTCTGAGGAAAATAATAATAATAATAAAATAAAAACAAAACCATGCAGACAGAACAAGGTGCGTATGTCCATGACTTTTCAACCATCCATTCTAGTAACTATTTTTGCTAGTCTCTATGAGCAACTACAGCAAGAAATGGATATTCTATACTGACTGTTTCCTGACTCTACAGACTCTGGCAACCCTGTCCTGTAGTATCACTGATATATATTCTCAGACTTGTGAAAAAAAATGATGTTCTGTATCTCTTATTACAATTTGCTTTGGGGTCTGCTTCTGCTGGAATACTTGGGAGTCATGAAGACTGGCTGACTCATCTCCCCAGCTATGGTTGTAATTTTCCATTTATATAGGGCTTGTGCACGGAAAGTGCTGGAAAATTCCAATTGTCTGTCTCCTGAGCAAGGTCAAAGCCTGACTGGATGCCACAGACAGAAACCATAATGCAAACCTAAGACACACAATCCATTGTGAGTCAGTTGTGCGCACATCACTGCTTCCAATCAAAATGCTGGGGGTCGATAAGTCTAATGACAATGGACTAAAGGCAGCCTAGGTAGTATCTGGCAGTTGCCATCAGTTTTTCTGTTTGTCACAAAATGAGCTGATAACATCTGCTTCAGAAAACTTTATCACCAAACTCTGGATCCCATTAAAATCTTATGTTATTATATAAAGGGCCATGCTCTGCTCTCTCTTTTGGCAATGATGAGCAAGTCTCACTCTCCAGCTGCATAGTCTTTTAGCAAATTGAGATCTCCTTCTAATTCATCTGAATATTCAGACCTCAGAATAGCACAGAGACAGAACTTCTGAGGATAACTAATGATATTTTACAAAATTCAAATTCTGGCCATCTACCAGCATTCATTTTGCTAAATCAAAGTGCAGTGTTCCTTTGTGAGCTGATACTAAAGCTGAATGCAATTAGAGGCATGCTGAAGAGTTTACCAGAAATCAAGATCTCTCTTGACTCTGGAAATATTTCTGGCTTGTACTGAGGAGAAAAATAAAACCTTAAGTCCTGATCCCATTCTCAAACTTACTCTTGGCATTACAAATTGTAGTGGGATAAACAGGATGTGAGCTTATATTATGTCAAGCCCTGCGGTACAGCATTGCATAAAAACAAGGTAGTTTTTCCTCTTTGTCACTGTGGGACAACCTATCGGAAATTATCTAGTGTCAGCCACAACAGTATGGGACTAAGCACACAGCCCTGTGGAGCGGCTGCTATGCAGTGATTTATTCAGTGCCTGCACACTGCACCTCTTATCGTTTTTGGAAGGGAAAAGGAATGTGTCTGTCAGACAGTAATCTGACAGTTTGAGCACCAGTACACGGTAGACTAGGGATTCCCGTGTCTTTTTTCCTTATGCACCACATTCGGCAGCAACAGTTGTCTGACATGTAGACCACCATTCACCATTCACTGGTGTTCCAGCTTGGGTGTGTGCCAACCCTTTTACCACTTGGGAGTGATTTACACATTGCAGTCTGAGGATTTGTGTTTTCTTAAATACTGCATGTCCTGGCAAGCTTCCTTCATCTCAAAAAAAAAAAAAAAAAAAAAAAAAAAAAGTCAGATGATCCAATGGGACAATCATGCAAATATAGAATATAGCTGGTATTAGCAATTAGTGCAATATTGATTCACAAATGTACTCCCTATCATAAGGGAGCTTTTAAATGCAGTTTCTGGTGAACTGGGAAGTTTTAGCCAATAGCTCTGTGAATTCTGTAGATCTGAACGTTCCCTCAGACCCGGCTGCTGCAAATTTGCAGTGGCAATGACAACCTAACTGCCATATTTTTCTTCCCCAAAAGCTCTCCTCTGCAGAAAGATTTTGTTGTGTGTGAGATTTTCATCGTATCAGCAAGCATGCTCTTCTTTACTAACTTTTGGGAGGAATGTTGGAATCTCTTGTTAATTATCTTGTAGCAAGATTGACTGCTGACATTTGCTGCTCAGTGGTCCCCACAGAGAGCATGACCTGAGGATTTTAGGAATACCCAATCCTTCGGGAATCTGTTTCCTCTGGCTGGAACAAATATGGAGGAGAGACACGAGGATGACCAGAGGGCTGGAGCACCTCGCCTATGAAGACAGACTGAGACAGCCGGTTGATGGATGTCCAGCTTGAAGAAAAGAAGGCTCCAGGGAGACCTCATAGCAGCCTTCCAGTTCATAAAAGGCCTACAGGAAACGTAGGGAGGGACTCTCTGTTAGGGGGTGTGGTGATAGGACAAGGGGGAATGGCTTTAAACTAAAAGAGAGTGGGTTTAGATTGGAGATAGGGAAGAAATTTTTTGCTTTGAGGATGGTGAGGCACGGGCACAGACTGCCCAGAGAAGCTGTGGATGCCCCATCCCTGGAGGTGCTCAGGGCCAGGCTGGATGGGGCTTTGGGCAGCCTGGGCTGGTGGGAGGTGTCCCTGCACATGACAGGGGGGATAAAAATAGATGACCTTTAAGATCCCTTCCAACCCAAACCTTTCTGTGATTCTATGCAATGTACAGAACCTAGAGTCTGGCAGGTCACTTATAACAGGAGAAAATGTTTGTTTAATTAGCCTGTGCCTTTGCCAATGTTTTTGTTTGTTTGTTTTGTTGTTGTTATTGGTTTTGTTATTTGTTTTTTATTATTATTTTTATTTTTTTACAAGCACATACACAGTCCTATCGTGAACACTGGAAGAATCAAACACTCAGAGCTCCTGCTCTGCCTCCACAGCTGTCCCAGCTGAAAGCCTAAATCAGAAGTGTGCTTGGTGCTCCTGCAGTAGCAAAGGTTCTGGTATCTTTTAGCAGGTTATTGGACTTTAATGAAAAGAAATTCAACAAAGCCATTTCGCTTATGAAATTTCCAGCCAGACTTGGGTGTCCATGTTTTGGGCAAGCACACACACTGTATTTTGAAGGTCAAAGAATTGGTAATCTGCTTTTATGGTGCAAAGCCTTCCTAACATCATGGATATTCAGCAAGACTACCAATGGGAACCAGCTAATACAGAACTCAAATACCATGCCGGTTATTTCTAGCTTTCTCTCTGTAGAGCTGAGAATGGCTGTAAAGCCCCAGAAAGGAGATCTGTTGGTTCAGGGAAAGGAAGTGTTGGATTCATAGAAGTCCTCAGTGTTTGCAAGGAATGTGTTAAGGAAACGAGAGCTCTGATGGCTGCTCTGATTCCCACACTTTACACCCCCAAGGTCAGTCTTCTCAGAGGACAACAGAGAATCTCACCTGGATTTGACTCCCTATTGAAGTAGACCTTGATCAGAGCATTGCAGTAAGCTAAACAAATAAACAAAATCATTATTGTTTTTCCAAACACAAATATTATTTTTTCCAAACAAAATTATCATTATTTTTTCCAAACAAAATTATTATTATTTTTCATAATGCACTTCAGAAGACATTGAACGTCCTTCCTACCTGCCTACTGAGCCATTTCAGGTTCTGTGTGTGTACAGACAGCTTCCTGGCTGCGATTGACATGAGCTATGTAAAGGTCTAGCAACATTTTGAATGCTGAAACTTGGGAAAGATAAAAACCTTTATAAACACCTACACTGAGAAATAAGGTGTTTCATGTCCAATAAGAAGTGATCTTATGCCGAGTTGTTTCCCTTGTTCAGAACATAAATAGTGTCCCTCTCCTCTACCCAGCTGCCGTCTTTCAGTCTGCTGGCAGAAATTTAGGACAGTAGCAGCTCCTATTTATTCTTTTCTACAGGTACCCACTACTTATTCACACCTAATTGTGCTGGTGCAGCTATTAGCAAGGGTAGCATGGGGCAGTAAGCGAGCTCAGTGAACCAGTACCTACTCAGAGCATCCCTGTAAGATGTACTTCAGTGTACAGCCACACAAGCAATTTTATTGGTACAATTAAGGGCAGGACAGAAGAAGAGGGTGTTGGGAGTTGTGCAGTCTGATACTGCCACCCGAAGAAATGTTTGTCAGATACATTTGGGCAGACTGGGTTGAAGTCAGCTGCTTACTT
The DNA here is from genome assembly GCA_011075105.1 of Heteronetta atricapilla. Classification (NCBI taxonomy): domain Eukaryota; kingdom Metazoa; phylum Chordata; class Aves; order Anseriformes; family Anatidae; genus Heteronetta; species Heteronetta atricapilla. The sequence goes on along the minus strand of CM021763.1, from coordinate 63,399,950 downwards.
CAGAAATCAGCAGGGACATGCACACATGCAGAGGGAACAAGTTAACAGGAAGAATCTCAAAGAAGAGCAAAAACAGGATAATCTTTTCAAATGAGTACTGACTAGATGTAGTAGACATCTAGACAAGTCATTAATGGGCATTGGGATTAGTAGTCTGCATCAAGTCTACACCTTTCTACAACTTGCGTTGGTGTTGTCTTACTTACTTAGACTTTTTACATCTGTCTTACTAGAATAATTCGATAGGAACACTTAGAGGGACTAACTGGCTGCTCTATACAGCTAAATTGCAGACTTCTGTAATCATGAGGGTATGTGCAAACACCGAGCTGGTACACACAGTTTGGGATTCTTTGAAATCTACTCTGTAATCTAAATTATTCTCCAGTTTTGATTTTTGTTATAACCAGGTTAATGAAATGAAAGGATGCACACCCATCAAATAGTAATAACAAAATGGACTCAGAAAATTTAAATATACAACACTTCAATCATTCCCTAGTGACTAATAAGCTTGTTTCATTAAATTATCACCAACAAGGACATTATTATTCTTACTTGTGTATGTCACTCTGCTGTTTTAACAATTTAGGTGACTCATCCTCAGGAAATAGAGCAAGAGACATCTATTTAACTTTATATTCAGCCATAGCTGGAAGCCATTTAGGCTTTCTCATTTAAAATGCAACTAAAGAGAAATCACATTTGCAACTGTCCTTGGAGGAGGGGGTGTAGGGGATGATTAATCTAACCAAGAATACAACCTACTCATTGAGATAATGGAAAAAGTTTGTGGTTGTGAATCTGAGAAATCACTGGATCCCAGCAAGGTGCTGAACATCCTCAATTTGACTTGATTTCAATTAACAGAAAGGCAGAAAGCACTGCCCAGAGGTTTGACTCCTAACTGAGGAATAAGAATTTGCCTTAAATCTAGTGTCTGCTAGTGCAATATGTTGAATATTATTGGTGTCTGAAATGACATCTTGCTAGTGATGTTTTAAGTAGCAATTAAAATTACAAAGTAATTTTTAATTTCCTAGTAATTGTTTTGTCATTAGGTTGTTAGCTTAGCAGAAGGAGGCTCTGCTAGACTGCCTTATGCCCAGTCTATTTGTAGATATATTTGCTTAGGAATGCTGTGATTATTATTATTTTTTCTTTTCAGTTATTCCAGCCCTGCTGCTGAACAAGAGTTGAACATCAGCCACCTGGAACCTCTGGGCATTCCTGATAAATGCATAAATATCTTACAGATGCATATGCAAAAACTGAGTGCACTGATACACTGATGACATCTCACATGCTTTTTTATTTTATTTTATTTTATTTTATTTTAT
>CM021763.1:63335126-63388759 GCA_011075105.1 Heteronetta atricapilla | reverse complement strand
TATATATATGTATATATATATATATTTATGTATATATATGTAAATATATATTAGTGCTTCTAAAATATATATTCATTAATGCTTCTTACTTTTTACTCAGACACAGGAATCATTCTGTTTTATCTGTGATATAAAGAGAAAATGGCATGCTAATACGAATACAACTAAAGCATGAAGATGGAAATGTAAAAATGAAATTTACTAGGTGTTCTGGTTTAGGTATAAATTACTGAAAAGCCAGGGCTGCTTTAAAGGTGAATTCTGATGTGAAGTGGAGGTGGGGAGATAGTGACTGACTTAAATGAGCTGAGTGTCCAAACTATACTCCAAAATGTAGGTACTGTTGCTTTGATTGGCAGGCAAGTATTTCTGTAATTAACCATTTGGATTGCTGGTGCTGCATTCACTATGTCAGTATTGGACGTACAGCTGAACAGTGTAGTATTTCTAATGGTTTGAAATTGAGGCTTTCAAAAGAGAATAGTTATTTGAAGAAATGTTTGAGTCTGTCGCTTTCTCCTGGTTTACTGTAGAAAGACAGTATGTAAATATAAACTAAACTACTCATATCTCTCATAAGCTTTCAGGATTTTTTTTTTTTTTTTTTTTTTTCTGTTGTGCTCTTCTGCATTTACCCTTTTCTCTTATCCTGCAGACTAATAGGCAATAGAGATTTTGATATACCTCCACATGGAATCATATATTTACTTGAATCTGATCCAGTGGTACAGTCAGGTTACCCATGAAATAGCAATTGTGTAAACAAAAACCTATCATCTGCCTTGAACTCTTCAGCTTTCTTTGCACCATAGTCTACTAGTCTGTATTTTTTTTTTTATATGCAGTCTATATCTTAGAAGTAGTTTTTATTAGTATCACACATTTATGAAACTTAAAGCTGGTTGCAACTTCACAGTGACTTTCTATTTATCTTCCCTATGATATCACACCTTCTTTCTTTCCAATGTGGTAGAATTAAGACAGCTTTTGGGACTATACCAAATACTAATGCCACTTGGCAAGGTCAGATTTTTTACTAATTCTATTTGTCTTAGGTGCCATGAAATCCCACTCACGGCCAAGAAAAATAGGCAGTTATTCTATCTGTGGGCATTCCTCCTAGTAGCAATGGTAGAGGATATTCATACAAGAAGACAAGGGGAATTTTCTGTCTCTTAATTTCTGTATACAGAAGTACACAAGCATACAATGAACCAAGTCCATCCAGGTAACCAAATAGGGATTCATGAAATTTTAATAGTGAAGACTAACAAGCAAATTTTCCCTGAGACTGTATTATGGGAGCATTTCTTGAGACCATTCTCTGAGGATGAATCCCACAGGACTCATGCAACAGGTTAATGGATACTGTGGAATAGAAATTCCCACATTAATTGGTAATCCTCTTTACCATTTGCAAGGTGAAAGAGGATGAATGGGGGGAGTTGGTTTTAGTTTGGTTTTTAGTTCTCCCTATTCTAGTCCACCAGTGACAATAAAGACAATAAATTACATTACTCTCTCCACGCTGATTCTGTTTTGCCCATGACGATAATTGTTGAGTGATCTCCCTGTCCTTACCTCAGCCCTTTAGCCCTTTCCATTTTATTTTCTCCCCCTTTTCTTTGAGGAACTGGAATGAGAGAGCAGTGTGTTGGAGTTCAGCTGCCCAGCAGTGTAAAACCACCACAATGTCATTGAAAAAAAGCATGAACATCTTGATATTTACATCATCATTTACAGGCACAATTTTTCAAACAAGATTCTTGCAGGTAATTGCAATGCTGACAGTCTAACTTATGCTGTGACATAGCTAAACATTGTATTTCTAGGGTGCTACATAGATAGCATGAAAAAGATTGCTCATGGTTGTTGAATGGGTTCACACACAATGATATAAAGGATATATATATATACACATATATATATATATGTATATATGTATATATGTATATTTAAATTGCTGCAATTCCTCTCCCAGTAAGTTCCCATTAATTGTAATGATGACTCTATATAAAAAGAGTGATTCAGGTCTGCGAACTGCCATTTGAGGGCTGGGTACATAAGCATTTCTATCCTGCTGTCTGCTCAAATGCTGTGGGGCGTTTTTCATAATCTCACTTTAAAGCTTTGTGGTTGTCAGGAATAAGATGACATGCAAATTACCACATAAATTGTGTGTCTCCTAAAATGGAATTGAGAAAACGACTTTGAATCAGAAAACCCTTTTGAACTTTATGAACACAGGCTGGGAACATTTGCAGAACAGTTGTTGAAGTCAGTGTTGGGGGAGGGAGGAGAAACGCGTAACTTCTTGTTTACATAGATAGCAGTTAAGGTAGATCATTTTATAACATTGATAATGATAGGAAGGTATTTAGACCAGATTGCTTGCAATCAAGTGCTAACACTTAACAATATTTCTTCCTTGGTGCTTTACCTTGAACTGGAGTGTGTTGTTAGAGACGGTCTTTTTTCCTCTGGCTTAATTTGCTTCAGAAAATACATTGTCTGCTCTGAATACCTTTTGGGTTAATAGCATTTGTGTTTGATTCTAGTGCATTCTGGTGCATTATGTTGGATTTCCTTCTTGGGTAGAACCTCTGGGCTCTACATAATCACTAACAGATCAAGTAAACAATGTTTATTTTGCAGAGGTGTATACAATTTCAAGTTCACACAAGACCTCAAAACAGAAGTCCTTGTGCTTGTTTCTGCAAAAGGCTTTAGATTTAATGTAACAGAAGGTGCAATCAAAACTGCAAAGTGTCTCTGGATGAAGTGCATTTCTCCCAAGACATATGAGTACCTACTGAAAAATTGGGTCCAGTCACTTTATTCTATACCCTCAAACTGCATACTGCTTCCAGCTAAAATCAACATTTCTTTACCAAGTTACAAAAGGGGGAGTATAAATAGAGAAAGTCTCTCCAGTAATTGAGAACAATTTCCTGTTACTGACATTAAGAAAAAATACTCTCACGGTATTTCACAGAATCACAGAATCACAGAATTTCTAGGTTGGAAGAGACCTCAAGATCATCGAGTCCAACCTCTAACCTAACCCTAACAGTCCCCACTAAACCATATCCCTAAGCTCTACATCTAAACGTCTTTTAAAGACCTCCAGGGATGGTGACTCCACCACCTCCCTGGGCAGCCTGTTCCAGTGCCTAAGGAAGAAGGCATTGAGCACCTCCGCCTTTTCCTCATCTCTTGTAACTAAGTTTCCCCCTGCATCCAGTAAAGGATGGAGATTCTCCTTAGTCCTCCTTTTTGTGTTGATGTATTTGTAAAAACGTTTTTTGTTATCTTTAACAGCAGTAGCCAGATTGAGCTTCAGATGAGCTTTGTCCTTCCTAATTTTGTCCCTGCACAGCCTCGCTACATCCTTATAGTCCTCCCTAGTGGCCTGCCCACTTTTCCAAAGATTATAAACCCTCTTTTTTCTCCTAAGCTCAAGCCACAACTCTCTGTTCAGCCAGGCTGGTCTTCTTCCCTGCTGGCTCATCTTTGGGCACATGGGGACAGACCGCTCTTGCGCCATTAGGATTTCTCTCTTGAAGAGCTCCCAGCCTTCCTGGACCCCTCTGCCCTTTAGAACCGCCTCCCAAGGAACTCCACCAACTAGTGTCCTGAGCAGCCCAAAGTCAGCCCTCCGAAAGTCCAATACAGCAGTTTTACTGGTCCCCTTCCTGGCCTCACCAAGAATAGTGAACTCCACCATTTTGTGGTCACTCTGCCCAAGACAGCTCCCGACAATCACATCCTCCACCAGTCCTTCTCTGTTTGTGAAGAGAAGGTCTAGCGGGGCACCACCCCTGGTAGGTTCACTAATCAGCTGCGTCAGGAAGCTATCTTCCACGCTCTCCAGAAACCTCCTAGACTGCTTTCTCAGGGCTGTGTTGTGCTTCCAGGATATGTCAGGGAAGTTGAAGTCCCCCACGAGTACAAGCGCTGAAGATTTCGCAACTTCTGTCAGCTGCCTGTAGAAAAAATTTCTTACAGTATTTCTTGTTCAGAAATGTTTGTTCGTTTGTGATGTGAGGTACAGACCCTAGATGTAGTACACCTAAGATTGGAAAAAAAGATGATTCAGGTATTCTTTCTTTCTTTCTTTCTTTCTTTCTTTCTTTCTTTCTCTCTCTCTCTCTCTCTCTCTCTCTCTCTCTCTTTCTTTCTTGATGCATATAAACCATATTGGTGAGTGATAATCATTAATTTGTTTCATGTTATCGAGAAAGCTTAAGACATATCAGAAATCTAGAGGATTTGCCTTGTAGCGAAAGAGACCACAAATTTTACTTCTATTTTATCCCCTCTGGCTTGCCTTTGGCTTTCCAAGATAGCTTGCATGTTTATTTCTACACCTACCATAATGTGCTTTTTTCTTGTCTAGGCTCCAGGCACATCATAATTTAAATGATTCATAGTAGCAATAAATCAGATAAAGAAAACTTTATACTGTAACAGATATATCTGAAAACATTTCTAATGAGCTAAAAACATAAGAAAATTCAGTCTAATGAACTTGAGCCAACGAGAAAAAAATTACATTTAACATTTCAGATTTTGTTATAATGCATTTTACCATGACCTACCATAGATTCACACTTTAATTGTTTGGATGCTGCATTCTTCTTGGGCTACTTTTTATGGCTGTGCTAGGAAAATCCTTTGTAAGTATTAGTTGATCTTTAAAAACTAAACATTTCAGTTACCCACAATTTTCCAGTTTGTGTAATTCAGTGATGGCTAAGAGATGTCAAATCAAAGCTCTTCATATTTTCTTCTTAACTTACAGTTAGTACAAAATTATGTTTAGGCCTTGAAATACATATATATTTAAATAAATATTTAATTTCAAATCTGTCTAAATCAGAGCTTTATGTGTAAGTCCACAACTACACTGTCCTACCAAAATTTCCAGTGCACGTTATTATAGTCTTGAGTTAGAATCACCAAAAGCCCGTGCCTACCAGGTTGTTTTCTGATAAATACAGATTGCAGATTTACCCACATCTTAGTCCTGTGTGCTTTCATTCACACAGTGCACAGCACAGCAAGGTGTCTTCACCAGGTTTCTCGGTGTGTACATCAAACTAGTAACTTTCTTGCCTCTAAAGTGTTGGACTACCATGACAGCATTAGGTGAAGGGAAGAGTAAGTGATGCATGTGCTTCCTGCAGCAAGAGAAGTGCATCACTTCACTTGTTGGAGGTACTGAAGGTAAGTACTGGTCGATAGGTAAGTTAGACAGACCTAACTCACACTGCAGTGCATGAGACGTGGCAGGTCTGTATGTGTACTCTTTTACTGACATTGAGTAGTAATGTCAGTCTGTTACTCTATATGGTTCTGACCTGTGCTACTGCTGATAACTGCTAGTTTTGCAACTGGCTGCAGTTGCTCTAGGCTCTAGGACTAGGTAATGATGTAGAATGTAAATCAGTCTAGTGTTTTCTATGAAATGTATTTTGTGTCTGTGCACACACACGTGTGTATTTTGTCTGTTCTCAATTAATTTTTTCTTTTTTTCTTTTTTTTTTTTTTAAAAAAAAAGGGGACAGTAAAAGTAGCAGTTTCCAGACACCTTTTCCAGTTGTTACCCTTCTCCAGTTGCATTGCTGGTCCCAAATAATACCAAAAATAAATGTTTGGATTTCTGACTGTGCCTCTGGACTTCAGTTGGAATTTCCATGAAGACAACGGGGTCTGTGTCACCTAACTTGAGAACTATTAAGTTATGGTGACCTGGTGGTGAAGTGGGGAAGCAGAAGTTGTTCCCTTTCCTGGTTAAAAAGAGAAGCATGAGGCACTCAGGGCTAGTTCTGCTTACTACAGTCCAGCAACTTGCAGCCTTAGATGCAGCCTAGGCTGCATCTGTTGCCAATGGTTTGTTGTTTTGCATTTCTTTTTACTTTTGTTGCTTATTTTATTGGTGTGTTTTATGATATTAATTTCTTTGTATTGTAACCACTTATGGTAGTCTTTTAACTAGATAAACTAAGCAGAACATAATGGTGATATAACCAGGAACAAAAATCTGGGGTTAGTTGTTGTGGGAATCAGTGAACACATGTTAGTTATAGTGATTTCCTAGATCCATTAATATCTTTATACTGGTTTTGCTACAATAATATACCATGATTCTGCTAATTCCAAAGTCAGTGGATGTATCCAAAGAGATAGGATTGTTTTTGATGGTTCTGTTCTGCTCCATTGCATAGTACAAAAGATAACTAGGCATATAAAGGATTAATTACCTTCACAAACAAGCCCAAACTCTTCTCCATTCCTGAATGCTCTGTACTGTGCAACTTAGGAAGGCAGGTAGTAAAAGCAACCTGCTTAAGGAGATCCACAGACACTTTTCACGTGGAAGTAATTTAATCTATCAACTTGTCTGCAAGTTTGGAGTCTTCTTGTTTAGTAAACTCCCAAAATCAGTTTAGAGAAATAACTACTGCCAAAGCTTGATTTTAATCATTTGAAGAAAGGTAGTGAAGACAAGTGACATAGAATACTACCTGGAGGAACCTGCGTCTGCCTGGTCACTACAGAAAGAACCTAGATAAAGGGCCTAGGTAAATAGCCTACATATATCAGTTTCGGAATGTGAAGTTGAAACAAAGAAGTCTCATTCTCTGTGTAGATGTCTTTTTTACTGTTGTGAAAACTCCTACAGGCTGTGGTGGTGAATCTTGCTTCTGTCACAACTCCAAAGGGCTACTGGCAAAAATACATTTAAAGAAACAGCTTCAAGCAATGTCATCTCATGGCTTGTAAGAATGATGTTCCAAATGTAACATTTGGCTCATCAAGTTACTAAGTTGTCAGAAGATGTGTGAGGATCACATAATTTTAGCCACTTAAACACTATGTATTCCCAACTGATATCAGTAGTCCCCCCAAATGAGCAAGATTTCTAAATCCATTTACATGACCCTCCCAATAAGATCAGAGAAAAGGATACTACAGACCAAAACCTGAAGTCTTTGCTTACTTCTTATGAGGACCTGAGTTTTTGTCCAGGGACAACTCACAAACACGGTAGGAATGAAGAATATACCTATATATATTTATTTCCCACAGCACTGTGGGAGTGAAGAGTAGGAATGGATAATAATCAGGGAGGTCAGAAAAGCAGTCATAGGGACAGAACTATAGCAGGTATAAGTTGAGTCCTGGATCAGCAAGGGAGAAAAAGCTAAATAAAAAGGATTTCCTACAGTGTTGGCAGATGTTTAGACATTTCAGAATATTTTCAACTTGCCCTGGGTCATAACAAAACCTCACTGGAGTAGGAGGAGTCCTTTCCACAGAGTGAATAAAGTATGAAGTTGAAGAATGACTAGATGACTGAGAGGCAGGCAGCAACAATAGTGGGTAAGTCTTTCAAATTTCTCTAAACAATTTAAAGTCATCTACACTAGTTTTTTTGTTTTGTTTTGTTTTTAAGTCTGCAATGCAGTTACTTGAGCAATAATAATTGAAGTGATTAATATTTCCCTAAGATAAATGATGTGGTAAGGTGTGGCATGTGACTTGAGTCCCAGCTGGTGGCCATTAACCTTAGTAGATCATTAATTGTCTAGATATACCATTTGCTTCAGTTATCACTGCTGTTATAAGTGGAAAATGGAAATAAACAGATTTCAGGGCCCCACTGATCATCAGTAGAAATTGAGCATATGGACTACATAAATGTATACCTACATTGGAGTAACTGATATCAGCATGAGTAGATAACTAGTTTTATTTGCCAATTCAGTTGTCATTTGTACATTTTATGTCCTGAAAATGAGTCAGTTCAGAATGTCTGCATTCTCTCCCATTGTTTGTTATATATATGTGTCTCACTATTCTGATATGAACTTCTAAGAATTTAATCTTTTAAAAACATGATTTTATACTAGTGCTCAACTAGTATTTATCCTAATTGCTTTACACAAAATTCCTACTTTGAATTTTGTTTTGCTTCAGTTTATTGTACATCAAGAGAGAAGAGATCAGAAAAATGGAGCTAGTAAATCAAATAAGCAGCTGTCTCTAAGAATTGGTACTATCACAAAACCACAAATATATGTCAGAAATTCTTTTTTTTATTATTTTTTCTAGTGGATACTATTCCATAATCAAATATCTTTACTTAAACTTTAATAAATTTGTCTTTTGTTACATTAGAAATGGCCCTACATCAAAGCCCCAGAAAATAAATGGATATGCATGTAGCAGAACTGAACTGAGATCTTGATCCAAAGTCTAAATATTTCCCCTTTTATGGTCCAAACCATTACTGTGAGCTGAAACATATTTCCCTTTAATAATAGTAAAAATGTTTTGAAAATTAAAAATAACATTTTGAGTCTGGATTTCTTATGTATACTGAAAATTTGAGTTGTGACACCCAGAATGTTTAAATTTCCCTTGATATTTTGACTGCTATTTGAGCAGCAAGATTTGTCTTGTTGACCTTCTGAAGTGGATGTTTGAAATAGCATTAGTACCTTCAGTCTGAGGATGCAAAAGGAACAGTTGTCCTATCATTGCTGTCACATGGTAAAAAGTGGCTCTGTAATGCTCAGTCATTAAGATGTCTTTGGATGTAAAGAGATGACTATGAATTCTAGTTTTCCGAAGGAAAACTGAATGTATACATCTGTGGGGTTAATTGCTACATGTACATGCATGTATGTATATATACATGACTGTGTTTAAAAGGGAAATAAAACATGACCAAATAGATGATGTGCTAAATATAAATAATTCACTAACAAAGCTTGTAGAAGCTGATGTGTACTACTTTATGAGATATACTTGGTTTATCTAGAGACCTGACAGCTCCAGAAAACTAAATATTTGATTTAGGGGACAATTTGTTCCTCAAGCTTATTTATACCACCAACGGGAAAAATGTATTTCATTTGCTGTACCTGAAAATATTATTATGGAAAAAAGATCTTGATGGCTATAGGGTTTAATATACTTCTGTTTGCACTGTATAGTTTATATTGCCTGGGCCACTGTTTGCAGGAATGATTGTAACTTTGCAAAAATATGATTATGATATTTGTCATCTGAGGTAGCAAACCATTGCCAGAAAGCTTATGCTTTTAGTAATAAAAATATGGATATAGAGCAGAAAATGCCTCACTGACAGATGTACTGTCTACAGAAGTGTTTCTAAATGGAAACTTTCAAAAGCTTGATGTGTTGGTTTAGTGACTCTGATGAATAGTTACAAGGAACTAGGCAGTAAAAATACATATATATAAATCTAGGATTAAGAAGTGTTATGGACAATATTAATTTTTCTTAAAGAAAAGAAGCGCCACTTAGTGTACTGTTGTTATTGTATACCATATGAAGGGCCAAATTTGTACAAGATTTTTTTTTTAGAAATAAAAAAGTGTGTATTCAGCAGAGATTTGGAAGGAACATTTGAGAATACATATTTTAAAGCAGGCAAAAGTTGGAAGCTAGGGACATGCTAGAAACTTACATAAATATTCAACTGTATCACCTACATTGATGTGAAATACATTTAAAACAAACAAACAAACAAACAAACAAAAAACCAGTCCCTGCTATTAAAGTATGTATGATTTGAGTTTTATCTCATTCTAGAGCTCAAAATGCTGTGATTTGTGGTCTAGGCATAGTTCTGATTATTGTCTTGTTTAATTTTTTTTTTTCCAGACTTGGAGGACATTCTGGCTCAGCTTGTCCAGTGTTGAGTGCTGCCCTTAATACTCTGTGGAAAATGAGTCTGTTGTAACTTCTCTAGGCACACCGGTATGGCAAATCTGGACATCCTTACTGCTTTCCTGCCACATACTGTAGCACTTCTCTTGAATTCAGTCATCAAGGACGTACTTGTACCATTTAAATCACCACATTCACTAAATGCTTAAGAAAGGACCTTGTTTTGGATATGAAATCCTTTACTTTTCTGCATCATTTGAATTCCTGGTAGAAGAAGTGTATGTTTTATGTAGGTATGGTTTTAGAATGTAATTTCTGTAGCATCAAAGAACATAGCTGTGATTCTTGTTTAATTAAAGATTCAACTTTTGTATTAACAGAGTTTTCACAGTCTGAAAGCAATCTTTATCAATTGTATGAGTAAAAAAATTATTTCTACCTGTACTGTACACATATTAGATACTAGTGCTTTAGAAATAATGTTACTAAACTGCAAATTAAGAGTGACCATTCAACTATTGACTTATATCACTGGTGAAATGACAGCATGAACAGTGTGTAAAACACAGAGGAAGATAAAATTCCTGTCCCATTTAGTACCCTGTCTAAACAAACAGGCAACATGATCCAAACTATCTTGAATGACCAAGGGGTAGCAGCACTACAGTGGATGAATTTCACTGCTATCCTGTGTGCATTTCAGAACTGTTTATTAGAAGTCACTGTTAAAGCACTCAAACTGCACAGCCCTCCTGCATCGTGCAAGTTTCTATTGTGTATTCTGTGCTAGCTTTGTGCATGGAGCTCATTGATGTAAATGAGACATCTGCATGCAGAACTGGGGCAGAATAAGCAATAAAGATTCACACTGCAGATATGATAGGGCTCCAGTCTGGTGCCAGAAGAAACATATTGCTATTAGGCTGGTGCTTCTTAAAATAATACAGACGAATCCATCATTACTCAGATAGCAGGTACATCTGATGATACATTATTGATTTAACATATTTATCGTATCTGGAGTTGTTTTAAAAATGCATATTACTGCATATAGACCAACATAAGTAATGACAAATTGTTAAACTTCATTTAAACTATAATGGAATCACATCTTTAGGACTTTCATATAAGGCGCCTGTCTGACAAACAAACAGTAAAGCTTCTTGCCAGAAAGTGCTTGTAGTCTGAGCCTGATTTTCAAGGTTTCAATTTCTCCATTCTGTATAGTTGAAGAAAATAGCTTACGAATTTAATGAGTAAGGTCTCGTATTTGCAGACTGAGCATAGAAAGTATAGTGTGGCCCAAAATGTGTTTGTTAGAGTACATCACTGGAAACTGTAAGATGATCTATCTTCCTCTCTGAAGGAAGTAATGGAAAAGCAAAGATCTCAGTCTCAGAATCTACTTCTTCCATTATTTCTACAAGACACTTTCCAATTCCAATTTTAGATGATAGTGTATGGTTTCTACCTCCTTCTCTGACTACTTTTCTTAGATTTTGAGTCTGCCTGGTATTTAGGGGAAAAACAAAAACAAAATAAAAAAAAAAAGAGTACTTGAGATGAAATCCTGAATTCGTAATTGGGAAATACTGATCTCATGTGAAGCTTTTGACTTCAGAGCAAATTGAACAGGACTTAGTATATTCTTGCATCTCAGATGTGGGTCTTAACCCTTCTGCAGCACATTTAGATTTGTAGAGTTCTCATTTTGTACTCTTTTCCTTTTTTTCTTCCAGAAAGAGAAAGGGGTTTATCTAGAGAGCTAACAAGATATTCTATTACTACTGTCATATCTTTGCAAAACAGCTAAAACAGCTTTTTTTTTTTTTTTTTTTTTTTTTTTTTTATAAACTGTGAACATGAGTTATGACCAAGATGTAGCATTTTTCTTTGTGTGTTTCCCACTCATGGTACTAAACCGTACAGGTACATTCTATGTGTATGCTTATGAAATGTCAGGAATTCAATGCCCATACAGCTAACACTGCTTTTACTTAGGAGATGCTGTAAACTAAGAAACACTCACCACTGGGAGTTATGGCCTTTACTTAGTTGCTGCATTTAATTGCTTGATCTGCAATCATGTTATAGAAACTAATCTTAGTTTTATTCAAACTTTTCAGTTGAGTTAGTTTCTTATGGATTTTGCCATGTGAGATGTTTAAAAGTCATAGTATTACACTGAGCGAGCAAGATGGACTCATTTTATTCCTGCATGAAAGGTATCTGTAGTTCAACTATTCATGGTATTTTAAGAACCAGAGTTAACTTTCCCCCTAATAGAAATCCAATATGACATTTTAATGATATGTCTGGTCTCTGCGTCTTGTTCAGAGCTCTGTGTGCTGGTATGCCTCACAAGGCTAGCTGACACTTTATCAGAAAGCTTTACAGTGCGCTTACCTGTTGTAACTTGTAATGTTCTGAAATCTCTTTCCTGTGGGAGATTACCATTTTGTGTTTGGATTTCACATTCTCTCATGAAGGATCATGCTGTGTGTTATTATTATTATTATTTTAATCTGTCTTCTTGTAACCTTTTACATTAATGTAGACTGAAATTACATCTGGAGTAAATGTTTGGGTTTAGAATCTATATTAGGTTTAGATTCTTTTTGTGACATAGGCATAAAAAACATGATGCAAGTGCTACAGCAGATGTCTGTATGTAGCATTCTTATGTCCTCATTCACATAATTCACAATATTATAACAATAATACGTCTGTCACTTTCTTCAAGTTGTAATGCTTCAAAGCAAAATTAATAGTAAACAATCTGTAGGTACACTTAAGTCACAACATTGCTATTTGCAAATGGTAAGCATATCTCACTGTTACATATTTGCTAAGATTCACTTCTGCAATGAATAAAAAAAAGGCAGCAAGATTTAGAAAATAATGAAGAAAGTTTATAGGATCGTTAGATGAGCTTTGTGATCTTGGCAGGTCCTGCCAACTACAGTTATCAATAAGTAATTGCTTCAGTAGTCAGTGTCTTCTGTTTATGATTTTCTGGGAGATTGTATGGAAAAAAATAATGAGGAAAACTTCTAAAATGTAAAGGAGAAGTGTATATTCCACCTAATTAATTACAAAGAAATCTAAGTCATAGAAAATGTGGAGAAGGGAAGAATCTTGGAAAAAAATAAAAAAAAGTGCAAATGGAAAAAAAAAGTGAAAAACAAGTAAAATTTGTTTTGTTCTAATATGAAAATATTTTTATTTTGAAGAAAAGTTATAAGAATATCCTTTAAGATGTTTCTTTGGTATTGTGCGTGGAAACAGCGAAGAACCAATTATTTAAAATACGTGATTTTCTTAATAGGTCATAAATAATATTCAGAAGGAACACTGGCACTTTGCAGGTGACTTTGCAATACATGCTGCCCTTGGGCAGTGTTTGAATTGTACAGTGATTGACAACCTCTTGTACAAGACCACTCAAGGCAGAGCATTTTACATGTCATTTCTGCTGATAGCTAATATCCCACGCCTTCTGATGGCTACCAGTTCTGACCTGAAACTCCCATGAGGCAATTTAGAGACAAGTGTTCTCTGAAACTTAAATTAACCTAGAATGAGTATATATGAGCATGCTTTTGTAAAAACTACAGAAATTTCAAATAATCCTGACAAAGCAAGTATTTTATTATCCAGCTTTTGCCTGTTTCCCTACTCTTGTAACAATTACGTGTTCTGGTTACCTACCAGCCTAGCCCATAGAATGTCCAAGAATTTCTTTTGAACAGTTTCCATTTCTGTGCTCAGCACCGTCTTGGCCCACGCTTTATCATTTTCACACATTTTAAGGCCTGAAGTTTTCATCTAATTGTTACATGTAAAATGAGTGGACTGCTGATCTCAGAACAGCAGTGACAAAAACGATGCAGTTAATGAACCCATTCCTTTGTGCTAGTGGGGGAAAAGTGTGCAATGTGTTACTGGAAGAGAGTGGAGCAAAATCAACAATAACAATGACTAACGTATTTGGGAGAAACATGACAGTCTGCAGTACTATGCAGAGTCCTAATCCTGTCAAGTTTCTTCCCCACTCCCATTGTTCTCAGGGTACCATTGCCTTTTCTTTCTTTTTCTCAACCATCTTGAGCCTTAGCACTCTCACAGTGCTCTATTCATCAGTCTGTGCCACAGGATATGTTTTACTTGCATAGTCAGGCTGGTTAAAGTTTCAATCATTTTTTATTCTTTTTACCTGTCGGTAAAAGCACTGTTGCAACAAAGCCTAGGAGCAATGCCAGAAAGGGAATGGGAATACAGTAAAACAATGGTATTTCATTTTCATTTGGAGGTTGATGGTTAAAAAAGCAAAATCTGTCTAACTATAGCCCGTGCCTTAGACAACTTATTCTGCAAAGCGATAGAAGGAAGGATAAAAAGTAGAGGAGTTGTGATTCTTCACTGACTTTCCATTTCCCTTTATTTTTCAGGGATAATTGTAAAAGTGCAAACAGGACTATAAATTCTATCCTTCATTCTAAGAAGGTTTAACACCTCTTCTTTTAAATACAAGTGACTCTGCAAGTCACTTGTAAGGTACAGTGACTTGCAAGTCACTGCAAGGTACAGTTAATCAAAGTACAATATTTTTAACTTATAATGACCGTTTTTTTCCTTAAATGCTTTCTGTCCATTTTGCTACAGTCAATGAGCATTTTGTCTCTTACACTTGTGGAAATTTCAACCCCAGGAAAACACATCTATTTTGTGAAATGGTTATGAGAAGATTTTGAAGTGTGTGTGTTGACCTGACTGGGTTGTAAGCATCATGGATGAGAAAGGCCACAGAGAACAAGAGCAAAATATTTGACAAAGATCAAAGGTATGGGAGGGGGGAAAAGGATTTTACTTACAGGAAAAAGTCAGTGTGTTTCACTGGCAGAGCTCATTATTCTGTCATCCTGTCTGGCTAGCTTTCGATAGTCTCAAGAGTGAACCCTCCACACTGATTTTCTGCTTCTGCTTTCATTTAGGTTTAGTTTATTGTTTTTTTAAAGATTGGGGGAAAAAAAAAAGAAAAAACAAAAAAGAAAAAACATCACTTTATTTTTTGTAGTAGATTTTACTAAGATTAAAATATGTAAGATGCTTCCTCAGAAAAAATAATGACAGGATACTGGTAAAAAGCATTATCTCAATAAATGTTATGAAGGTTAGAAGGTTAGTTTGTTTCCATTTAGAAAGTTATTAATAACATGCAATTTTTAGCATAAAAATATATATTTACAGGGGTTAGGTTTGAAGAGCCATCAGAAGTCAAAAGTTTGGTCATGTCCTCCCAGCAGCTGCCATCCTATTGAAATTGGCAGTGGTGGCCAGTCCATCAGCTCTCCCACACAGTTCTAGTCCTCAAAGCCCAGAAGACATGGAGCAATTGTGTATGGCTGCTACTGGGAGAGGTGAAGGGCAGGGACTGGTGCCAGCATGAGGAGAGGCACTCACCAACCTGAAGGAAGGGGGAAGATCTGGAATATGTTTCCCCGATCCTTATCCTCTTTCTCCTGCTGCTGCAATAATGGAATTCCTCTGAAACACTGCCAAATGAGGAGTCTTCCTGGTTGTGGTTCAGGTCTGGTTTTGATTTATAACAGAATATATCCAGAGTAACTCCACTGAAGTTAATAATCAATTGCATAGTTGCACAAACATAATTTTGAAACTGGCCTCTCATTCTCATTTGAGAAACTGCCTTAGAAAAAGCAAGAAGTTATTGCTAAACTTGGCTAATCTTCAAGTAATTTACTTAGACTGTCAGTCTTCTCATTCCTTCAAATCCAATAATTGACGATGTTAATGCTAAAACAGCATGCAAGGAAGAACTTGCATGCAAATTTCAAGGAAACCTGGGATGTAGTATGAAAACAGCTACAATGAATATTGGATTTGCATTTCACTTTAATTTGTAATGTCTGCCCAGCTACTCTGAACTCAGAGCCTATTCATGAATGTTGGCATTGTGATATATATTAGAACTTCATTTGCTATCAAATCAAGATGAAAACCTGGAGGTAGCATAATAAATAGTGAAGAGTATATGCCAGGGAAAAGTTCACGTGTATGAAAACAAAACAAAAACTGGGAGTGTAGTGCTGCGCATCACATTTCTTGTTTTTTATCTTAACTATCAAATTTCAGCAATTACCTTTTATTTTTGGATGAAATATGTTCTCTGAAAAGCTGTGAAGTAACAGCAAAGAAGGGTGGAATTTAATAGAACAGTACTGATCTTTCTGACATGTAACTCAGTAACCACTTGCACTCAACAAAGTTTCAGCCTTCAAAAAATTCAAGAAAAGTAATCTTAGCTTGCAAGAACACTCCTTTATTTGAGCACATTACAGGAATACTATCAATTGCCAAGCTAGGCTTTTTAGAAAGTGCTGTTTTTGTTCCTTGGGTAGATGAAGAACAGTTACCAGACTACCTTTACTTTCATTAGTCACCAGTGAAGTGTCAATGCTTGTATTTCATATACATGATAACTGAGGTAATTCTTACTAACAGGGTAGCTGGGATGGCTTAGATATCACTGTGTTGGTCATCGGTCATTTTGTTTTCCTTCAACTTCTTTCTTTGTCATGCTGATGATATAAGTTATTGCTATGTTTGTGCTATCTGCTGTGATACTGCTCCAGCATGTAATTTTAAGTATCTCTAATTTCAAGCTTCCCAATTAGAATCTGCCAAGACAACAGTTGTACATCTACTAAAACTTCAGGTATATGTCCTGTAATTTTAAGGCTATTTTTGGCTCCTGATTTTCTTTCCATCATAACTCCTTGAACTGCAGAAGGTAGAAAGTTTTGTTGATATATTTCATTATCATAATCACATAAATTTAGGCATAAGTTAAGTAACATGAGAACAAACACTTTAAATTAAGGAAGAAATCATTACTACTTTAGGACTTCTGTGACTTTTATTAATGTGTTTGACTTAGACTGAGTCTTGTGGGTCCCTTCCAACTTAGGATGTTCCATGATTTTACATTCTTTGAAAGATTCATGGAAATTAATGGGAATTAATATGCTGATGAACCAGGTGGGTTTAGTTGATCTTATGTAATGATGATTGTAACACAGAGAGGAGCAGCAGCAGTTCTATCACAGAACTCTCTCTGCGTAAGTTGTGGTTACACTTTCTTTTGCAAATGAGACACTTGCAACAAGTCCAATAAATTATTGTTTTTTAATTTTATTCCTTAATATAGAAGCTTTACTGTGCATCACAGTATTGTGTCAGTGACCTTGTAGGCAAATCTGATGGGATCATTTGCTGAGTGTGGCTAGCAGAAGCAATAAATCTTTGTTTTGCATTAAAAGAGATGTTCATTTTTACCCACAGCCTAAAAGTAAGAATGAACCTGCTGTGAATTGTTTAAGTCTCCTTTCAGTAAAATGCTTAACATCATCTTAATTTGTACGCCAAAGCGTGCCTTCCTCCTGATGACTCATTTTCTTTAATGTTCTACTTGTAAACTAGTACCAAATGTCTTCATCCAGGCCCTGAGACACGAGTGCGAGAAGCAGTTAGAACCTGCTCGTCTCTCACAGCTGTTAGTACAGCACCACTTCTTTAGAAGTCAACATTAATTCAGCAATGACAAAAAACAGGTGTTGTCTTCATTCTGCTGGTCAGTCACCATCCATCAACAACAGGAAAGATCAGAGGTATGAAATGAGGAGTGTCAGTGGGGCCAGCCATGCTAGCTCATATCGCTGAGTCAGTCACCTGGTATCTCATCTCGAGGTTTCATGAGAGCTAATAAATCTAACTGTTCTACATCAACAGAGCTGGAGAAAGTGATTGTAATAACAAAGATTTATCAAACCACATTTCACATCCATTAGGGCTGAAACTTACTGAGAGAACAGTGAGTTACTCTGGATTTCAAGTACATTACTGGCATGTCTTCTGTGTGTCCTTGCTACACCATATTGTCTCCACTGCTTCTCAGCTGTGAAAAGGGAGAGCCTGATCTGTGTTGTATGAACAACTTCAGAAGAAATATATACTGTAAAAGGAATGCTTACCCATAGCTTCCATATTTTTTTGGGCTGCAACAATTTCAAGATGAAAATCAAGGTAGAATTCAAGATGATTGACTACTTTCTTTTCAAAGATGGGCCTGCTATTACTAAATCAAGCTTTGTAATTACTGAAAAGTTCTCGCAGTTTGCTGCAGCACCACTGACAGATTTTCTTTTTGTGCCATTTTTCCATGTAGGTGGAAAAATACAGCCGAGCAGCCTTGTGATTGCAAAAGTCTTTCTCTCTATTATAAACAAGTCACAAAGAGCCTCCTACTACCGCTACATAGAAAAGGATGTAAAGGAAATTATCAAATGTCCCCGAGGAAGGTCTCCTGCTGTTCCTGAACACATATCTTGCAGCCCAGAGACAGGTGACCAGCTGGTGCTGCCCCAAATTCTTGCCACCTCCCAGCGCAAATCCATTTCTGTCCATCCAGTCTGGGCTGGAGGTAGATAATTAAACTCTCTTTATGAAACTAGCAAACTGAACTGTGGGCTTTTTGGGGCGACTGTACACACAGTAACTGTTTGTTTTTTTACCCTTGCCACCCCACTTCTCTTGGTAAGAATGCTGGGTGTTCCCGCAGAGACACTGCTGTTTCTCCAGCCTCCCATGCGTTCACAATCAGATCTATTGAGAAACTACCATTCATCCATGGCAGAAAAATAATGAGGCCAATCATGAACACAATATGCCTGAGATTAGCTGAACAACTCGTGCTTCTGGACGGCTTGGGGTACAGCTGCTGCAGCCACCTCAGCCTGCCCTTTGTATGTATTAATAGGTGAGGTGTAATTTCAAGACCCAGCTGCTAAAAGAAAGATGAGGAAAGGAGAACTAGCTTGGGAGACAAGCACGTTCACTTATGCTGTGCTTGGAAAATCATGGTAAGAAGCAGCATAATTATAAGATATCTGTGAAATCAAAAAACCTTAGTGCATTGTACAAACTGCACCCTTGGCAGGAGAAAGTGGTTAAGAATGGCTGCTGATATATCATAAAATAATGCTGGCCACAAAAAAAAACAAAAAAAAAAAAAAAAAAAAAAGGTCAAAACTTAAAGAGGTGCAGTAGAAGAACACTACTTCTAAAACAAAGCAAAAGTCATATTTGTAATATTTGACAAATGTGAAAGTCCAAATTTAGGGTTCAACATTAAAATGAGGCAAATACTGAAAAGTACAGAAAGGTTATATGGAGATGACCTAAATCATCATCATCCTGCTACTGTGTTACCTATCAACAATAATAATCACAGAATCACAGAGTGGTTGAGGTTGAAAGGGACCTCTGAAGATCATCTAGTCACCTAGAACATGTCATGCAGGATGGCATCCAGGCAGGTGTCACAAGGCTGTTCTGTATCAAAAAAAATCTGGGCATTAACTCCTGACTGGAGCATTCAGGCATAGTCAAAATACAGATAATATTTACATTAATATTTCATAGTATCCTAATAACTAATTGCCTGATAACTTTGCATATCAAAACGCAACACTGACCATTACGCTCCAAATCTGCAAATACATCACTAAGGTTTATAATGCTGGTGGATCACCTTGCCCACTGGGGCCACAACATTCCTTCTGATGCCTGCCTGGATACCAGTAAAAGGTACCAGTAAAGCTATTTGGAAAATAGGATATTTGGAGAGAGGATTACAAAGCTGCTGGTGTACCATACTCTGTAAAGTTAGTGGCATAGCCAGTATTAGATTTAAGAATCAGACTGTATCTTGTGCTTATTCCTTCTGTGAGAGAACGGGCTTTGCACAAACAAGTAAAATGCACGCTGAGAACAAAAGGCCATGCTTTGAAAAACGCGTTCCTGGCAGCTCTGTGAGGGAGCGCCGTGTCCCCTGCCCCCGAGTGGTGTTTAGATAAAAGCTGTCTGCCTTGTGCTGATCTGTTTGTTGCCACTGATACGGGAACACCCCCAGACGATTCACAGCTTGTCACTTCTTGTCAGCAGTCCAATTTAACGAACTGCAAAGTGCCAGGCAAGAAAAAATAGGAAGAGGTCGTTCTCCAAGATTGCAGAAGTAAACCTTTTCATAGATTAAGTGTTTCAATTAGGATAATTTTAAAGCAACTTTGAAGGTAAACGTTTTGGTTCATTCATCTCCAGGATCAGAATTACTACTTTTGAAAAACACAAAATTAAAATGATTGAAATAGCATTTTCAGTATTCAGCCTTTCTTAAATTGCACTGAGTAGATGGAGGAGGCTAACCTTATATCTCCTGTACTGCTAAATTATTTTCAAAGATAGCATTTAAAGAACTGTCAAGAACCAAGCTTTTAATTCTCAGAGAAGATATAGTCAATCCACTAAGAGGTCCATGTGTGTCAGAAATAAAAGATTTAAAGACAGGTTTTGCCAAAGTCCTTTTAAATTTCCATCATTCTTTTGTTAGTCTACATTATTTAATGTGCTTCAGGGTTTACTTAGGAATAGGCAAGGCATCTAGAGTTAAGTGGTCTGTCAATTCGTAGTTTTATAGGGGGCACAAGTCATACAGCAAAAACTGTAGCAGCTATTAAAACTCTTTTTCATGGAGAAATTTGAATCACATTTGAATCACTGTTTTTGGCCTTGTTATCATTTCTTAGTGCTGATTTGTGAAAGCAACAGTTCCAAAGTTGCTTAGTTTCATAGTGCATTAAATATCCTTCAAATTCTGAAAAGGGGGAATCGGAAAACCCTAATGTCAGCATTCACCATTTGAAGTCAAATTCAGTTTTGCAAAAGATTTTACTGAATATATCTTGGAAGAAGCACTTGGTCTACTAAGGTGCTTAGAGTTAGAGGCTACTCTTTTCAAGAAGAGATCTTTTTAAGAAAACTCCCATTTCACATTACTTCACTGCTGTTTAATTTGTGTGAAATACAGACTTAATGAGAAAGGGGAATTTCTTCTAAAAGATATTGGCTTGAGCTATAAAATTCATACAAGCAGAGTACAAAGACATGAAATGTATCTATCTGAATAACTTCTATCCTGGGACCCATTAATACTTCTCTCAAGAATTGTTTTAGATAGATGGCTAGCAACTTCTGATGACCTATGCACTATTTTGAGTTATCTCTGGGAGGGCTAGGCTGACGTTCTGTCCTCCAGGGCTTTCAAATGAATCAGATGAGCATTCAAAAAATAGGGCAATAAAAGGCATAAATTATTTTGAGATGATCTAGGGAATTAATTAAAAGAATAGATAGTGTCTTTTAAGAAGTTGAGGGAACTTTTAGTTTATGCATTTCTCTGTTACATCAAGGGGAAACTTCAGAAGTACTATATTAAACACCTCAAAGTTATCAGGAACCCTTTTAATGTAGTAACAGTTGAGTCTGATGCTGCAATTCCACTACATCAATTCCATTGTAGTAATCTTCAAATGTTGCTATTCTTAAGGAAAATCAGCTGGTAACTTGGGACAGTGCATCCCTTTGTGTCCAGGTTTTTTTTTTTTTTTTTTTTTTTTTTTTGCTTCAGATAGATTCATGACGGGTGCAGGGCTTCCATTAACTCTTATCATCATTGCTATGTATTGTGTCTCTCAGGTTACTTTCTCGTAGCACTGCCAATCACAGAATTGCTTTGAGTTGGGAAGTAATGTGCTATGCTTCTGAGTTGAGATTGACAAAGATGGATTCACTTTCAAACTTATTTCATATGGTATACAGAATAAAGCTCAAACAGTGTTTTTCCACAGGTCAGCTTCAGAATTAATAAGCATTATATAATGCTTATATTACAGTACCTTGTTTTCCTTAATTGTAGACATAGGGATTATGTTTGTAGATTTTATATTTGTAATGCCTCTATGTGAAGCTTATGAAAAAGACTTTGATTAAATATTTGGAAGAATAAAACCTTTGGTTTCTGGGAGGAATGTTTTACATACTCAAATATAGATTTTTGCAGACAGTAAGCAACTGGTTGGGCACCTTCTTCCTCACCTCCATCATCTTACAACTGGAAAAGATGTTTCCAAACCATCCATTTGAATTCTGTATCATTTCATTTTTTTTTTTTAATAATTTGATTATGTTTTTAACTAACTACTTCAGATGTGTGTGAAAGAAACATGTCTAATTTTGCAGATGTACAGTGGCTGCAAATGCTAGTTTAGAAATTTCAAACAACTTAATAAAAAGACAAATAGGTTAGAAAAAGAGAATTAAAAGAGAAAAAAAAGAAAAAAGAAAGATCTATAATAAATGTGGTGTTAATTCTTAACTGCTTCTATTATAGAAGCCCTAGAAAACGTTGTAGTAATTTTATTTCCCTTATTTAAAATAGGGTGGCAAGTTATACGAAGGCAATACACAGTATTTGGTTGGATTTGCTATGCATTGGGAATGTAAAGCAGTTGGGAGTATGTAAAGTGCAGCTGACAATACCCTTATAGCCTTGGTCAATAGAAAAACAGAAGGACCAGCATAAGGACAAGATCTGTCACCAGTGATGTGCCACTAAACAAATACAAACTCCAAAGTCTCAACAGAATGTTGCATGATGAACTGCAGATTATTGGCCCTCTTTCCAAAAACCTTCTTAGAGTGATCTGTTTGTGCTGCAAGTTAATTGAATCTGACATGTGAAAAGACGTGTGATACACATACTGTAACAACTGTATTAAAAAGCAAGGTTCTATATCTGGTTCAATCACATGTTTTGCAGATACAGTCTGTATCTTCCTACCATATAACCTGTAGATCAGAAATAACAAAATCCCTTAGTTTAATTAAGGACTACTAAATTAAATCTGTATAAACCAGAATGCTCTGGTTCCATTGTGGCTTATACCTTCCTACCCTTATTCTCAAAGCTTGCAGGGCACACACTGGCTCCCATCTGCTTGCGTGGGAGCCTTGCCACCGTCTTTCTGGCTGCTTGCTGTGAGATACACTATCTTCTTTATGATGAGGAGGATGAAGACTATCTCTGTGATAGAAGTGCATAAAAGCTCACCAGCACTTTGTCTCAGTCTAGACAAGGGCATAAAATAGGCAAAAGCATGTTTCATCTCATCTTATCAAGGCCTTTTAGGAAAATACCTTCCTGACTCCTGCTAAGCCAGCTGGTGAGACCTCCTGAGACTTACTGTGCAACTGGAAGCAGACAGGGAGGCGCCTACGCAGCCAGTTATAATGCACGGAGAACGACTAAATGAACACTCGCATCCTGAAAGCCCTGGGTGCTGGAGACTGGAGATCCTTTCTGGAAGGGGATGCCGTCTGCCCCCTGGGAGACACTTCGCGCCCCCCAACCCGGCGGTCCCCCGTCATGTCACGAGGTGGCAGTATTTCGTTTTCACTGATCCGCTCTAGATGCACTTAGATCCTTTTCCCCTATTCGTATTTTATTCTATTCACATTTTTTTCCTGCCAGGTTACGAACAGATCGTTCTGGATGTGGTGCTCAGTACTTGGACTTCGGTGTCCCTGAGCTGCGAGGCCACTGCAAGCTGAGGGGAGGGGACCTCACGATGAGCTTAAATATTTTATTCCACCACACTCATATCTCATAACTACAGCTTGATATATGGTTTTATATGCACCAGGTGAGAGTGACTTGGTGTAATTGATTTATTCACTCATCTATTTAGTCTTTGCTTTTCAGGAAAAAAAAAAAAAAAAAAACCACCTTTGTTCAAGTGAGTCTGGACCAGGAGAATGCTGAAACCAGGTCTGTCACCCAGGGGAGCTCCCATCTGCAGGGCAAATGGACTGGATGTGACAGAAGCTCTTGGTCACCTTTGAAAGTTTAAGATGAAAAACAGTTCTCACACTGCAGCTTGGTCAGCTTAGTAACAGGAATAGCAGAATGTGAGTATGAAATGCAAATAATCAAAATGCAAGACAGTCTCTTGTCAGGAGCTAATGGTAAGAATGTCACTGACAAGCTAGGGTTTTATTCATTGAAAGCAAAAGAAAATGTGGAAGACATCAGTGAATTCAGTGATCAGACTGTGATTTGACTTGACTGTGAGAAAAGGCAATGGGATGTGTTAGGTAAGTGATTTATTATGCAGAGAGAGATGCATTAACACTCCTGTACAAGGCCCTCCTTATATACCTCAGAGCAAATATTATGGACACTATTGGTCAGGGATGCTTAGGGAGGGTTGATGCAGGATGGAGTAAATTTATCAGGAATACAGATAATCTATAGATAATCTATACAGATTAAATTAAGGCAGGGTGGAAGTCTGAATGCTGACTTTCTATGTATTTTATGCTATGGAGGAAGAAGAAACAATATCCTAACTATCAGTGGGCTTTCGAAAGCATGTGGAAAGAGGACAACAATAAATTTAACTAACTTATAGAGGATCTTCAAACCGTTCATTTTAGAGAAGGGTGTTATGGTGCAATTGAGAGCTGATAACTTCTGGGAAGGGTTTATCCAGTACTTTTGTTCCTAGGAACACATTCCAGACACTTGCCACAATGTTTGAGAATATCTTTCCGACATATTGATGAATTGGCTCAACGTTAATGATGCTGGAGTATTAGTTATTTAATCATGTACAATTTAGACAGGAAAAAAAAATAATAAAAAAAAAAAAAAAAGGAAACATTGAATTCCAGGAAATATTTTTAAATCACTTACTTTAAAGTATGGACAAGTTGGGAATGTTGGCGTTTCACAAGTAAAAGGCTGATCACACTTGTGATAATATTTTCATTTCTTAGCACAATTTTTCTTGTATTTGATTAATCCATAAGGTAGCATCTACTAAATCACGTAATCTATACATGGATGAGTAGCTGGTGTTTGGCTCTTACTCAGGAGCTTCTGAAAAAAACTTGTTGGCTTCAGAAAGATATGTTTGTTCTGATGTGCCACTGCACAGGAATGGCTTGCTGTGCAAGTATGTATGTGACATAAGGTATGGTGACTTCTGAGCTCATATCTTTTTTTTTTTTTTTCTTTTCATTTTTTACTGAAACTAGTCTAAAGGAAAAAAATACAACACAGAATGTGAATGTTGGCCATTTTTTGCTGAAGGCATTGGAACCCATTTGTTTTTCATTGATTTTTTTTGGCATTAAGAATAAATTCAGAGTTTAGCATGAGTGAACAAGAATGAGATGAGGCAAAGAATTTATTGGGTGTAGGTATGGCAGAGAGTTGGGAAAGACTTAACATGGGCATGTGCCTGATTGAATACATGCATGTGTATTATATATTGGGATAGTCCTATGTAACTATTCAGTCAAGATTCAAAGCTTTCTAAAAGACAAAGATTCCATTATCATTTAATTCAGAGTAAGCACTATCCATCCAGTAGTTCAAATATTGTTTTTATAGAGTTCAATCTCATTCTGCTGTTACAAATACTGAGACAGAACAATTTTAATATGTGCAGGCAGATATTAATCTTTTGTCTCTATCAATCTAACTATAAGAAAAAGTTTACTTAAGACACTAAGGAAATCTTTAACTATAAAGCAATCTAGAAACACAGAAACTCTCTTCATGCATTTATATGATAGTTATGTTGTGAGAAGTAAGAAATGAAAAGCAGGAGCTGCCCTGCAAAACATATGTCAAGAATTCCAGGCTAGGATCTGAGTGAAGTCAAATTCATGATTATTTGATTTTCTTTATTCTGTAGGGATTTTTTTTTTCTTTTAATATAATAAGAAACAAACAATAATAACAATTCTAGTCAGAAAGGGAACACCACAGATATAAATGCAGTAGCCCAGATCTTTCTCCCTGTGGCCTTGTCAGATGTATTGCAAGGGCTAATTTTGCACAAAAGGAAAGGCCAGAATATGACAAACTTCTCCAAACACTAAATAAAATTATTCTCCAAACTGGATGAAGTTGGCAAATCAGCATATAATTCCAGACAATTCCATCACAGCATTATTCATGGATACAATAGATCCTTCTCACAACAATCTTCTAGACCATTCAGTGATGTCAAATGCTGAAAAAAAATACTTTCAGAGATAGTTCTTTCTGAAACACATATCCACTATATTCAGATCATTTCCTGAATTATCCAAGTCTTAAAACAAGTTTTTTGATGGGATATTGTTGTTTCAGAAGCTCCAATCACTTTGCAATAACTTGTAGTTTCAAGTTACGGGAAACAAGGATGAAAGGAAAAATGAGGATGTGGCCAGAAAGGAACCACCTCACCTCACCTCACCTCACTTTATACTCATTAAGGGCCATTAACATGTTAAAACCCACTCTCACCAACATGGAAATGAGAAAACAACTCATTGACAACAACCCCATGAACCTAGAGTCTTCTGACCTGCAAGATGCACACCCAGTAGAAATAAGTTAGGCAGGTCAGAGCAACCAAGCAGAAACAGTAAAGGGAAATAGTTTTGCAAGCAACTGTGTATAAATAACTGTGCTTTTAGTCAAGAATGTGCTTCTTTTATAAAAGATCTCCAAGCACTGAATTCTGTGCAGAATAAAAATAAAGACCTTTGTGTGGATTCTGACTGTGTGTGCTTGTTGGCTAAGTGCACTGGGCACAAACCTAATCCCTGGTAGGGATAACAGACTCACCCCGTTTTACCCAGTCAGCTTTGGTATAAAGAATGATTGTTCCCTAACTTCAGTGAATGCTATCCATATAGAAACAAGGAATCAACATCACCAAGAAAGGTTGAGGGACAAAATCTTAATATGTTTCTACTTAATATGTACATTTATTCTCTGATATATAAATTATTGTAGTCATATGCTGCTTGCAAACAAGAATCTAGACAAAAAAAATTACATTTCCTGGCTTGCAGTTTTCCAAGATTGTCTCTTTAATGGCTCTTCCCTGTTACAAAAGGCATTGGTTGCATGAAAGTGTTCAGAAAAGCAGAAGCTATAAGGGAAGAGGACATCAGGCTTTGCAGCATTAACTCTCTCTATTTCACAGAGGATATATGAAAATCCAGACATGTTTTTCTTTCAGTTACAATCTCTTTAGCTCTTCAAATTGCAACTGATTATGAAGTACACAAGTATTTAATTCCCTTTAACATCAGCCATATGTCATTCTTGCATCTTTCCAGGATTAACTCATCCAAATAATGATCAGAGAATTCTACAAGACACATTGCACAATGTGCGCTCATTTACAGTAGTTTTCATATCCAATCAACCACTTAATTCACATCTAAAACAATGTTTAATATCCTATTAAAGGAAGGCATGAACATTTGTCCTTAATGTGTCTTGCTACAGGCTACTTTTAACACATTTATTTAAGAACATTTTATAATCTTTAATTTTTTATCTTGTTGCTGAATCATAGCCAAACATTTAAGATGTTCAATAAAAATAGCTATAAAGCTCATGCTTAGAAAGCAGCAGTTTCTTGTTAAGTTTTTGACTCAATTTCTGAGGCTTCAGGCCCAAAATTGCCTTCTTGCCTACAGCTGTTACCTGGGCAATGAAGCTGGACAAAACTAACCACAACCACAAAGATGGAATTTCTGTCCAGTCCTTCTGCTCCCAACAAAGCACAACCAAAACCAAAATGTTTTCTTTATCCTTGCCAATGTAAATTCCTCTGAATTGCTGAAAAAGCATCTGCTTTTCCAAGCACTATGGATAAAGTACAGGTTCTGGCTGCTATTCTGAATCCAATCTAAATATGTAACTTCAAGTTTATGATTCCAGGTAGCATAATAGAAAGTTGAGTAAAGTACATCCAGAATGTTCATATGTTTTCATTATTTAAGGTAAATAAATAAATAAATTACAGAGTCAGTAGACAGTAGACAGTGTGAATAATAATAGTAATTAAAAAAAGAAAAAGATACAGAATCATCTGAATACAAAGTCCCCCATTATCTCCCAAAACCCCTACCTCATTCAAGTCAAGGCTATTGACTGCATTTCCCCCTAATCTGGCAGGTGACCCACAGTTTTCCTGTGTAAAGGAGAGAGTCCTGCATGTCTTGGCATCTCTAGCAACTCCTAAAATTAAACTTTGAATTGAAGTGTCTGAGAAAAGTGACTGAATGATACATGTACCTGTTGCAGCAATGTCAAAGAATAATTTTACTGTGCAAGGTCCTGCCCAGGAAGCTGATTTGACCTGCTAGTGGGGTTATGCAGAATTTCTTCCTGAGCTAGGAGAGCTTCACAGATGGGACATAGCAACTCAACACTTCCCTAAATGGTGTCTCATAACCATCTAAAGATTTAAACTCAAGTTTTTTATAGGCAGTCTTGGATCGTCCAATTATACAATGAGGAATTTGGGAGCACCCATTTTCCTCCTTTCCCCATCCAACACACAACACACCAGAACAAATTATTAAAAAAAAAAAAAAATCAAAAATAAAACTGTTTGGATGAATCCCTTCAATATTTCAAAACCAGCAGTCACTGAAGGAAGAGGTTGATTGCAAGTGGACTTTGCGAGAGGAAATCTGAATATCTTGTATACAGCCACATTCTCTTTTTCTCCCTCCCTCTAGCTTGCAACATGACCTTTAGTTTAGCTTAGGCTATTTCCAAGAACTTTCAGACCAACTTGAAAACACTCTTACATTCTAGAATATGGATATTAAAAAAAAAAATAATTAAAAAAAATGGCTGTTGTAAGAAGATCAGAATACATGGAATACATATTGAAAATCTTTCACCATTTAAACATGGAAAAAACACAATGGGTAGAGATAACAGTGTTTTGTGATGTTACTATGTAAGTGCTATTTTGCTGGAAAAATAGGTAACTACTTTACAGCTGAAACTTTAAAATACAAATGTTAATTCTTCTATGAGTTCATTCTGCATAAGTCATTCCCCAGAGATCTCAACAGCAATTCCTAGAAGTCTTGAGACCAGTCCTGTTTCATATGTCTTTTGCAAAGTGTCCTACTGAAATAACCTACTCCCTAAATATTTTTAATTGATAACAGTTTTCTAAATGACATTATTGACCTCAGTCAAATGACACTATTAACCTCAGTATGGTTATTCACTTTTGTGGCCTGATGCCATTGCAGTATGATGATAATTTTCCTTTCTGCTTAAGCTTTTATCTTTCAGTACATGTTCATATCACTGATTTGGAATTCTATCATTACTGACAGACATTCATCCAACTATTTCCAAGTGTATTACATTTTGTGAAAAAGATTGGCATAAATATTCCTTGCTATGACAAAATGTGAAGGAAGAAAACAGAGATTTAATTATCAAGACTCAATTGCTGGCTCAGACTTCTGTTGCCTTACAGAAATCCAAAGGAAACCCTTTAATTAAACTAAAATTATATTCTACATTCTTTTTTTCTATGTCTGTTTGTTGGTTTTTCTTGACAGATTCATTTCTTTTTCTGTATATGTGGCAGAATAAAATTTTGTTAAAAGGTTAATTTAAAAGTAAACAAACCTGGGTTTGAATGGGTTGCGGTGAAGTCACCTAATGGTTTCCCACTGTCTATTTTTAATACTTTCCAATCTGCACAATTTTAAAATTTTATACTAATATTGTCTGGTCATGATTCTGCCCCAAACTGGTTAGCTGGGGAGAAATTTGACATGAGAGAATTACAATTTAAAAAGTTCTGTTAGAGAAAGAGACATTCTTTAAGACCAAGTACTTAATTCTTACTGTATGCTGGGCTTGCAGCTTTCTCTTTGCCAAGCATTTGCTTTTTGTGTCAGAAATATATTTTTGCTATCCCTATTTATTTATTTATTTATTTATTTTTAGTGGGAAAAAAAAAAAAGCTGTAGAATCCCTGTTGCTTCATGTTTTTCCAGAATGGCAGAGAAAACATTAACATCAGTGGTTGAGGCATGCGTGTTCCTATCTTGAAGCAGATGATGTCAGAGGTCTCTTCCAAGCCTACTGTTGTATAAACATGAATGTGAGCATAAACATTCAAAGCTAGATATTTGATATGCAACATTCACCTTTTCAACCTGCACCTTGCAAAGATGGAAAATACAGGAGACAAACTGTACAGTGATTATGAACTGAAGCTTGGCTTCATTGCAAAAGATAAGTCAGCTTCTCTGAAATATTCCTTCAAGGGAATCTCCTTCCAGAGAGATGAGTGATGGTAGCCATGCTTCAAGAACAGCACCAGAGCAGTAGAAGGTCATTTCTTATAAGAGAGATGGCATGATCAACTGAAGAGCTGCACATGATTCTCTTGCTTCACTGTGTTGTAACCTGAGCAACTTTACCCCTCTCTCTTTACCAGTTCAGATGTCAGCAGCATGTTAGTTTAAAGCGCCTTTCAAAAAGTGGCCATGAAGCACCACATAAAAGCACCATTTAAAAAAAGCTGCAAATTTGATGGCTAGATTTGAACAGGAAGAAAATATGAATTACAGCTTGGACAATCGTGTCTGAAAAATCAGCAGTGCAAATCATGCTTTGATACTTGAGGAGTTACTCTCAGCGTCTGTGGGCATACTTGTCTGGCTAATAGCTCACCAGACCTACATTACTCCAGCAGGAAGGAACATGAGATGAGGAGCTTTAGTTCACAGTTTGCTGTTTTAACTTAAAATTCTGTTGTAGATCTTGTTAAAGGAATGCTAAAGACATAGGTGCTATACTGCCCTCACCAGCTTCATCAAGATTATATGTTCTTTATATGTACATTCTTAGTATATATTCTTATTTCAAGCAATAGTTCAAGTTTTGTCACCAGACTGATTTGTATCTATACATGACAGACCTGGAACTTCTTTATCTTATTAAAGGTGGAAAAAAAGACAGAATCAAAAAGAATATCCACATTAAAAGAGAATTGGACATAGGAAAACATAAGTGGCTGTATCTGTTCTTATCTGCTTTTTCCAGTTTGCAACATGTCCTAATTAATGGAATATTCATAGAAGTGCTCATAAGACTAGGAAAGGTACCACAAGAGGACAGACCTCAGTGAAAAAGCAAAAATAGACACAAATAGGTGTAAATCTTGTAAAACAAATGCTAGGAAACAAAGCTTATCTGGGGCATAAGGAACTCCTGGTGAATAGTCTCAAGCAATACCTGCTTAGACAGTAAACCATTTAGGAAAGACAGGTGTAAAAGGAAAAGACCAAAGGACTAAGTAAGTCAATAGTGTTCTCAGATGTATCTCCTTTTCCCATTCATGAGGCAGAAACTCATCAGGTAAAATGGTGTTTATTTTGGTGTGGATTGAATTTCTGCTGTTGCACATTTCTGTGATGCCTGAATGCATCTGCCTTTCAAAGACAAAGTGAGATGCCAGGGAAACTTCTAGCTTTCGAATAAAGACAAAGGGATTTGGGTTTCCTGACTTCTACAGTTCTATCTAGATGACTTTGAGACCATCCAGCCTATCTCCTGATCAGACCATGAGGTTTGGGAAAGGCACTGAGTAATAAGAAGGGATTAACGATCAAGTTAACTAGGAAAAGACATCTTTGGTTATACTGGTGTTATTCTAAGTACCTTATATTTTTTGGCTGATATCCCCTCTAGAAGTAAGGCTGAAAGGCAGGACACATACCTTTGTGGAGCCATAAATGTGGTAGAGATTGATAAGCCTGAAGACCTGCAGTGATGCTTGGGAAAGAAACAGGACAAATAAAATAACTCTAAGTTAAAAGATTACATTCTTTTCTCTCACAACCACTACACCTGTTTGATTTGATCACTTTTTGATTATTTATATAGAAGCCACAGCCTTCTCTCTTATTTTGTGGTGGAAGCCATACAAGGATGTGGCACAACCATTTTTCTTTCAGTATTTATATAAGCAATACTAAAATCATCTAGTTTCAAATCCTCTGCCATGGGCAGGGACACTTCCCACCAGAGCAGGTTGCCCAAAGCCCCATCCAGTCTGGCCTTCAACATTTCCAGGGATGGGGCATGCACAGCTTCTCTGGGCAACATGTGCCAGTGCCTCACCACCCTCTGAGTGAAGAATTTTTTCCTTGTATCTAATCAAGATCTATCTTCTTTTAGTTTATAGCCATTCCATCTTGTTCTTTCACCACACCCCCTGACAAAGAGTCCCTCCCCAGCTTTCCTTTAGGTACTGGAAAGCCGCTATGAGGTCTCCCCAGAGCCTTCTCTTCTTCAGGCTGAAGAACCCCATCTGTCAGCCTGTCTTCATAGGAGTGGTGCTCCAGCTCTCTGACCATCCTTGTGGCCTTCCTCTGGATTTATTCTAATACATATGATTAGAATAAATACGTACAATACATATAATATATATTAATACACATTAATATGTATTAATACATATAATTATAATAAAATACCCCAACTGACAGGAGGTCAGTGATGCTGATCTGGGGCTTGACTGGTTGTTGGAACCTTATGTCAACAATCTTCTATATAAAGTAAAAAATATCTAAAGCACTAGACCATGTTAGGGTGAACATCTGCACAGGCATCCAACAGTTAAGAGTCTGAGCGAGGTGGAAAAGCTACACATGGGGGCTGGGTGGCCAGCCAGGAACTGTCTGCTTAGGCAATGTGAGTGAGTGTCCTGACCCCTGGGCCCTGATGGCAGTCTGAAGAGAGCAGCCAGGGGCCTGCACTGGGGTGAGCATACTGTGTGTGTGTGTCTCTGTGGAGAGAAATCACTATCCACCCACTATGCACATCCTGCTGAGTAAATGCATTTTAGATTACATGTCACTGAGGGTCCAAGTCAGTTTTTGTGGCCACCACACCTACATTCCCCTATGACAACTGAGGAAACAGCTGCAGTAAGCTAAGTGGTTTCCTTGTTTCACTGGCTGTTCATTAAAGCCTTTTTTTTTTTTTGGGGGGGGGGGGGGAGGGGGGGGACCCTATTGCCTTCCTTGGAGATCAGGCAGACTGGGAGACATACTCATGCCACAGCTGCTGAAGTTGGTGTGCTGTTGTCTGAATTCAAACTCACTTTTTAATTAGTAATTTAAGCTAATATGCTGGTTTGTGAGCTGGAGTTTGGAGCTGAAGCACCACAACTAGATTTGCCAGATCAGACTGTCCCTATAATCTTTTGCTATTTTTAGATCCCGATCCAGAAGGACCCATAAACACATGATTATATTTAAAACGTGTGCATGCTTAAAATTAAACCTATTATCTGAGACCTAGCCACCCAGTGCTGAAATGTTTCAGTAGTGTTTACATTAACATTTACAACAAGCCTGGATATTTGAAACCGGAATATGGAAAACAGTGGCTTTAATGCACTAAGTTGTTTCTAAGTTGATAGAATATAACAGAACAGAGCAGAACAGTTCTTTTGAAAGAGGACAGTTCATGGCTAACTAAAAATTGAAGCATATTATTAAAGGCATTGTCAAAATGCCTTGTGAACATTGACAGGTGTTGGCTGGCAAAAGTGTTTCCCCAAAGGTATTCCCCAAAATCTTGATTTTGATGTATTCAACAGTAATTTCTCAATTTCTATTAGTTCAGAAATTGTGTGCATGTGCATTTTTAAGTAAACATTGTCCCCAGAATACTTCACAACAGACTAAACAAAGAAGTATTTTCTGTGCTTGCTAATACCTGTGATGAATTGGCAGAACCAGTCACAATATTTTATTTGAAAAAATAAAAATAAAAAAAAATGTATTTGAACACTAACACATTCTTATTTTTTTTCAAAATCACATTTTACCAAAAATTTGTTTGAAACATTCCAAAGAACATCTTTAAAAGTAAATAGTTTTGAACAATGACTTTTCCATTTCCAAATGTATTTTGAAAGGGTTTTTATTTTAAGAAGGTCCTTCAGAAGGCTGAGAAGCAAGATGAGAAACATTGCTGAGAAATTGCTTCACAAAAAAACTGTGAAATTTTTATGAATGATTTTGATTCAGAACATTTTCTCTCCTGACACCCCATCCCCAACTTCACTTCCAACACTTCAGCCCCAGATTAAAAAACAAAAACAAAACCAAAACAACAATAACAACAAAAAAACACCAACAAATAACAAAAAAAAAACAAAGGAAAGCTTTCAGACCAAACCTATTAATTTACATGTAGGGTATGTGTAGGATTACCTTTCAAAGCACCTTAACTAATTATTTTGAGTGTTCAAATTGAAACAACATGCCCTTCAATCTGGTTAAATAAAAGAGAGTTGGGGGGGAGGGGGGGCAGTTGCAAAACAAAACCCAAAACACTCAAACCCTGCTCCTTTTAAAATGGCACATAAAGGCTCTTAGGAAGCAATGCAACACAAACTGACTATCTAGATGTTCTAAACTGATTACGAGCTCCCTCAGCCCTGACAGATATTTATTGATATTGCAGCATTCTGTTTCAGTGAAAATGCATCCTCCTTTGCTTCCTTGCTCTCTACAACTTGTCAATCTCAGGTGAAGATGAACATGTTAATTGACTGCCTTGTTAACTTATTGATGAGTAATGACAGAAAGAGTAGTGCTGAATGCTCATAAAATCCATCTTTCAGTGAAGAACCATCCATGTTTTAAGAGAACACCTTTAACTACCTTTCATTACTAATTTACTCATCACCGTACATTATACTTAAAGATCAAGAACAACCAGCAAACTGCTGTGTTATTACAGAGGTGAATGTACTGAAGAGGAAAGAATTACATCTACTAGACAACAGTTGGGGCTTCCAGTTGTATTGTATTACAAGGAGAGGCGAAACTGCATTAGCATTTGAAAGTAGGATGCAGAATAATTATATTCAATTAACTAAGGGCTCCTTGGGCAGCAGCCCAACAATGAGCTGCATACGATCAGACCAGACAGAAGGGAAGGAAGTAGACTGGTTTGAGTCCTGTGCTCCTGAAGAGCTCAGGAAACACTGTGCCATGGCTTTTAAATATGCAGCTATCAAGAATGAATACCTGGTTTAATCCCAGTAGAAGCAAGGGTGTTTGCTGCTTTACAATGCAGGTTCTGTAAGCTTCACTGGAGTATGGAGGTGGTATTTAGCTTTGTTTGCAGGAAATGCTTGCTGATATACCCATGCAGTCCTGCTAATATAAACAAAACAAACAAACAAACAAACAAACAAATAAAAAAATGTATTAAACATTCTAAGTGATGGGAGTTTGCATTTATCATCAAGTGTTCATGCTCACTTGGTGCCATGGTAATAGCAACAAATCTTGTGACCAACAACCATATCCCACCATGAGCAGGAAAGCTGTGCATTCCAGAGTGTTTCAGTTCCTGCTATCAGTGAAACAAATGGTGTCAGTCTCTGAATTAGGCAAGAGAGAGGTGTTCCCACATGTGACACAGAGATCGGACATGCAGAATGGTAAGTGGCTGCATTCAAGGCACTAACAGAAAGTGTCTAACCAAAACAGAGCTAATATTTTCTTCAGAATTACTCTCTATCCTCTGCTCTGAAGGAGAATAGAGTTTATCCCCAGACACCATGATGTGTATTCTAGCACACTTATGTATAGAGATTTTTTCCACCAAAGTATCTTAGTTGGCTAATGGAGAGAAGATGATGTCTGGAGCTAGTCAAATACCTCTAAATGCCTCTGCAAGTAACCTCTAAACATACCCAAACATAACCTCTTGAATCAAAATATTATCACAGTTTAAAATACTTTGATTAGTGTGGAACTATACAGAACATAGTGTAAAGGCACATTGTACTGAAACATTTCTGGGTGGTTTTATTGGTTTTATTACCCTTTCTTTTTAAACTTGGTCATTTAGAAGTTAATCAGTTTGAGTAGACAAGTTCTTGCTCAGTGATCTGCCTGTGCTTTTAACTTTATCCACAAGAAAAACTATGCATCCTTCCTAGCCAGTGTCTTTTGTTTGAACTCACTGATACCACTACTCTCATTTGTTTATATTATGAGTAAGAGGGATGGCAATTAGCAGAGGAATTTAAACTGTTACAGTTTTGGCAGTGGCATTTCACACTTGTACTTCCTCTCCAGTTCTTATGTCTCAAGTATAAGCATATTTTTGTGTGCCCTAGTTTACATGCCAAGACTGATAGATGGAATTTCCTACAAGAAGTTAATCTGCATGGTCTTCTCAGTGTTTGGTTACTTCAGGACATCAGTAGGTTTATTTGCAAAGATTTTGGCATGCTAACAATTGTTTCTGTAAGTACAGCTTCGGCTCAGTGGAAGAAGACTGCTGAAAACTCCATGCAAAAAAATCAAAACCTTCTTCACAAATACCTAATTTCTTATAAGTAGGTTTTATTCTGGAGTTTCGGGGTTCTGTCTCAGAAAACTACCTCATGTGCCAGTATATAGTTTGTAACAATCTTTAATGAAATTAAGATATTAAAAACAAAAACAAAACATAAAAACAGGTTTACATCCCTTTAACACTTTCTTATGATGCAACACTGCAGTATTCTCTCTAGAGATTGCTTTTCCTTCATAAATTAATGATTTATGTAACATCAGAATAAGTGTCGACAGAAGAACTGTTGAAGTAATAGTTTTGGGAGAAAGAAATGAGTGGAAGATAGGCAACTATGAACTGTTTTTTTTGTTGTTGTTGTTTGTTTGTTTGTTTGTTTTTTTAATCAGACATTGGAATGCTCTGTTAGTTTCTCTTGTGTTAATAACTATTCCAAAGCCTGAATTGTCACCTGAGTGCAAAAATTTCAGCAATGCCCTTTAAAGTCAGTTGTGAAGATTCCTTTTTGAAAATTCTGACAAGTCTAGCAGAATCAAAGAGGAAAAAATTTTAATTAATTAATAATTACTTTTAAGTATGTCAATGTATACTTGAAACATGTATATAGGTGGTCTGTAGTGAGGGGGAAACAATGGCCATACGTTTTGCAGCAGGCTATTTAATTCAAATTTGAGCAAGTTTAAGATGGGAGGCAAGGTCTTCGGAAAGACCTTTAGGAAAAATAGAGAAATATACCAACATATAAGACAAATCATATTAATCTCCACATTCTCAGAGTTATATCTTATAATTTGCAGGCCAAAATGACAGCTTTTAATTGGATTTTATTATGCTGCCTAACATAGGATGATTATACTTTTATTAGTGGCACACATAAAGCCTAAAAGGTAAAATGTTTCTGAAGAGCAAGTTGGGACTGACTGATCTTTTATTTTCTACTTATCCTTTTTGTGGCAATTTCAATTAAGAATTTGTGAAAATAATTATTCAGATGATCCAAAAGTCCTCAGAATTATTCCATTTAACTTCAGTGCACTTTTGAGGATGTCCAGTGAAAGCAAGGATTAGTGTCTCTTTAAGGGAAATAATCCCATATATAAGGAAAATAATCCCCCAAATATCCCATGCTTGTAGGGTTTATTGGTCAATTTTCTCATGTCCTTCTCTAGCTGGCAAATTCTGCAAAACAGGTGGCTCAATATCTATTGCCATGGGGAATGAATTTTCCTCTTTAAGAGAGAGAACCCTGATTTTTTCAAATGAGTTGCATTTGTTAAATTAGCTTCTCTGGTGTCTTTGCAGGATATAAAAAGTCATATCTTCTTTGCCTTCAAGTCACAAAGTATTTTTATCTGGAATGTGTGTGGCTGGGCAAGTTATTTTTCTCTTTATAGAAGTTAAGGGAAATTTCCTACTCTGCCATATCTTAAAAAAAAAAAAAAAAAAAAAAAAAAGTTGCTGCTACTTGGACAGTGCTAGACACCTGGAAAGCTCTCCTTTTGAAATGGGGAATTTGCTTATTTGCAAATGTGTTCTTCTAAATCTGGGAAGAATTGGCATTGTGTGCTTATCTAAACTGCTGCAGGCTATGCATAGTAATACTAAATTTAGGTTGGAATTTGTCCACTTGTAAGAATGGAGTGAAAGTTGTCTTCCAATGGGAAAAAATATTTTTCCCAAGTCTCATGTCTCAATGAAAATTTAGATTGTGATGGCTTTTGAATTAACTTTTGGCATTTATTTAGTGAGAGAGTTCTTTCTCTATATCACACCATGGCAGCAATGTTTAGAGAATGTTCTGCTTGATTTTTTAATGATGTACTTTCTAAAATGAGATTTTTCTTTGTTTTTGCAGTAAAAGTTTCTTTTTGCCAATCTCTTTTCTTTTTTTTTTTTTCATATCCAATTACTGATGAATAAATATTGATGGATTAGTACTCCTCTACCATTCTTATCCACAAATACATGCTGTGCTCTTCAATAAGTTGGTTGCTGTGAATCTCAAGAGTGATTTGTCCTTCCCAGAAGAGGATCTGTACAGCTCTCTCCTTTTATGGCTCCTTTCCATGGAAGTCATGTCAGCCAAGTAAAAACACCCTGGAATTATGTCAGTGAAAAGGGTGTCTGAGAGCTCTTTATAAATCAGTCCCTCACAGTGAATGTTTTCACTTTACTTCATGTTAGTACTGAATAATTGTTTTCTAGTTTTTCTCTTTAATTTATTTATTTATTTATTTATTTGAAATTCCAAATTTGCTGAGGGCCTGTGTGAATAGCATTTTAACGAAAATAAATCCTACTTATTATTGCTACATATTTGTTACAAATCCTACTAATTATTGTTACTTATTGCAGTTATTTGATTATTTATTTCTTTGAATGATACTCAATTTGCATCAGTGCTTGGACTGTTCTAGTTTATTTTTATTTATTTCTATTTTTTTAGCCCAAAGGAAAACAGTTACACTTTCTTCCTTTGAACTTTACAGGAGCAAGAACATTTATGCACGTTACTGCCAGAATGCTTTTTTTTTTTTTTTTTTTCTAGGTCTTCTTTCATACCTGATGGGAGAGGATAAAATAATGAAACATGCATTGCAGATGTAATTCATATTGCTTAGAGGGCTCTTGGAATAACTTCAGGTACAACAGTGATGAGGGTGGGAATTAAAAGAGGATAGAGAAGCAGAGAAGAATTTAGTGAGTGCAATAGTGTCTTTCAGTGTCTGTCTCAAGAGGCAATACTCTCTCCTATTATCTGTCCTTGATGTCCTTGGAAAAGACTAGTTTAGACCAGCCTAGAAACTTTTAAGTCAGGTGTGATGATGGTCCCAATTTTGAAATGGTGGAGAAGATTGTAGTCTCAAGCTTATTTTTAAAAAATTTATTTATTTGTTTATTTATTTCCCAAAGTGTACAGTAGTTGTTTCTTGTTCCACATCAATGCTTTACATCATTAACTCCTACATTATATGTGTATACTCCAGCTTGTGCTTCTCCCTTAGGCTCCTAAGGTTTTTTAGAGGTTTAAATGTTAGTTCCTTCTTTCTCTGCAAATTTTTGCATCTGGCTATAAGTTTAGCACATTCTATCTAAGTAGTAACCTGAAAAGTGAAGTAAATATTGCACATTTGGTGCAGATTGAGAGTTTTTTGTATGTCTAATATTCACATTCAAAATTGAATATAGCTGAACTAGAGAAACTTGTGGATTTGTCATTGCTCAGGTAAGATATGAATAGGTAGTAGTATCATTATATGATACTAAAATGGAAATAGAGATTTTCAGGTAGAAACAGTATCTTCAATAAAAGAAATGCAAGAAACCTCATTGTCCTGTGAGTGATGCCACCTCAAACACTTTCATGAAACTGAGGTGCTCTCATGAGCAGAATAGATTCAGCCTTCCACTTCCTCCTGCCAGTTTTATGTTAGTGGAAACCCAATGGTTTCATTGTTTCTGTGCTGTTGTATAACTGGACTAAGACTGAAGGTCTTCAAAAGATATGTAGATGTAATTCTTAGTGACATGTTTTAATGGTGGATGTGGGAGTGCTAGGTTAAAGGTTGGCCCAGATGATCTTTTAGGTCTTTTACAACCTAATTGATTCAACAAATCTATGATTACATAACAGGGAGAAAAATTAACTCTCTTTCCACCAAATAAAAACTATCTATCCCACTCTTTTTCATAGAGGTAATATGAATTATTTAATGTAGTCAGTGTAAAGAAAGTGGAGCAGTACTCACAGCCAGTTTATCTCAGATTACATCTTTAAGATGGCACAAGAAATATCTCTGTGTGGCATGCATGGCAGTTGATGAGTAACTGGGAAGTGGAAGAATGTGCACTGGAGTAGGGATGTAGTAACCTTACAGCTAGTTTTTATCTCTTATGTTGCATTAGAAATATGTGCGCGCCTGCTTTCATGGCTCTCTGCCTGTTTTAGCAAGCTACCGGTATTTCATCTATGCCTCATCCCCTTGCTATGAACTATTCTTGTAAAGAGATCTTACCCACTGTGTCATACTCACTAACGTAGAAAACAATTTGGAGCCCACGTTTTGAGTCACGGTATCTCCTAGATCTTCTCCTGTTCTCTACCTACATGAGTGTCTAAGCCAATGCTAATTTGACTTTGGACTTTCTAACTGGTAAGAAGTGAAAAGGGAGTGCTATTGAGTAACTGGGCATGTTAGTCTATCTATTAAATAGTCTTGATGGGCACCAAGATTGGGTCAAAGACATGCAGTGTTA
Organism: Heteronetta atricapilla; assembly: GCA_011075105.1. Taxonomy (NCBI): domain Eukaryota; kingdom Metazoa; phylum Chordata; class Aves; order Anseriformes; family Anatidae; genus Heteronetta; species Heteronetta atricapilla. The sequence goes on along the minus strand of CM021763.1, from coordinate 63,348,639 downwards.
TTGGAGTGAGTTGTTATTGCTAGTATCCTTTGGCTTTACTGCAAAATGTAAAGGAAGAGGAATGCAGAATCCACAGCAGTGAATAGGTACAGATGTGCAAAGACGGGCAGCTCACCCCAAACCTGCAAGGCTTGCATCCCTGAGCTTGGACAGTCTGTTGTGTCAGCCCTTCTTTCTGGGGCAGCCATCATCTTGCTGGACACAGCAGACTGAACAAAGTGAATGGGGAGCTGAAAGAGTATCTTAGCCACTTAAAATAGATAGGGAGTGTAGCAGGTTTGCTTCCTTAATAAGCTGGGTATAGCAAGAGGCACATAAAATGCACAGACAAGTGAGTTATATTCAACTCAAGTGGGAAATACTTTAAAAATTACTTTGATTCAATGGGATAAAACATCATCAGGATTTCTACTGTCTTCTCCTCGTGTGCATAATGTAGTGTAAATTTCACATTATGAAAACAGTGGAACACATATAGAATGAGCTCTGACGATCACAAGGGGAAAACATTCTAGAATGGACCTCTGGGAGTAAAAAAATCTGTTTCTGTTTTGTTTTCTGTATAAACATACTTTATGTACAATTTGCTCTAAATATTTTCCTGTTTAAAAAATTAGTGATTGATTTTACACTGTGAGTGGTGAAATGTTTAATTAATATTAGTTTTTAGCTGCAGTTGTGCAGTAAAAGACACAGCACAGAAGGGACATGCAATAGTCAACAGTTTAACAGTTTAATCCACAGTTTGTGAGAACAGAAGAAAATGTGACAGAGGTAGGGTAAGATTGATTTCCCTGTTTTTTTTTTTTTTTTTGGTTTTTTTTTTTTTTTTTTTTTCAGAGATTTGCACAGCTTTTCAGCAGCATACCATCCCACAGGCATTATAAACTCAGAGTATTCAGAATCAGACTTACATTTTCATGTTTTCAGGGCAAACTCTTGGGTATTATTTACATATATATATTCATTTCCAAAACCTTCTGTTTTAATTTTGCAGCACTTTTTTTTTTTTTTAATTGCTTTGGAGAAGTATGAAAGGAAAACTGTACTTTTGCTTCTAGGTCCACAGTTTAAAGTTTTGTTATACTGGAAAGCCTTCAAATTCATGAGCAGATATGCTATGGAGACTTTTGGATGCGAAAATATATGTTTTCTCTAATCCCGTGGGAAGGACAGTTCTGGCTCTAGACCTGGGAATGATGTGTCACTCCTCTGCCTTCTGTTCCACTGAAATGGATACTTACTGTATATGCCACTAAGCTTGGTAGCCTTTTACAGAGTACAACACTGAAATCATCCCTGAACAATTTCACACTGAACTGAAATGATCCTCGCAACACTGCAACAGCCAAAGATTTAGAAAACGATACTGTCAGTTTTGCATAAGTGCAATTCCATGGATTCTCCTGCAGACACTCTTGACTTAGGCTGGTGAGAGAAAAGGATGAGATTTTCTTCTTCTCTTTTGTTTGTTTAAAGAAAGCAAATATTTGGGGTCACAATGGTGCAGTGTGAAAGATTTCTATTAGACAGTATTTTGTAGAGATACATAATACATGAGTCTTTCCAGAGGCAGCTACTTTAAAAAGCTTAAAATACAGAGTTGTGTCATTCACATCTGCTTTTCGTGGGCAGGTGCATGTAATCATACAAAATTATATTAAAAAATTCTCAATTACTTTTTTGTTATGTACAATTTGTTTATTTTGGAGAGTGAGAACACATATTGGCTCTTTCCACTTAAATTCTCCTTGACTGAGCTTGACTCTGCCTCTCCACTCTGACTGGCTGCTCTGCCCACAGTTTCTGTCCATTTCCATCTGATTCTAGTGCACCATAAACCATATCATTTTCCTATTGGAATGAGTTCTCACTAGTGCTGTCCATTACTCCACTCCTATCCATCTCTGGCCAATAACATCCTGCATGTCTACACCTTCTCATGAATGTCATTTTCACCTCCTTTTTATTATTCTTATCCTTTCTCAGGCCCTTTTAAAGTGAATGTTTACTGTGAAGCACTTCATAAATTAATGTTTGAAAAAAAAGTTTTGCTATTAATTATGCATATCTTGAGTTATTTAATCATCACTGAGTTTCTCATTGTTTTCCATTAGAAGGATGAGAGTATTTTTTCAAATGGATTTCATCTGCACAGTTAATTAAGCTTTAATAAAACAAATAGAGAGGGAAAGCCCCTAAACATTTTCATATAAATTATACTCAACACCTAATGCATATAAAAACATGTCTCTATAGAGACAGTCTCTTGTTAGTCTTCTCTGTAGCTAGTGTACATCTGCAGTAACTCCTGTGAATTTATCAGACATCTTTTAAATAAATGTAAGGGAAAGCAGTCATGGCCAAATCCTCGGGGTGATACACCACAGCATAGCATCAGAAACAGGCCTCCAAGGAGACAGAGAACTAACAGCTGAGACATTACAAATGAGATATATCCAGTTTTCTGTTATTAACTAATACTTGTTTCCTGCATAAACAAACAGCAAACAAACAAACACCATAAGGTCACCTGAAAGCTGCCCTGATGTGCCAAGCTGTGATGACATTTTTGAGTAGACCTGTGCGGTGCCAGGAGTTGGACTCGTTGATCCGTATGGGTCCCTTCCAACTCGGTTTATCCTATGATTCTATGATTCTATGACAAGAGGTCAATATTCCTGTCTTAACAGAGGTGAGGGCTGAACATCAGCCCTGCTCTGAAGCATAATAGTGGATGCTGTGGGATCTCTGGGCCTCCAGTTTGTAAGGATGAAGGTCGGTGATCTGTCACTATTTTCTAGGGTGTTTGTGGGCTCTTTTGGCTCTTTTTAAAATTTTTGTTAACAGACTATAAATAAATAAATAAGAATAATAAAAATCTAATGCTTCTTACTCAGGCTAAATTCTGAAAGAATTGAACAACTAGAAAGCAATAGGGTAATTTTAACCATGGGTCTGGAAGAGATAACCAAGTATATTCACCAGAGACCACAGTAAGAAATGGACCCAGGGCTGCACTGATCCTTTACTCAAGAAATATGTTCCCTGTTTTGTTTATACTCTGTGTAACACCATGAACATTAATAAAATGAGAATAACAAATATTTTCACACTCAACTTTAGGACGTTCTTCAGATAAATTTGTCAATCTTGGGTAGCCCTCTTCCCACTATTAATGTAAGAGGAGTGTGATGACACTTGGCAAACAGACTGTTATGCAACCTTTAAAGCTCTTATACAGCAAAGACTCAAAGGACACATAAAAATTTCTGCTTTTCTCAAAGTCTTATGAAGTCCAGAGAGCTTAAACACTTAGACACATTGAACTGGGGAAGATTTCCTGCATTACTAAGTCTGCTCACCCTACTATTTTGGGCAATCAGGTCATATGAACTCATGAAGGAAGTTAGCAAGCTCCTTACATTTGGACTTTTAGGAGGAAATCATAACTACAAGTCAGTTATCTTTAGGGTAAGGGAATACACTAATATCAAGTAGTGACTTCTAAATATAATTATATATTCAGAGCACATGACTGGCAAATGTGTTTATAGATTAGGTATAGAACTGTATGTACATTTTGGATTTGCAAGAGTCTGACTGAACTGAAAAATATCTCTGCTGTTTTTGGGTAGGCACACTCGGTAAACTTTCATTGATCATTTTTATCTTCTACCTTCCTTGTACATAGCTTATCATTCAAAAGCACAGTGTTTTAAATTAAAACTCAGAAAACCAAAGCAGATGGAAAGAAAATGTTTTCCCAGTATTAATATAGTATTCAAAGTAACTATGCTGAGTAACCTTTTCCCCTATCATTTTGCATCAATGCCAAAAAGTTGTCTTCAGTTCAAAATACTATATAATACTTTTATATTACACCTGCAAAGAGGAAGATGTAGATAAGAATCCATTTCAGAATTCAGGGTTGTAGAAGCAATGAAATACCACACAAGCCATGCATATGGAGAGGTGCTCTCAGGTCTGCAGTCTGCTGCAAGTTGGTGCTGGAAGCAGAAGCTCCTGGTTTCTAGCAACTGGATTACCAAGGTCAGATATCCAGCTTCTCTGTATATTTTCATGATATAATTAGATATAAGCATATTAAAATAATAAGATTTTTCTCTGTTCTGTCTTTCAGTTTCAGGCTCACAAATTTATTACTATCCAGGTTGAATCTGTTGTAAAATTTCCCATCAGCTTTTATTAATTAAATGGTTTAGCATTTTCCTAGCATTAGATCCCAGGTAGACATGGAGGTCCCCTTGTGTTGTGGACATTGTTTTTTGCCCTGTCATAGGGAAAGGTGGTCTGTAGTCTAAGTATATGATAGAAGAACTTGTAATACGATAATATGAGGTCTGCAACAAAAAGGAGAGATGTGGTAGTACAGAAAAATCAAACCATGTACTTACACAGTTTAACCACTGCACAACCTGATAGCCTCAAATTATCTGCATTTTAAGACCATATAAACACACACAAAAATAACCTCAGCTGCTGTTCAGGCTGGCCCTCGCATTTTGAAACTTGGCCAGTAATGCTCAGAACTTGCAGTGTTTCTATCTATGAAGTATTTTCTGCGCTAATAAATCACAAGGAAGTTCCACCACATCCTGTTTGGTTCTACCTTTGCTTGGTACTGAAACGGTTGCTCAACTCTTCTGATGTCAATCAAACATATACTTATTTGCTTACTTACATGAAATGTGCTTCTCCTTGATAGACTATGAAAATAGCAACAAAATCACTTCAGAAACTGTAGATAAAATGGTTTCTTATTCCAAATGCTCTGCCCTATCCACCAGTTGTATAATCAATTTGTAGAAGGGTACCAAGTTAGTCAGGCATGATTTTACCTTAGTGGAGTCACGTTGCCTGTCACCAGTCACCTCTGTGTTTTCCATGTGCCTTGGCACTTTCTAGGAGGATCAGCCTAGGCAGAGAGGTGAAATTGAGTGGCCTGTAGTTTTCTGGGATTCCTATTTTCCCTTTTTAAAAATGGAGTTTATGTTTCCACTTTTCCTGTCACTGGAACAATAGTTGTGCCCTTGTGATTAGAGGTGGGTATGGCTTTTTTAAAGCACATTGAATATGTTTCTACATGTATAAGTGTATGCAGAAGAGATGTTATCATACCAGAATGTCAACAGTATGAAGGAAGGGAATGAGTATAAATATTGTGAATGTGTTAGAAACTTAATTTTTTGTTATCTTTTCAAGCCAGAATTTACCAAGAAGCTCCAAATGCTGATGTTCATAATTTCCAAATTATTTCCTTTGCATTGATTGCAATGTTGTTGTTGTTGTTATTGTTTTTTAACAGCTAAATTTAAATAGTCTAATAATGAAATATAAAACTGTACTCATAGAATTTGACTTTTGTATTGCTGGAGAGTAAGATCTGTACAAAGGCTTGTGTCTTTCTGGTCCCCTGCTGAAGTGTAGACTGCCTGAATAGAAAATCAGGCTTCAGTTAGGCACATTTCAAGACTGTGATTATATACAATCTTAATGTCTAAAAGAAACCTTTTTTTATAACTTCTAATCAACATTAATTTGTACCCCTTTACTACAATGATAGGCAGATTCTGAGCAGCTTCACACATTAAAATGCTGGTAGATTTAATTTATAAAGTGACAAAGTTTAAGAAGCAGAAATAAAACAATATGGAAAATATGGCTTTTATATATATGTAAATGTAGTTCAGATTCACTTATATGACATTGTCTGGTAATGCATGGTAAGTTTGAGATAAAGCAGCATTTATTCTCTTTGGGACATATCCATCTCACAGGAGTATGTACTCAAAATCTGGAACAACATCATGGGCATAAAGTGTAGATTTCCACTGCTGTGCTGTCAATGATCTTGGCTTTTCCATTACTACAAAAATAATCTTCAACTGTGGTGAATAAAAGCAGGAGGCTTTTCTTTCCTTACAGGTCACACCATGGTAGTTCTGAAATGGGATTGTCACTTTGGGTGAGATGAGCCTGTGGGGCAAAGATTATTCCTCTCTTGTTGGTGGATAGAAGGGGACAAATGCTTTCGTTTAATATGATGGGGCTATTGGGAATTAAGGAAGTTCTCATTTCAGCCTGTTTCGCTACATATGGATCTCTCCCTAGGTGCATTTTTTTTTTTCTTCTCAATCACATTATCAATCTCAATGCAATTTTAGAAGTATATTGTCATTTGTATTCAGATGCTATGGTCCAAAACCAAAACATACCTATTATTGAAGTAAAATGAATATGTAGACTTTTATACTCTTTTGAAGTTGCATTACTTTCTCATTTGATGTGTTTTGTAATATTTCGGAAATATTTTTCAGCATGAACTATTACATATCATGTCGTATCCAACTAATTCTGTGGCATATTATTAAAAAAACTTTTTATAGTAGCTGTTGAAGATATGGTGAAATAAACCCATTCACTATATGGTCTGAACCATAAAATAATCTACTAAGGAGGAGTCTTTTATTCTAACACATTGCTAAATGTTATGAACAACATAGAGAATTGCTGTGCATTCACTCCCATCACTGAAAGGTGCCAAAGCGCCTTCACAACTTCATCGGTTTTCTAAGTCACTCGTCTACTGAAACAGTATAGTAAATCAACACAAAGATCTGACTGCTACATGTTCCACAAAGTCAAAAGGTTGGACACAGCATTTCTACATGTTTGTTTGTTTGTTTGCAAACTTAACCATGTAATAGCTCAGTAGAGAATTCCACCTGGATAGTTACCACCACAGCCAAGAATAAAAATGGTCTCCAGGGAGTATTAGAGCTAATCTGGAATTAGTTTGAAATGTTTAGACATTTGTTCTCACAGAGATTCTATTAATTTTACTTCAAAACACAGACTCCTCAGAACAAGTCTTGCCCAGAGAGCAAAACTAACAGTCTAAATCACAGAATATAAAAGGCAATATTAATTCTTCTTCTGGGAAGAAGGAGAAAACAATCTTAAGCCAGAGTTTCCACACCCTGGTAAAAGGGCCCTGAAATCTAAGTCTGATGGATTGATCTAAATAACAGACCCAGGAAGAGAGAATGCAGTATAAATATTAAAAGGAATTTTGATTACAGATACGCCTTCAGTTTTAGCATGCTTGAAATAGAAGCTGATCTTCAAATTGCAGCCATCTACTAATGGTATATAATAATACAGCACAGCAGTCTTCAATTCTAGTCCAGTTTTCACATGGGAATTGTGACCTGAAGTAAACTTTGTTATGGACTCTTGCAGGAGTCCAGGAAGGAAAATCCTGGTAGTATGGTCATTACTATTAAAAAATGTTCTGATAATTATCCAAATTTTACATATAATACTGGTGGTAGGGGGACTGTTGGACCGGATGATCTTGGAGGTCCTTTCTATCATTAATGATTCTATGATTAAATCACAAAATCACATGATACTTATTATTTTAAAAATATATTTCAGTTGGACATTAATGACCACATGTGTTATTCTCAAAGGTCATGATCCTCCAAAGATTCAGATTTATATATTGAGAATACTGCCCTGGAAATGTACAGCTCACACCTAAGGATTTTTGGAGTGATCTGAACTATATGGCTTTAACAGGAGAAGAGTTAACAAAGTGTATCCACTGCTTTTTCTGCAGTTCATTTTAAAGTCATGCCATAAGCAATTTATTCTGTCATGGTGATCCACATTTTCTTTGTAAATCCACTATGTATCAGTCAATACACATATCACAGTTGATTCATCTTTAAGCTTATCATAGTGCTTGCTGCCTTATTTCTGCAAATCTCTCCTCTTCAAGACTACTTTTCAGTTGCCTCCAGCACCTTATCTATTTCTATAAAGTTAAGTTCAATTAACACACATTCTCACATCAAGGTCTGTGAACTCTAAACACCATTGGCATCTTTCTCCTATCAAGGCAGATACTTCCCCATTGCAGTAATTCTGTGTGCTTCTGCCCACAGAATGACAGGGCAAAGTGCACAACAGAAGGATAATCCAATTGCCAAAATCAAACTTGATGTATCTCTAACAGTAGTAATACCCTTGACTATGGTCTGAGCACTGGCACAGGCTGCCCAGAGAGACTGTGGGTCTCCCTTCTTGAAGATCTTCAAAAGCCACCTGGACGTGGTCCTAGGCAACCTGCTCTGGGTTTCCCTGCTTCATCAGAGAGGTTGGACCCAATGACATCCATTCTCTGATTCCATGACAATTTGTCCACTGGTAGCTGGTAAGTCTTCTAGTAAGAGCAACCTGATGGAAATTTATGCATCTCCAGAGGACTTCAGCTATCTGGTACATTTGCAGACTGAGTAGAGACATATTTACCAAGGAAATTTTTGTTCAAGGACAATGTTCTACACTTTCTGAATGCCAAACTTATGCATAAGTTGTGTATTTTTAATTCAGCATGACTGATGTTCAGCTTTTTCATGTTTCAGAGACAACTGTGTTCTAATGAAAAGTAACAAGTGATAGCAAATGACATTGCAAAACAAAACAAAACAAAACAAAACAAAACAAAAATGTAATCAGAAAGTCTGAATGTGACACTGAAAGCCTCTTATTTATTTTCTTACCTCATTTGATAATGGACAATTTGATTGGCCTGAATGGATACAAAAAGTCTGCCCTAATATATGCTGATATATTTTTAACAACATTAATCATATCCTGTCAGTCCTAAAAAATGCATTAGCTTTTCAGACTAAGGTTGGAGAGCTATAGAGCAATCTTTCAATCAAACCTGGAAAGGGTCTATTGAATCATGGGAATGACAGCATTATGGATTTTAGATACTTCAACAACATTTTTAGTTTGTCAGCTTTGATTTGTGTCATTTAAAGTTTGCAGTACACAAATATGCAGACTGCCCCAGCACTCAGAAGAGGATCAGATATAATCTTCAAAGTACTGAAAGATTATGCTCTTAAGGATGGAGCAATCCTCAAAGTACTGCAGCTCAGCGAGTCTTTACATCTGAATTATCAGACAGATGTTGCAAAATACACATTTGTCTTATGTGCTGCTTTATTTGTTCCTTTGACTGCTTTATGTACCCTCTCCTGTTCTGAAAATTCACTTATTTGAATACCTAATCTGTAACTACAAAAACAAGAATGGAAAGTATAACTGCGAAAAAGAATATTGGGACATGATGGTTGATATGTGAGCTGTTACTTATCATTTCTGTATGTTCATGCTCTGAATGTACATGTTTGCAGAATAGTCCAGTGAGCATAGACACAGCTTCTGGGGGTTGGCATGTCTACCAGCTGGGGGTGCTGGTAGGAGAAAGATTTTGGTTGGTTGTAAGGTGCCTGGAAGGCAAATGTAGACCAGTGAAGCCAAGTGAAGTGAAGCCTTCAACCTTAGGAGACAGCTGCTTACCTCAGATTGAAAATCTCATTGCATGAATAAAGAACTGAAATGTTAATCCCAAAATGTGGCTTTTATTAGGTCCCAAACTCCACAATGAGTATCTCTTAGATTTTGTTCATCCTTATATGTAGCACTGAAGTACAGGAAAGTTTGTGACAGAAAACATTATTCTCTTTTAGTAATGCATGTGCATGCTATGCACTATACTTCAATGAAAACAAGTTTCTGGACAGTCTTGTCTTGGCTATTGTGTGCTGGGCCAGGTGAAATAACTCGTGAATAACCAGAGAGAGGTGCAGCCCAGAAGCAGCTGAAGAACAAGTCCAGACTCCCTGATAGGATTAGAAAAGAAGCAAGAAAGGAGGCATTGGGATGGTGGAAAGAATTAGACACAGAAAGTCTGTAGCAGCTCAAGATGTCACTGGAAAATACTGGACTGACATCAAGCATGAAAGAAATGTCTGGCCCTGAATAGACAGAGTGGGCAGGGTACAGATCTATTTAGTTACCTTGTGAATTTATTCCACCGGGCTGGTCTAGGACTCAATGTAGTTGATGTTCCCTTGTTGTAATGAAGTGGAAAGATGGTGTCAAACATGTTATGGTGAGTATTTTGAAAGGAAAAGGGGCAGGCAGGTCTCATAAAGCTCTGGGCAACACAGGATTGTCTCATATGAACCCGCCCAGTTTTCACTTCTGTTTCAGACTGTGCAGAGACAAAGAAACCCTATTAGCCATTCATGGCAGAGTCAATATCAGCCTTTGAATTGTATCAGTCTGCAAATTAAAATGATTAGATTGTACATGTAAAAATATCCAATTCTGAGTCCCTTATCCTATATATAATCAATATTTTTTAAGTACCTCCCATTGAAACCAAATAAGCAAATAAAAAATAAATAAAACAAAACCAAAGAGAACATAACAAATTTTCCCTCATCAAGCATTTCATAAAATAGCCAATGAAAGTTATAGAATCACCATAGAATCACTGAATGGTTTGGGCTGAAAGGGACCTTCAAGACTATCTGGTTCCACCCCCTGCCATGTGCAGGGACACCTCCCAGCAGACCACGTTGGTCAGAGTCCCATACAGCCTGGCCTTGAGAACCATCAGGGATGGGGCATGCACAGCTTCTCTGGGCAGCCTGTGCCAGTGCCTCACCATCCTCTGAGTGAGGAATTTCCACCTAACCTCTAATATAATCTCCCCTCTTTTAGTTTAAAACACTCCCTCTTGTCCTATCATTGCCTGCCTGAGCAAGAAGTTGCTCTCCTTTTTTACAAGCCCCTTATAAGTACTGAAAAGCTGGAATGATGTCACCCCTGAGCCTTCTCTTCTTCAAGCTGAACATTCCCAGCTCTCTCAGTCTTTCTTCACAGGAGAAAAGCAATTATAGAAATCGTTAAACAAATACAATTAAGTTGGGTTTATATAAATGACTTTCCCACAAAACACTTTTCAGACAGGACTAATTTTAGTTCTAAGGCACCAATATGAAATAATAAAGATTTGTGTAGCTAATAGATAAGGTAACTGAGATTTGTGAAACAGTTGAGAATTTTGGTTAAGTTCACATCTGTTTCTTCATTCAGAGAACACAATTCTTTCCTTATAAATGATAAATACCTTTAGATTACTCTTTTGAATACTGGTGATATAAGAATACCCAACAAGCCAAACAAAAAGTAATCATGAAATCAGAAAGATGAAAGACACATATACACAAGAAACCAGCTACAGAAATATTCCATTTCTGAAGGTATTTTAAGAGTAATTTCAGAGAGAAGAGAAGCTTTATTAGTTCTCTACATAATCCCTGTGGAAAAGGAACTGGGGATGTTCTTTGATTCCAGTTGGTCAAGCCATCAATGTACTCAGGTGGCCGAGAAGGTCAAACACATCCTGGCTTGTATCAGGAATAGTGTAACCAGCAGGACCAGGGAGGTGGTCATCCCCCTGTCCTCTGCTCTGGTGAGGCCACACCTTGAGTACTGCGTTCAGTTTTGGGCCCCTCACTACAAGCAGGACATCGAGGTGCTTGTGTGCATCCAAAGAAGAGCAACAAAGCCGGTGAAGGGTCTAGAGAAGAAGTCTTAAAGAGGAGTAGCTGAGGGAGCTGGGATTGTTTAGCTTAGAGAAAAGGAGGCTCATGGGAGCCTCATGGGAGCCTTATCACTCTCTACAGCTACCTGAAAGGAGGTTGTAGGGGGCGTGAGAGTCAGACTCTTTGTCAAAGCAACAAGGAATAGAAAAGGAGGGAATGGCTTCAAGTTGTGCCAGGAGATGTTTAGGCTGGATATTAGGAAAAGTTTCTTCACTGAAAGGGTGATGAAGTGTTGGAACAGGCTGCCCAGGTAAGTGGTTGAGTCACCTTCTTTAGAGGTATTCAAAAAATATAAAGGGGTGATGCTTAGGGATATGGTTTAGTGGGAGAATTGGCAGTGCTAGCTTAACAGTTGGACTTGATGATCTTAGAGATCTTTTCCAACCTAAATGATTTTATGATTCTATTCTATAATAGTGAAATATTATTTATTAAATATTGAGATGTTGCATAACAAAAAGATACTGCAAATATGTTGCTTGCTAATATGCAAGTGTGATCAAAGAAATGGCTATGTTAATGCATCTTAAATGAAACGTTCTCATGAAAATGTGTGTCTGCATGTGTGTATTAGTGCTTACCCATAGTCCTGTCTGGCATCATTCTATTTGTTTCAGTTTACTCACATGAGTCTTGAAGATGAAACTTGAGTGGGAGTAAGCTGAAAACTTTTCCTCCTTGTTAGTCACAAGCAGAACCAATCCTTTAAAAAGGCAGTCAGTAACATATGAGCAAAGGCATGTGAGCGTAATTGGAAGGTGATGGTCTGTACAAATACAGGAGTGGTAATAATCTAAACACTTTCTTAAGAGTTGTGAAAAAGAAGGAACTCAACCTGACCTTTGCTTTTGAATTTACAGGGCAGGTGGTGAGACAAAAATTAGTGCTTTGTTGTGAACAGATTAAAGTCACTAACACACAATAAATACAGTCACATGACTACTTTCTGACTTTTTGACATTTAGAAAAGAAGACTTTCATGTTAAATGGAAAGGACAGGACTGCAAAGTGTGACAGGCCTCAGTTCTGCTCTTGTATTCTCTTTTTTACTTTCCTCCTCTCATCCATTTTCCTTTCCTCATCTTACTCTAGTACTTGGCTAATACATATCAAGTGAAATCCTGAAGTGTCTGCTTGTCCTCTTCACTTTCCTTCTTTGGCACTTGTTTGGCAAAGAGTGCAGGTAGCTTGATGGGTATTTATTACATTGCCACATGAAAGCTTGAGGATACCAGCAGTGTCTGAATCATTCTTTGATCCACAGATAGGATTTCAATTAAAAACAGATTTGGCAGTGCCTCTTGGTTTTCCATCAAACTTTACTTCATAGACTACTCTCCTTTCACCTCCTATGCTGGAATCCTCCAGGGAAATATTATCTCATTACTATTATTTGTTTTTCAGACCCTTCTCAGGAACTTAGTCCTGGTCATAAAACAGTACAACTCTTATTCAATATTATCCCTTTCCACTCTAATATTAGACTAGGATAAACGGTGTGATTTCAAGTCAATTCTTTGCAAGATAGTGTTCCTTCATCTTGTATGTCTTATTTGGTTTAGTATTAAATGTATGCCTTTGCATTTAATGATATTAAAATAGATTTTAGTTCCTTGCAATCTGTTTACCTGTTTAAGCACACCATTTTGCAGCAGGGACCTCACCTCTCATTTTGAAGAATGTAGTATTTTGAAGGCAGAGTATGTGTTAAGACAAAGAAAAGGATGTTAAAAGTGAGAGAAAGATGAAGGGAATGAAAAAATTACTAAAGGAGACAGCAAAAGCAAGAGAACAGGAGCTAACATTAGTTTCATATTAAAAAAAAAAAAAAAGGCAGGGGGACTTGGAGAATAAAATTATGCAGCTACAGGAGGAGATGGGAAAAGTACTTTAGTTTTTGTTTCATTGAAAGCAACTTCACTGGATAAGCTAATTGCTGGAAAAAGAAAAAAGAAAAAAGGAAGGAAAGAAAGAAGGACTGAAGGAAGGAAGGAAGGAAGGAAGGAAGG
>CM021763.1:63322586-63335026 GCA_011075105.1 Heteronetta atricapilla | reverse complement strand
AAAAGAAAGAAAGAAAGAAAGAAAGAAAGAAAGAAAGAAAGAAAGAAAGAAAGAAAGAAAGAAAGAAAGAAAGAAAGAAAGAAAGATGGAAAAATGGAAAGCCAGTAATGAAACTGTGCTGGTACTAAGCCTCCATGCTGGAAAGTCTAAGCATATTTTTAGGGAAATATAGTGGTGTTTTTGTTTTTGTGGTGTTTGTTTGTTTGTTTTGTTTTGTTTTGTTTTGAAACATTTATTTAAAGCAGAATATCACAGAATCATAGAATCAATTATTAACAATTTTATTTTTTAAAAAAAATATTTATTATATTTATTTATTTATTTATTTATTTAAATATTAATCAATTATAAACAATTATTAAGGTTGGAAAAGATCTCCAAGATCATCTGGTAATCCTTGGGTTCTACTAGTTGTTAAATTTACAAGAGGTGTTATTATTGTAATCTGCATCCACAATTATGTCTTGAAGGAATACATCACTCTTCATCTTGAAAAGTTTTCAGATTTTTAATCTTCAAAATAGGAGATTGATCTTCATTTTCTTACCAGCAGTGGTTTATATTGGATGCAGGTGGAGTTACACTGGTAAGCCACTAGTTTCTTTCTTTCACTGCTGGTTGCAGAAGTGGGTGTTCTGCGGGAACACAGGGCAGCCAGGCTGATGAAGTCATCCCATTAAGAATGACACCTGATCTAGTTTCTTGTGCATAGAACTGGAACATAGCAGCACCTGATTTTTCATTTAGAGCTGTAGGTTAATCATCAAGAACTGGAATTTGTTCTCTATCAGTTGAGTTGTAGCTCTTGCTAAGGTAGGGTATAATGCCTACACAGCAGCACTCAGCCCCTCTTCCCAGTTGCTGACAGCAGGACCCAAAAAACAAGGCTGTACAATTGCAACTGGTAACTCGTTGACCAAATAATGTAATTAGAGAAATTAGAGTGCAGTGAGCAGGTCATATTTGAACAACATACTGTTATGAAAAATGACTTTTTTTTTTTTTTAAACCATGTATAATTTCCAATTTCTTATATAACTCTGCATTTGTTCACACAATAAAAGGAGTAAGCTAAGAACTTCAAAATACAACAGCCCTTAGTACAGGACAGTCAGTCATTTCTGTCTTATTTCAGAGCATTGGGGTCCAGAAAAACATTCCTGTTAACTCTGAGACTAATAAACTAGTAATATCCTTAGAAAAATATGTACCTCTTAACAGAAGAATTTTGAAGGAGAAAAATAACTTAAAATAAACTGTAAGCATATCTAGTTTTTCAGTGAAATTTAACATCCTCATAATTTGAGATAATATAATTCATCCAGGCAGTAACCTACAAAAATTTTTGGCTTGCCCACTGCTGGCTGTTAACGTACAAAATTATCTCTTCCCAACTCAGAAATATTTTAAATATTCTGGCAAGTCATAATTTGCATGAAGAGTTAATATCTTGTTTTAGATCAAATATTAAAATTACAGAAAAAGTAAGTTTTTACATTCAAGCCCTACTTTGCGCTTGTAAAACAGTAAATATTTAGTTTCCTTTTGACCACTACACATTGCAGTTGGTAAAACAAGAGGTTCAGTGTATAGAAGACAGAGATCTTGGAGGATGCCAAGTGTATTTTAAAAGGTGCTCATAATGAGCCATTTAGAGGTTTTTATGCTTTGCTCTTTCAGTCACATTTTGATTTAGATTGAAACACTTCTGCAGTAAATTCTAATTGATTTTCTCTATATAATTTTAAGTCACTTATTTGCAATATTCATACTACTGTTATAAAGTTACAGTAGTACCTTAATCCATAGCTATGAATAATAAAATGTA
Source organism: Heteronetta atricapilla (assembly GCA_011075105.1). Classification (NCBI taxonomy): domain Eukaryota; kingdom Metazoa; phylum Chordata; class Aves; order Anseriformes; family Anatidae; genus Heteronetta; species Heteronetta atricapilla. The sequence continues at coordinate 63,333,198 of CM021763.1, read as the reverse complement.
CACTTTTTTTAAACTTCTATATTACTTACCAGTGGTTTGGAACACCTTTCATTGGTGTGCCTAGAACATGAGCTCTGGAAAGTAAGCTTTTGTATTCAAGGATAGTAATGCAAATTAAATTCACCTCTGGGCAAAGAGATGGCACAGAATCTATGTGTAATATGAGAATGCATTGTGCATATTAAATATGGCCATGTGCTAATTCTTAGAGACAGATTTCATCCTCAACAAATGATACTTGAACAAACTGCACAATGACACACTAATGACTCCTTATGTTTATTATTATTTATCACTATCCTATTAAGAGGGTACACAAAAATATTCATGTAGGGCATAGTTTACCATATATAATTTCCTACTGTGTTATTAAGCACAGGAACAACTGGATATGATGGCAGTGAGAAATGATAAGTTCTCACATGTAGTGGAAATGTAGTAGTTTTAACTTCCAAAAATCAAACTACTGGATTGCTTTGGGTCACTGCCACATAGTATCAGGAAATGCATTGCAGTATAAATGAAGTTATTCTCTTTAAACATATTGTAGATTCAGAATGACTATTATAACTCAGAAAAAAAAAAAAAAGAAAAAAAAAAAGAAAAAAAAAAAAGTAGTTGGAATTTCATCCATTTTCCTTGAGTTCTGTTTTTCATAGCTACCATAAAATGGTGCTAACCACTCCAGGAATATAGAATCATAGAATCGGTCATAGAATCCTAGAACTGCAGAGCCATACAATGGTTTTAGTTGGAAGGGACTTTTAAAAACATCTAGTTCCAATCCCTCTGCCATTGGCCAGTATGCCTTCCACTAAACCAGGTTGCTCAAAACCCCATCCAACCTGGCCTTGAACACTTCCAGGGATGGGGCATCCACAGCTTCTCTGGGCAACCTGTTCCACTGCCTTCCAACCCTCTCAGTAAAGAACTTTTTCAAAATACCTAGTCTAAATCTCCTGTCTTTTAGTTTAAAGCCATTCCCCCTTGTCCTATCATTTTCTGCCCAAGTAAAAAGTTGCTCTCCACCTCCCTCAACCTGATGGCCAGACTTCTTTGTATGCAGCTCACGATACAATTAGCTTCCTGGACTGCAAGAACACATTGCTCACTCATCTGCAGTTTTTCATCCAACAACACTCCCAAGTCCATCTCTGCAGGGCTGCTCTCATGCCCCTTCCCCAATCCATTTTGGGGATTTCCCCAGCCCAGGTGCAGGACCTTGCACTTGGCTTTGCTGGACTTCATGAGTTTTACACAGACCCACATCTTAAGCCTGTCCAGGTCCTTCTGGGTGGCAACCCTTCCCTCCTGCATGTCAACCACATCACTAAGCTTGGGTTGACTGCCATCTTCTAGGGTGCACTCAGTCCCACTGCCCACATCAATAACAAAGACATTAATAGTACTGGTCTCACTACTAACGCCTTAGTGAAGCTTGGTGGTGAAGAATGAAGGACTGTGCTCATCACTGGTATTCATCTAGACATTAAGCCATTGACTGCAAATCTTTGAATGCAAGTATCCAGCCAACTACTTACCCACTGAGTGATCCAAATGTCAAATCCATGTCTCTCCATTTTAGTGCTTTGCACAAGTTGGGGCAGATGACACCAATTGCTCTGCTCCTACCTACCAGTGCTGTAGCCCCATTGTAGAAGGCTACCAAGTTGGTCAGGCATGATTTTCCCTCAGTGGAGCCATGTTGCCTATCACAAACAACCTCTCTGTTTTCCATTTACCTTATGTGGATGCCTTCAAGATGATCATCTCAATGATCTTGCCAGGCAGAGAGGTGAGACTGAGTGGCCTGTAGTTTTCTGGGTATCCTTTTTTCCCTTTTAAAAAATGTATTTTTTGTTTTCAGTTTTCCAGTCTCTGGAAGCTTCACTGGACTGCCACGACTTTTCAAAATCTATGTATACGGGCTTAGCGACTTTATCCACCATTTCCCTTAGGACCCTCAGATGCATTTCATCAGACCCTGTAGACCTGCGCACATTCAGGTTCCTTAGGTGGTCTCTAACCTAAGCTTCTCCTGTAGTGTGCATTACCTCATTCTCACAGTCCCTTCCTTCTGATTCTGTGAAATGGGTGCATTGCTGGTGAAGATTGAGGCAAAAAAACTTGCTGAGTATCTCAGCCTTCTCCATGTTGGTTGTAGTTAGGTCTTCTGTTTTGCTCCTTGGGGAGGGGCAGGGGTACAGTTTCTTTTATCATCCTTTGATGTCCTATGTACTTGAAGAAACCCTTCTAATTATTTTTTTACATCTTTAGACAAGTTCAGCTGCATCTGTGCTTTGGCTTTCCTGATCCCTTCCCTTCACTTCTGGGCCATACCCCTACAATCTTTCCAGAACATTTATCCCTGCCTTCACTGCCTATCCATTTTGGTTTTGTATTTTAGTTTGGCTAAGAGTTCTTGACTTTGCCAAGCTAGTCTCTTCCCTCCCCTGCCCAGCTTCTTGCACTTTGGACTGAGAGCTCTTGTGCCCTAAGAAAAATGTCTTTAAATATCTCCCAGATCTAATTAGCTCCTTTATCTCTGATTGCTCTGCCCTAGAAATGAACCACATTGAACCAACAGTTTGTTTAGAACTTCTTTCCTAGTAACCAATAACACACACCTTTTGTCTTCTCTTCAGTGTAGTTGTATCTGCATGGATCCCACTCCAAAGGAAAACACATTCCAGTTTTCCTGTAGATTAGGAAACTAGTTGTGTGAAATAGAGCCTATTGAGAATTCTGATTACATTTAGAATGTTCAGAGTAGCTCATACCTTCTAAAAAGCATATTGTTTTATTTTCAGGAGGAGATTTTTCACTGAGAGGGTAGTTGCGCACTGGAACAGACTCCCCAGTGAAGTAGCCACTGCTCCAAGTCTGTATGAATTTAAGAAACATTTGGATTGTGCACTTAGTCACATGGTCTAAACTTCTGGGTAGACCTGTGCAGTGCAAGGAGTTGGACATGATGATCCTTATGGGTCCCTTCCAACTTGGAATATTATATGATTCTATGATTCTTTATAATATACTATAAAATGTAAACATTCTGAGACTAATTCTTTTTTTCCCAGTGTTTTAGAAATGGTGCCTCTATCTTACCATGGTTTCTTACTAACAGGTAACATGTCAGAAGTTTTACTTATTCCTCATAATCTGTTACAAAGAAATATTCTTAGTAGATGTATGATAATTAGTATTGTAGTATGTGGTGCTAGTAATGCATTTCAGAAGTGTTTTAATTTGTGTAAGAAGTTACTTATTTCATATTTTGTCTCTCTTTTAATAAAGCCAAGATTTCGTATAGTTTTGACAAGGATTTTAGTACTTCAATAAATAAACTGAACTCTATCTAATCTCCTGATTTCTGTGGGAGACTTACTCACATCACAAGCCCATCTCTATGATGCCAATTACATTCATAAAAATAAAATGCCTGTTACTCTAACTGAATGCAGCTGCCAAATAATAAAATTAAGAGTAGCATTGTGCATCTGCCAGCCTATTTTGACATATGTACAGTTGTGCATATTTTGTCTTTAAGGATAATTTTATACTGTTAAATTGATTTTTTGGCTACTTTTTCTGTTGGGATTGCCCAGCTCTTGTTCAGTTACATGCTGTTTTCCTCTGAGACTAATGACTTGGTTATTAGGAATAGAATGAAGAGTACAAATCAAACAAACAAAAACACAAGCAAACAAACAAAAACCACAAACACTTGTATAGGGTGCATGGAGTGCTGTGTTAGTATGGGAATTGCCATCAAGGTACAGTGCTGGTATGTTTCATGAAGTATATTTTCATGACTGAGGTACTCTGTGTAGGAAAGAAGTTAACCTTTTAATGGGAACTAATGAAGTTCATTGATATTATATGCAAATTTTCAAAGTGGCTAAAGAAGTAAACCCTAACGTCATTTTGTGACACCCAAGAAAACCCAAGGAACCCAAGGAAATATAATAAAAGTTTTAGCAATTTAAAAGCAATTTTAGCAACTTAAAAGCTTTCCCTCACCCTTGTTGGCTTAAGAAGTCTGCCAAACACTCTTACACAGTCAAAAGCTGTAGTTTGCTAACATACATTGTACAGGCTGCCATAGCCACTCCAAAGTCACTTTAGCTTTATAACTGCATAACCTTACATAGCTTTATAACCTTACATAGGATTAACAGTTAGTTAGGTGACATGAAAAAGCCTGTATGCACTTCTAACATACTCTTTTTTTTTGCCATTTGCCATTCTTAGGTATTTCTGGAGAAAATGAGGATTCTGTTTCATTGTTGACCACAGCAATGATCTGAGTTTAAACAAAAGCTTAGAAGGAACTAAGATGAGGCTTATTACATATCGTTTGAAGAAGGATGTTTTGAGGAATAGCTAAGACAGAGCTTTCATGAAACAGGTTTTAAGTTTGTTTTCATCTTTTTCTTAGAGACATATCTAGACCAGGATAACAGAGGGGTCCAGAAGTACATATAAGGATTTTCATCAGATTACAGTTGCGCTGGGGATGAAGAAGCTAATGGACACCTACATAACAGCACGTCTTTCTGACTCATTCACACTATTTTTACATTTTTTTTTTCTCCTATAATCCTTAAAATGAACACTGTCCCCTATCAGGTACCAATGAACATTTATTTTACTATAATTTGCATTTTCATAATATCTCAGAGACCCTAAACTCAATACCACTTGGAGGTCTATTTCAGTAAGGACTGAAATAATTAATAATAATGTCAATATCAATGTCAATAGCAATGACAATAATAATAAATCAGAGTAAGAGCATAAATTCTGACACTGAGGTTTCTTTAGTCTGAATGACTTTTTCAACCTATTTAGATATCTGTACCTTGTTTGCTTTTCCCTCTTCTGACCATAAACACCAAGAAACCAAAACCAATCCTGAAGCCTATTCCATCAACATTTACCTGCCAAGTCCCAGTATCACTTTAGCAGAATCTGGCACTAGAATTTGACATGTGCTAGCTTGAGCTCCTTCTAGGTCACAGATGTATGTGTTATACACCAAAAGTCACAGAATGGCTGAGATTGGAAGGGACCTCTGAAGATCATCTACTCCAACCCTGCTGCCAAGCAGGATCACCTAGAGCACACTGCACAGGATGGCATCCAGGTGGGTTTTGAATATCTCCAGAGGAGACTCCACAACCTCTCTGGGCAACCTGTTCTAGTGCTCTGCCACCCCCACAGTAAAGAAGTGCCCCCTCATCTTGGGCTAAAACCTCCTGTGCTTCTGTTTGTGCCCATTGACGCTTGTCCTGTCACTGGGCATGACTGAAAAGAGACCAGCTCCATCCTCTTGACACTCTCCCCTCAGATATTTATACACATCGATAAGGTCTCCCCTCAGTCTTCTCTCTTCCAGGCTAAACATGCCCAGCTCTCTCAGCCTGTACTCATATGACAGTTGCTGCAGTCCTCTGATCATCTTTGTAACCCTCCTCTGGACTCACTCCTGTAGCTCCATGTCCCTCTTGTACTGGGGAACCCAGAACTGGGCACAAGACTCCAGGTGTGGCTTCACCAGGGCTGAGGGCAAGGATCACCTCCCTTGGCCTCATGGCAACACAACAAATCTTGTATCACTGACTTAATTTACTTTTTTTCCTGTGTCCTTCATGTTTGTGTTTGTTTGTTTGCTTTTTTAATGTCAAATTAACAAGTATAAGGGGACAATGTATAGATATTTCTGTTAAAAGTGGATCATTAACACAAATGATCAATGTCAGAAAGTTTCTATTTGAGATGTCTTAAGAGTTTTTATTCCAAGTTAGTACACATTTTTGGATAATCAAAAATAATTAAAATTAAAAAAAAAAAACATTTAAAGTTTATAATTCTGAAAAAAAAATAAATCTTTAAATAAGTATTAAAAACACCCATCACTGGAAATAAAAGATTTAAACTCTGCTGAAGGGAATTAAATTTTAAAATGTTTCTAAAGCACGACTTTAATTAAATCTTCATGAAAGTTTTTTTGTTTGTTTTTTTGTTTTTTTTTTTTTTTTTTTTTTTTTTAGTTAAATTCAGCTCATCATGAACAGTGTTGCCCAGGGATTGGTGTTGGTATCTGTGCCCTTTAACATCTTTCTTGGTGATTTGGGTGAGGGAATGGAGTGCACCCTCAGTAAGCTTGCAGATGACATCAAGCTAGGGGGATGTGCTGATCTGCTGGAGGGTAGGAAGGCCCTGCAGAGGGACCTGGACAGGTTGGGTCAATGGGCAGAGGCCAATGGGATGAGGTTCAACAAGGCCAGGTGGTGGGTTCTGCACTGTGACCACAACAACCCCATGCAACACTACAGGGCTGGGAATGAGTGGCTGCAAAGAGGTGTAAAGGAAAAGGATCTGGGGGTGTTGGCTGACACTCACCTGAACGTGAGCTGGCAGTGTGCCCACGTGGCCAAGAAGGCCAAAGGCATCCTGGCCTTTATTAGAAATAGTGCAGCCAGCAAGAGCATGGAAGTGATCGTCCCCCTGGACTCAGCTCTGGTGAGGCCGCACCTCAAGTGCTGTGTTCAGCTTTGGGCCCCTCACTGCAAGAAGGACATCAAGGCCCTGGAGCGTGACCAGAGAAGGGCTACAAAGCTGGTGAGGGGTCTGGAACACAAGTCCTGTGAGTAGCAGCTGAGGAAACTGGGGTTGTTTAGTCTGGAGAAGAGGAGGCTCAGGGGAGACCTTATTGCTCTCTACAGCTATCTGAAAGGAAGGTGTGGGGAGATGGAGGTTTTGTAATGAAAGATCAAATTCCAGTCATTTTTCTTTACCCTAATTGCTAATAGCCACATGTTTGGTAATGGAGTCAGGAGACAAGGCTACTCAGATCTTTCTTCAGTTTAGCAGAGTGTGTGTAATTTTTCATTCAAGTTACTGTGGAAATAATAATAATAATAATAAAGTAGAAGTCTGGTTACTAAATATTATTCTTCTAGTACATTTCAGGTATCATCTGCAAGAGTCTGAATTTATGTCTGGCACCAGTACAAGACCTAGAGATATATATTGTCCATGCAGTTAACCTTGAATATATTTCAGGTAAAATGTTCAAGTTCACTGTGTACTCTTTCTTACCTGAAGTGATGTGGAAAACTGAGGATTTTTTATTGCTTATATATACATTAATTAAGGACTTCGATCTCTTATAAAAGTGTATCAAAATATACAGAAATCTCATAAGGCTGTTATGATTCTGTATTCCTTCTTGAGTGTCAGTATTTCCTAGTCACATTGTCCTTATGCTAAGAAGGAAAAGCATGAAGACAGTCCATTAAGTTTGTCCATTAACTTCAAGCATATTTTTCAATCCTTGTACCCCTTTTTCAAATATGAAATTCTCTTATTGTGCTAATTGCAGTCTGAGAGTATTTAGGTATCCTTTATACGTTCAGTAAAGGTGTGTGAAGGTTTCAAACTGAGTGCTTTAAGGTAGATGCTTAATTCTTCACCATTACAGCATTGAGAAACACAGAACCAAGGCTCATTTACAGGTTTCATTTGTGCTCCACAGTAAAGCCTGCTTGTGACAAGTTCCACATTTTGCATAATTTTCTTTCTAGCACAAAATATACAAATGAAACTTGAAGCTCCCTGAGATAGAGACATGATGTATATCTTCTCAGAAAGCAAATATTGCGATGCAATTTCACTTAAAGATTGCCACCAAAAAAAGGTGACAAACCACCCTGCCCAGGCTGAAACACGATGACTATCTCACCATGTAATGACAATCATGAAACCAGTTCTTACTCTGCAAGCAGTTTTACGGTATCTGCAGTAGAGGGGAGAACAATGCTTGTTAGAATAGGGATGGTCCCCAACAACTGTCTCATATATTTAAGCTGAACACCATTTGGGGGATAGGAAAGGAGAAAACATGGAATATTAAAGAAATATTGTAAAAACTGAAAAAAAAAAAAAAAAAAAAAAAAAAAAGCAATAAATGCAAAACTGCAGTATTGCACAGTTAGCAGTTCTTTACTGAATGGGATGCAGCTGCAAGGATCATTAATCCTCTCTAATTCTTTGTCAGTCTTGGTGTTATAGAAGCAGTGGGAGTAGTGCTACTGGAAGCTGAATGTGGATATTAATTTTCCTTTTGTAATTTCCTGTTTCATTTGTATTCAGTAGACTACAGTTGCATACAAAAGAGGAAATGAGACTTCAACAAGATATAAAACAAACAATGATATATATATTTATAAAAGAGATAAAATAGCTCATAAACATGAAGAACTGCCTGAACCTCACTCACTTTTTTTTTATCTCTATTAGAAATGTCTCAGATTTACATCATTTCACAACAAATGTCTTTCTTTCCTTTATGTATGTCCTTTCTGGTTCCCAAAATACCAGAAAGCCATCAATAGATTCTTTTCTCCTTTTTACTTTCACTGGGCACTCCCAGGGAGCGTATCCTTATCCTCCAATAAGCACAATGACATGTATAACACATACTCCAGGTCTTCCTTTTCAGGTAATCTACAGTTTCCTCTAGGACTCAACAGGCATATTCTATTTTTGCTACAATTTAAAAAGCTACTCTGGATACCTTAAATGGGACTGAATAGTTCTGTAATCTTTCTTTTAATCCTTTGTCTTTGATGACTACAAATCATCAGGTTCAGAGACTGAATTACTTTAAATTCAACTTTTTAACTTCAACTTTAAATTCAGCTAGGGCTCAGGTCTGGCATGAATACATCAATGACACCCTATTGTCCATTCTGACAGCAGTCTGGTCCAAAATCTGCAGTTCCCAGACAAACTACTCCCCATGTGTTTAGTAAGGGATGCTCCTATGCAAAGCTGTAGAACCTCATATGTAGCCAAGATTAAGATGACTTTGGAAGATTCAGAACTTTATGTTAATATAAACAAACAAACAGCAACAACAAAAACAAAAACCTGGACAAGTCTGAATGTTTTTCTAGATTTTCAAAATATTTGTCCTTGCTACTTCCTCTTTTTTTTTTCACCTGAATTCAGAACTTATTTTCTTTGATTAGGTGAGCAGTGTAGGAGAGACATACAGAGTGTCCTGAGAGGCAGGTTATTCATGCCTCTTATTCAGACAGCTGGCTAACTTCCTTCAGTATGCCTCATCTCACAAACCCTGATAAGTAGGAAACCTAACCTGATTCTGAAAGCAGAGATTACAGATGACACGTTTGTTTGTAAGAGTCTTTCTCAGATGTTTTTGCTATGTGTCTTCTATTAAATATCTGTAATATACTTTATACAGATAACCATTATTGCTGATATTTCACATGACATGCTTATACATATCAGGTGTTCTCACCTAGTAAGAAAAATCTACATTGGATTAATTTTAGGATTATTTAAAACTAAAGCCTTAATTTTGTCATATCTGGCTTTCAGACCAGGGCTTTCAGCAGGAAAATTTCTGTCAAATGGACATGAAGATACTGGGCATATTGACTTGACTTTGGGAATGTAGGCTTGTGTAAATGGAATCAATTAATAAAATTCAATAAAAAGCTGAAATAAATGAAGAGTTACACATCACACTCTGAAAGTTCTCGGAGTGAGAACATGTGAAAACATTGTTTCACATGTTTTCGCATGTGAAACAAACCCAAGACCATAGCTGAACAAGGCATCCATTTAATTAGATATTGCCTGTGTGGGCAGAATATATTGCAATGGCTTTGACAAGTAGGCCTTTCTCAGACTCATGTAATAGAGATATTGATAAATAATAAAGATAACTAAGAATTAAATAAGTTTTTACTTTAAATCAACCTGAAGAATTAATTGAAGAGGCAGTTATTTGAGCACATTTCTTCTCATGCTTAGCACTTACTTGAAAGTATATATTATTTATATCATGGATCCAAGATCTTGGCTTGGCATCAACTTCTTAGCTTTTCTTTGAGTCAAATTGGTTTCCACCATATGGAAGAATTTCTTCTTATACATCTTTGACTAATAATAGGAAGAAGATTCTTGCTTTAATTTCACCCTAAATTCAAAAATCTGTAATCTATACTTTGTAACAACTGTGTGCATAGCTTCAATAACTGTATTGACACCATTCCACAAAAACAGGTGTTATCAAGTTTTCAGATGAAAAGGAGATATTTTTGACCAAGATGTGAAATACTTAATATAAAAATACAAAAGGACAAATTTTAATTTATTCTCAAGCTACAATTGAAACATAAACCAGTTAATTTTATTTGAAATCCCAAAGGCTTCAAAGAACATTTTCAATTAAGTTTTCTCACATTATTTTGCAGGCTCAAGAGATCTGAACATTTAAGTGTTTTGCCTGCCCTGAGTTTTGAGTTTTGTCTTTCATTGGTCCCTAAAATGCAGCTGTTCATTTCAGTGTAGCAAAAAGCAGGTAAGTATGCCTAGGTTAATGGGTTTGCTCAAGAAATATCAAAATGAATGATACTATGTTAGAAAACTAAGGGGAATAGGAAAAACAAACAAACAAACAAACAAACAAACAAAACCCAACAACAACAAAAAAAAACTTCTCCACGTGAGACCACCTCCAGTTACGAGCACTTAAATATGTTTTTTAGGTTCGTATCTTTGTTTGTTTGTT
>CM021763.1:63301244-63322486 GCA_011075105.1 Heteronetta atricapilla | reverse complement strand
AAAAAAAAAAAAAAAAAAAAAAAAAAAAAAAAGTGTGTCAACAGAATAAATAGACTAATTGTTTAATTGTTGGACAATGCAGTGAAGCATTAGAAGGTTGAATGCAAAATTACACAAAGAAATTTTCATTTGTAAGTGTAAAGTATTGTAATTTGAACAGTTGAATTTTCAAAAGTTTACATATTGTTTTCAAATTTTCAAAAGTTTACTTATTGTTTCTTTTCTGTAACCATAAAGAGGTATTCATCTTCATGCAAACTATTTTGGAAATTGTGATATGAACGTTTTCTTTCTTTTATCCACTTACGAATATCAGCCCACTCCAGCAGCTATTACACCTTGCCCTCTTCCTCCCAATGTTCTCAGAAGTAGCTCAGCAGGATTGTGCATTTTCATAAATGTTCTTCTCTCTTTCATTTTCACAAAAGAAAAGTGGAAATATAGAAACTCTATAATTATTTTGTGCCAACTGTAGCAAAGCTGAAAAAAAAATAAAATCTTTGTAATCTAAAGCACTTTCTTCCAAGTGTGAAAACTGTTAATAGTGACTCCCTGTAGCTAACAGCAGTTTAAGCACTGGAGCAGAATATTAAACAGTGGTTTCTCTTTGTAGAATGTGAAACTCTTTCTTCAGTCCACAAAGCTAGTACTACTCTACCTGTCACCAGCTGTCTCCTATACACAGTGTCTGAAACAGTAAGCAAATACAGAGGTGTCAAAATGGACTTGCAGTTACAAATGATGAATTATTTTTCTCTTAATGAAGAAAAGAACAATAAAATCTCTTACAAAACCCCAAGTGGGGGAAAAAGTAGAGAAAACCTTGAGTTACCCTACTTTGTACATGAGCTCTGTTTTTTTGCATATCACCCACTTCAGTGAAACAACTTTCAGTGCCATCATCCATATTCCTGTGAAGGAGTCAGTGGCAGGCCAGGGAAAAGTTTTGCCTTCTTATGCATCCTGGCATTTTACAAGTTGTTCTAAGAAAACAAGTTCTTACTGCCTTCTGGGCAGGTGATAAACAAACTAACATAAATACAACTTTTTGGTTATTTTTTCCTCTCTCTCTCTTTTTTTTTTTTCTTCACTATTCTGTGTTGAAACAAAGACTGTATGCTAAAAGCATCAGGTAAGTTAATGTTGGTTTAAAAGACATCTTGCCTCTGTGCTATGCAGAATAGAAAAATCAGGTTTAGAAAATTTCTGGAGCACCTTTAACTAATTTTCCCATTAGATCATGCTGTGAGTAACTGACAGACCAAAGTAGTGTCCAGCTTTTTCCCGGATATGATGAAAATTGTTAGATTTGTTTCCCTATCTTAAATCCCAGATGAAGACTAGTTAAGCCAGACTTAAGAATCTGTCCTCATATGTAAGGGGACTTTACACTGTGGCTTCTGAAATGCCTTTGAAGTACTTTGTGAGTATATTTAATCTAAGGCAAGACAGCGTTTACAAAGATGAAGAGTGGTACTACAACTTTTGCTGCTGATCATGAAAGTTTGATGTGTATCAGAATGGCCACAATGAAAGGCTATAGTGCTTCTTTAGAGTTTCCTTTGGTTTTGCTTCATGCATGCATCTAATTGTCAAACTTGCAAGTTTGATTAAGAAAAACCTTTTGCTATGAAAGTCATCTACATTTATCATAACAGGAAATAATTATCGATATATTCATTTCTTCTGTGAATTCAGCAAGAAAAATGAAGACTAAGACAAAAAATTGCAGAGTTGTCATTTTCTGTGAACCATAAAAAAGCATTGTAGATAACCAGTTGTAACAGAGAACAAGGTCAGTAAATCATTTAATTTTTGTTATTAAGTTTAAAGGTGTAGTTAACTGCTTTACTAAGACAATCAAACAAATCATAATGAATAAAATATTCATCTAATTGTAGTTCATGTGTTGCTCATGAAACATTTGAAAACAGATCCTGAAGTTCAGCAATGCTTTTTTATGTGAATAATTCGCAAGATATACTTACCATAATTTCTTGTGTCATGATTTAGGATGAAAACCTCAGAATTCTCTGCGTTTGGTTACAGTGCAGAGTAAGACTTGAGTAAGACACTGAATGTTCTCTAACAGTCTAAAATATTTATTTTTTCCCTTGGTGAAGTTTTTGATGGCATTTTCATGATTTGGTTGCTTTCTTATACCTAGCAGTAGAGAAAAGTTTCCCTCAGAAAAAAACTGACTTAGCTCCAAGGACTATTATTACAAAGGAATCTGAAAGATTGGGAAGCCATTTAAGAAGTAATAAAAACTTTTCCATTATCATTACAGTGAATTATATAAAAAGCATAGCCTGTTGTTATTAGGAGGCTGGATATTACCCGTAGAGACAGGTAAGTTTAGCTATGTCAACTGAACAATATCAGAAATGAAGGATGTACAAACACTGCTAAAGAAGACATCCAGACAATGCATTACAGCACTGATTGCTGTGATTATCCACAGAATTTCATTGTTAGTCCCCTCACTGTCTGTCTTTTGAACCACTCCAATAGGGTACTACCAAGATAAATCTGTTCCAAAAGTGGTGAGCCCAAAAGCAGCATCAACACTAGCTTCTGCATAACAACTACTTGATATTTTCAGCACCAGTCTGTATTTGTCACTCTTGCATTCAGTGGCATAGAAATAACCAGACAGAGAGCTGCCCAAAGGTAAGAGGTCGGGAGATATTCTTTTTCACCTAACCTCTGTGTTCACCCTACTGTACATACTTGCTCCTGCACCTTTTTAAAACACTTTTAGATCTACAGATGACAAGAGCTATGTAAGTGCTAAATGTTGATTAATTACTGTTATTACAAGCATCACAAGATTGGCATGCTGGGCCTGTTCAGTGTGAGGGCCCTAAATACAATCAGTGAAAGATCAGTGGGAAATGGCATTGGTTCCTGCAGAGTGCTGCACTACTATACAGAACATGCTTTATTTTTCCCCTCTTTAAAAACTAATTGCTCTTTGTTATTGTTTAACATCGTGTTATTGAAGTAGCTGCAAAGAAGGAAAAAATAGTGGTTCTTTTTGGATCGGGTTGTAAATATCCATTAGAAAGTACCTAGCTACAGAGGGAAATAGAAAAACCCCAAGGGCACCATCGTCCCTTCTTAGAGAGCTTGATCTTCCTACTTGCAAATTAATGTATAGACTTACACATGCCTATATTGTAAGGAGACTAGCATCCCAACTACAAAATACTACAGTGCAAATGCAGTTACTGACACTGCTGTGCTTTCATGGTACATGGCAGTACCTTCCCATGTGTTGAACCAGAACTAAATTCCTTATGGCAAGCAATAAAAAAGGACAAGAAAGCTTAAGATATAACTTTCTTTGTATTTTACCAAGTTGCAGTTCTGACATCAACTGGAGAGAGGTGCAAAATAGAAAAGAGGAGACATAATCAAAGCAGTTACACATACTATGTATTTATACATACAAAACAGTCATAAATACAAATAATAGTTCATTGCATAATCTTTCAATAAAACAGAATTGTGCTAAATATTATCTATAATGCCTGTTTCCTTACTATATCTGATTGCAGAGGTTTCTATTCTTTTCCATATATCAGCTTGATGAAGAACTGTTTTGCTTTAGATAGTATCTAGACTATGGCTGTCAGAGCAACAGCTGAAGTTAAGAACTTGTAGAAATTAACATTACTACCAGTTCTGGACCAAATCAACATATCCCAAAATGTAATGATCTGTTGATGCAGAGCTCTCAGAACTAAATAGTATTTTGATCAAGATGATGAGGACAGAAAAAATAAATTAGTCATAAAGGCCAGTTTTGTGTTTGAAAAGGCTAAATTGAGAAAAGGAGATATTTAGGATCTTCAAAATTGCTACCAAGAAGGCTGTTAAGGCTGGTTGCATATGCTAAAAATGCAGTCAAATAAAACAGAGTGCACACACTGATGATAAAGGAAAAAAATATTTCCTCAGAACAAATACGACGGGGAGAGGGAGAAGTAGCAGATTGGCTGAGGTGCCAAGAAGCAATTTTTAGACCAGTAAAAATCTTTATTGAAATTCTTTATTATGCAGTTGCTGCAACTAGAGTTTTCATTACAGTCCTATGGACTAACTTTGTGTGTTATCCCAGATTTATCTGAACTGCAATTTGTAATGTCCACCAAGAATCACACACATCCCTGCACTTCCATACTGAAACTGTCTGCCTTTAAAGTGTGATGACAGTGTGAGAATACTATAGACAGGAGGATTAGGCAGGACAGAGTTTTGGTTTCTCTTGAGTAAACACAAAGCTAATACAAAGCCAATAAAAGTAACAGTCTCTCTAACAGCCTAATGAAGATTCTTTATGCATAAGGTTAATGAGAAAATGAACAGTTGTTTTGCTATAGAGAGCAGCTGTATGAATTGCACATAAGGTGGCTGTTGTCTTCTGCATTATAACAGATAGTGACTTTTAAAAAACAACTCAGATGTTTCATTTTATCTCCTTTTTTTCTTTAATAAGCAAATACAACTTTTAACAAATGTGACAGCAAATTTTTCATTTGGTGTCTGTCATTCTTCCTTCTAGTCTTTGTTTGCCATTGGACGTTTTCTACTGCAACGTGCTGCCAGTTTCATTCTTCCTTACAGCATGGTTTATTCTGCCTAAGCACAGTCTGTTCTGGCTAGATTTTTATCATCAGTTTATTATCATTACAGGCTGCTATGAGTATCTGCTTTGATTACAGAACTGCTTTCTCTTTGCCATGTGGCTTCTCCAAACATTGTTTCTAGATATTATTTCATGTCAGAAATAAACATTTACTTCATTTGGCCACCATTTTCTTGTGTTATAAAGGGATATTTTTGTGTGATGGATTATTTATTCATTGCTTCACTGTTCCTGTTTCTGTTGTGTCTGCCACTTGTTAAACCTGTGAAACCGTCTTGATATTCTTGTATAGATAATTGATGTTTATTTAATGTGCCACACTGATGTGTAGTGCTGAAACATAGTTTAAGCTTAAGCTGTGGCATCTTACAATTGTCATAAAAAAAATAAAAGAATTAATATTTATGTTACCAAAAAAAAAAAAAAAATCTGAACAGTGTATTCAGAAACTTAATTTGGCCTAGTATGTTTTCTAGGGAATGGCCTGAGGCTGCAGAGTTATGATCTGAAAATTTAATTTGAAGACATCGCTAAAGGTATGTTTAATCTCTATCTAACTGTAAAGCTCTCTCATGTACAAATTGCTTTGATTTTATTACACAGATCATGACAACAGCTGAGGTCAGCAGAGGTAGTAACTGGATGTCTATGGCAAGAGAGTGTGATCTAATTCCTTCCCCAAGGAACAGTGGAACTACAGTCTGGAGGCCAATCATCTTGATTGGTGTGGGCACTTTTCCAAGCACAAGAAGAATTTTGAAATACTAGGGGCTAGATGCAAGGAGGCAGGTGATTAAAAGATAAATGGACTTTGTGTGACCTTCAGGCTATTCTTCTGTGAAGGCCTTGTGATCAAACGTTGCTCTGGACATGTTGAATTAACTTCATCCTGAATTATAGGATACTGAAGCCCAAGTATATTAGCAAGTGAGCACTAAATTAGTCTGCAATTTCAGTCATATGCAGCTTTGTGCTGCTGAGGGATGTTTGGCAAGTGTGGGCATGGAAGTGATGAGAAGGGCTGAGAACATGGAGATGCCCATTACTAGACTTGTGAATATGTCTGAGAAACTCTTGGTCTGAACCCAAAGCCTAAGCAGGAAGCTAGAGAAGCTTCACGCAGGTATCTGTGAGAGAAACAAGTCCCTAAGAAATGGGATCATCTGAGAAGCAGTCCTTGTTGGAGACAGATTCTAGCTGCTACCAGCATGGCCAGCTGGTTTGGAAGCTGGGTAGCTCAGTTGGCTTGGTTAGGGGCAGAGTATGTGTTATGGTCACAGTAGTTTAGCATAGATTCAGTCATTAATTCAGCTGTACAGATTCTGCACAAGAGTTGGCTTCAACTTGGCCAGCCTCTTTGCAGGTGGAATAGAAGTTTCTCTGCCTGCACTTGTCTAAGATCAATTTCTAAAGAGTTACATATAGCAAATGGAAGACAAAGAAGTCTGAAAGTGGGGCAGGGAAGCAATGAAAATGATAGTAAGTGTAAAAGGAAAGCAAAACAGGAGAAATAATCATAGCTTTCCTGCTCATTAGTTTTCTTTGTCTTTTGCAAGAGATTACCTTTAATATTTTTATAAAAAGATTTGCATAAAAATTCTAAATGGTTAGAGTATTTCCATTTGGTCATTTCTATGAAAATACAGCTTGGTTCATTATTAAGTTACTTGGCAAGAATGTGTTTTCAGTACTTTGGAAAACAACTATTTTCCTTCAGAGTAAGAAGTCTTGGAGAATGGCAATATGATTCATTTTTTTAAGTAATATGAAAATACTGATTCTTACACCTTTTGAAACAAGAAAGTAGGACAGAGATGTTTCTTGGGCCCAGAATACATGATCCTCAGACAAGGTCTAATTCACTACTTAAAGTGCTATCAGATTCTGAATATGTACCACTGGTTAAAAAAAAAGAAAAAAAGAAAAAAAGAAAAAAAAAAAAAAAAGGAGTTTTGTACAATTAAATCTGTGCTATTGCAAAGCAGTAGGAAAGCAGCTGGAAAGCAGCTGGGATTGATCACTGATCATTTGGTAAAAGTTCTTCTATTATTCACTTTATTTCTGCTGCCCTTCTCTAGCTTAATGTTTTGAAACGCACCCAGCAGATTTATGCCATTTTACCACATCACTAGTTAGTCTTAGGCTTGATTTCCACATGTCACATCAGCATCTAGTAATTACTCATTGTTATTTATATGGTAAGGAATTGCATTACTTTCTAACACCCACATACTGGGAATAAATACCTCTGAGTACAGTTTAGACTATGCAGTTACGGGCAACCCACATTTTCATTTGGGAGGTTAAGAATCTGGGGACTTCAGAAGTCATTTTCTTGATCCCCTAGCTTCTTTACAACAGTCTTTAGCTTTCCCATCCTCAGACTTAGACCTCTCTCATCAGGCCCTCTTTCCTGAAGAAATCTCTTAGAAATGATACAGTTGCAGAAATAATTAGAGTCGACCTTCTCATTTAAAGCTAATAGCTATGAAGATATCTTCTAAATTTGATGTTTTTACCATATACACCATGATAGATATTTTAACCATGTGAGCTGGATTTATGAAGCAGCAATAGCAGCCTGTGTTAAATTATCCTCTGTTTGCAGTGTAATGGGAAGAGCCCATAAACTCACAAACTCACAAAAATAGTGGAATAGTGGAATAGTGGATATCCTCACTTGTTACTCCTCTGTTGCCAGCTATTACATTTGTTTGATCTGCTTCTAGCCAGAAGACAAGAAATCCCTTCACAGACATTGGAAGCTCTTCCTGTATTTTTTCCTGCAGTTTTTCATTTTTGTTTCACATTTGAGAGGAAATGCAGAATTCTGCTGCTATCTGATAAACTGAATATGTATAGGTCTTCCTTTCATTATAATCAATGACAAAGTTTTTTTTCCTGTCTTCTGCGTAAACTGTCATGTTGAGAATTGTTGTATTTTACTTGTATTAAAATAGGTGGCTAAGATATTCATTGCAAGCACTGAAGAGCCCATGGTCTTCTGTTTGTTAGGACTAAGACAAACCATATCACTGGGAGATGAAGCTCTCATTTTTTGTTACCTGAACCTTGCAATTGGGATTTGTTAACTTAAAAAAAAAAAAAAAAAAAAAAAAAAAAATATTGTTCTGTGCCATCCACTGAATAGCAATGAGAAAATCAGCTCTGTTTCAATCTGGGACCTAAACATCTGCTTGGTACTAAACACTCAGTAATTCCACTGACTACAACGAAGGTGTTCATGTGTTTAAAGTTAAAAACCTTTCAAATGCTTTTCTGAGTGGAACACATCTTTTAAACTGATCTGACTCAAATACCATCAATATAGCAACAGCTCTGGAGATCTTTATGATTAAGCTTTATTGAAGAAAAAGACCTAACTGTACCAGCCTGTTCCTTGTCCTTATTTTCAGTTCAATAAACTTAGCATACCACTTAGCACAGAACTTCCCAAGACTTCTGATGCCATTATGGTGTTTTGTTTAGTTAGAACCACCTTCTGAATTTACAAAGTTCAGGTGTTGCCCACATGTCTTTCTATAAAATGCTGCAAAGGATTAAGTGATTTTAATGTGCTTGTAATCTCTCTGTAACTGAAAAAGTTACCTTCATTGCTGCCAAAACCAGGTAAGCAATTAGGCTTTTCCCTTCAAGTTTGTCATGCTGTTGCAGGGCATCCTACAGCTGCAGAATCCAGCAGCTTTCACAGGGACTTCAGGCAGAATAATTCATGCATGCCATATGCTATCTTTCCTCAGAAACAGAATTTTTGGCACTGGGTACATTGTTTTCTTTCTTTAATGTCAGCTCCCCCCACTCACACACACATAAATCCCAGGATGTCTGAAGGCAACCCCTGCCTCAATGACATTTAAAGAGGACAAGACAGAAGAAATTAATGGAAGATTGCAATGGTTTAAATATGTATGTGCTTATTCCAGGCCTGCAATAGTTACACATGCTTCCTGAGCTGAATAGAATTCTCAGACTTTCACTCATCCATTGACTGATGCTGGGAATGACTCTGAAGTCTGAACTACACCAGAGATTAGGGTTTGTTATTTGATATCCAAATTAAAAAAACAAAGTTGGTGAGACTTTGACCTGGAATTAGCTAAAGAGAAGATTATTCGGAGTTCTGTAACTAAGCTGATTAAAGCTACCCTTAGTTAATGTAAAAAGTAAAGCAAAGTAAAGCAGTAGAACAGAAAGGCATGGGATTTTTTTTCTAGTGCAACAGTGAGTGGTCCAGGACTAATTGTCACATTGCACTATGGAATGCAGGAGTGGATATAGGTGGTGACTTGCCTTTTCAGGTTGTAAACTGGTAAAATAAACAAATAAATAAATAAATAAATAAATATTTACTGTCTATTTCCACTGTGTTCCTTTACTCTCTCTTGAGCCAATGAATCTTTTATAAGAAGGCCATGTTCATCCCAAGTATAACAACAGCTTTCTTGTTTACAGCTACTATGGAGAACCATGTTTGAAGAGAAGCTAGAAGTCAGACTTTACAACAAAAGGGGGAAGCTCATATATAAGCACAAACTCTCCAAAATATGAATGTCTCTGGGAATGCCCCAGTCTGTCTCCTCTTGCAAACTCTTTACTCATTGAACCAAAACTTTTAAGAAACACTGTGGTTCTCCATGGTGAGTGCTAATGATAATCAGGGGGAGAAGAGGAAAGCATGGACGACAGGCATTCAGCCATGGCTTCCCATTTAAGATCCCATTCCCTGTGGCACTCAAAGCCACTAATAAAGAAATTGTTTAGTTACTAGATATATTTTTTTTAATTTGGAAAGCTACTCAGACCATAACCATGTAGTTATGCAACAGCCCTGAAATGACTACTGTAAAAATAGCACTTATCAGTATTTATTAATTTCTTCATAACTAAATACACAATTGTTCAGTTTTAGACCATTGCTTACTACAGCAACTCTTATAATCTGCATGCAGTGATCATAATGTAATCTCACAAAAATCCAGTTCCGCATAAATTGATGTGCTGTACTGCTCAGTGGCCTGAATAATTCATTCACTGCCAGTTGCTTCCTCTGGAATATGTAAGGGCTGTCTGGAAACTGGAGACATGAGTTCCAGAAACACTTGGACATCTGTGTCATGGAACCATTAAATCACAGAATGGCTCGGGTTGGGAGGCACCTTAAGGATCATCTAATTTCTCCCTCCTGCCATGTGCAGGAACACCTCCAACCAGACCAGGTTGCCCAAGAACCATACAACCTGGCCTTGAACAGTTATGAGAATGGGCCATCCACAGCTTCTTTGGGCAACCTGTGTCAGTGCCTCACCACCCTCTGGATGAAGAATTTCTTCCTGTCTTATCTAAACCCACCCTCTTTTAGTTTAAAACTATTACCCCTTGTCCTATTGCTACACTCCATGATAAAGAGTCTCTCTCCCCAAAAAAGTCTCCCCCCATTGCTACCTTTCATTGTCTCCATTTACTTTCAATGGGCAGGGATCAGCTCTCCTATCACATGGGTGTGTGTTATCACAAGACTCCGCTTACCAGAGGCTTACCATGCTTACCATGAAATGACACCAGCATGAAATGCATACAAAAGGAGATTCAGGTTGACATTTCATAACGCAGAGACATTGATCTATGAAGTAGTCCATCTGTCTGTCTACCCCACTCCAAAGCTGAGACATTCCTCCATCCTGCTCTTCTCACTGCATGCTTTTTCCTGTGGTCCAGCCTGTACCAGTCTCAGCAAACAAATTGGGAAGTGCTTGTTGTGCTGAGCTCCCTGGCTCACTGAGGGGCCTGACATGTACCAGAGCCCACAAGACAGGAAGACCGCACAGCTGGTAGGAAGGAGGGAGGAAGGAAGGGAGGGAGAGAGGGAGTCAGCAGGGAAGAGGAAGCCAAGCGTCCCTCTCTGGTGGCAGCAAGCTGTTGGGCTGGCTCAGGTCCATGTGAAACCTCATCCTCAAAACCTTGCACTGTGTTTATTTGAAACAGTAGGGTCCCAAAGTGGGAACAGTACACAGTGTGCATCAAAAAAGCCCTCACAGTTAGTTATTCACCCTCTGAAGAGCTTCTGATACTCATGGTGATGCATCACAGGATTGTGCTCATAGGTTACCACCCTTGTGTAGCACACAGTGGACAATGGACCATGGCCCTCCCAGCTTCTTGAGAAAGAGACAGGCTTGGTCTCATCTGTTAGGCCCATTTTTCTCCTGTCCTTCTGTCCTGTTTGAAGTCAGAGTACATTTATCTGTAAAGAGAACATCCAGTTCTTCCCATCAGGGCCCAGCCTTTGCTCTGTGCACCATGGTGTCACTTTCACTTGGTGTCTCCCTCTTCATGACCTAGGATCACATGCAAGTGGTCCTGTTCAGGGTCCAGGACCCGATGTCAGAGGCCACTGCTCCTTTCCCAGTAAGATCACAGTAAGGCAATTCTCCAGCTCCCCACAGCCCTGCTCTGCCTGTCCATAGGCCCACAATGTTGGGCTCACCAGCCCATGTCCCATCTGGTGAGGATGGTACAAATGAGCTTAGTTGTGCTATTTCCTTTAGCAAATACCAGTTACTTTTTTTCCTCTCTGCATTAGTCTGACTTTGGTTATCTACCAGATGAAAACCCCCACCACACCACAACTACCGCATACAGCAGAGGCAGTGGAAGTGGTTGGGGCATGGGGCATGGCTGCATCTGTCCAGCTGCCCAGAGCCTGCCCTCATGCTGTGGTCTCACCCACCACAGCACACTGCAGAGCATCACTGTCTAATCCCCAAGGTCTGATCAAAGAACAAATTACCGTGGGGGTGATGGCATCCCCAGCTTGGGGTGATGGTTCTGTGCTCTCCACTGCTAAGGCTGGAAATGTCACAAGACTGATCTGTGCCTTAATGAAATTTGACTACAACACTGCAGACAACGAGACCAGGTGTTAGCCGTGGTCATAGAATGTGTTTATTGGTGTCAGGTTAGTAAATATTTTAAGTACCTGCACCATTTTCACCTGAAATGTTGCCAGCTTTTTTCTTAAACCCCTTTCACTAAAAAAACAATCACACACAAAATCATCTATAAGGGGAAAAAATAAATTCTTCTTTTCATTGCAAATAAAACTCAGAAGATTACTATTATGTGCAATTATGAAAATTAAGCTGTACAGAGTACATGTAAAATAACAAAATAAGGAATATTTGTTGCCATACAAAGGAAAACCCAGTACGACAACAAGCTGCCCTTCCACTAAGAGAGTCTGATGCACATTTTGCTTTTTGCGTTTTTCTCCCCCATTACCTTGGCTTAGGGTGTATTTTCTCAGGGAACCATATATGGAATGGGCAGTTTGGTTTTGCATTAAAAAGTGGCTTAAAATTGTCATATACCATATGATTAACATACTTGAGAACAAAATAAAAACAAAAACCCACACAGAAGTTAATTATGAAATAGTCTACCAATACAAACAATATATTGAAAGTAGAAAAGCAGTTCTGCCAGAGAATTAGTCATAGTTAAAATCTGAAATGGAAGGAAAGAATGAAACATCATAAAGTTGCTAAAATTCAAGTACTTTTCACTGCAACATAAAGCCCCCTGTATGTTCTCCTTCCCACAAAATCACAGCAAGCAAAGTAACAGAATTTCTGCCAATTTCAACCCATTATTTTCTCCTTGTTTCCCAGGCAGCTTTTCATACCAAGTGTAATAGCCCATCTGACTGATCTCACTTTCTAAATGTTTCCTAGCATCCTGAAGCCACAGTCAAGGGAAGGGCAATGTGCAACAATTTGGGGTAACATTAGGGAGTAAACTTTCTTTGTATGTAGCCAGTAGAGACAGATTATGGGGAAGTCTGACTTCCTTTACTTAGTGCAGCATACATCTTGCAGGCAGTGCTTCTGAGCATGATAATCATGATTTCTGACAAAACAGTTTTCAGTTATGTTATACAATGCTAGAAGTTAAAAATTTCCCAATTACCTTCTTAGAATTCATTGGCTCTTTACAAAAAAGTAGAAGATGTGTTTAGAAAATTATATATACAATCAAATTTTTGTTTACATAAATAGTTAGACTGGGTGAACTCTTAGTATTCTGCACTCCCAGGGAAGATCTATGTTCATTTCTTACATCTAGCCTCATTGCCCATGAAACGTTGACCTACACATAAAAAAAAAAATCACAGTATTTTTATATCCAGAATACAGTGCTTTCTATATTTACCAAAATACACAGTCCTTTGCTATGTAATCAATATTCTGATTTGTTTCAGATTGGATTGCTTCAGACAGGGCAGGCTGGTCAGAATCTGTCTCCACTTCTTCAAAGAATCACACAGAATGGGCAATGTTGGAAGGGACTTCTGAAGATCATGTAGTCCAACCCCCCTGCCAAGCAGGATCCCCTAGAGCATGTTGCACAGGATGGCATCCAGGTAGGTTTTGAGTACCTCCAGAGAAGGAGAATCCACTACCTCTCTGGGCAGCCTGTTCTAGTGCTCTGTCACCCTCACCATACAGAAGTTCCCCCCTCATATTGAGCTGGAACCTCCTGTGCTTTAGTTTGTGCCCATTGCCTCTCATCCTGTCGCTGGGGACAACTGTAAAGAGACCAGCCCCTTCCTCTTGATACCCTCCCCTCAATGTGTTTTTATACACATTGATGAGGTCTCCCCTCAGTTTTATCTTTTGAAGGCAAAACAGGCCCAGCTCTGTCAGCCTGTCCTCATATGACAGGTGCTCCAGTCCTCTAATCACCTTATTAGCCCTCCTCTGGACTCAATCCAGTAGTTTTGTGTCCCTCTTGTACTGGGGAGCCCAGAACTGGACACAATACTCCAAAAGAGGTCTCACCGGGGCTCAGTAGACAGGGAGGATCACCTCCCTTGGCCTGATGGCAATACTCTTCCAAATGCAGCCCAGGATCCTGTTGGCCCTCTTGGCCACAAGGGCACATTGCTGGCTCATGGTCAGCCTGCTGTCCACCAGGACTCCCAAGTCTCTCTCTGCAGAGCTGCTCTCCAGCAGGTCACACCCAGTCTGTACTGGTGCTTCGGGTTATTCCTCCCCAGGTGCACTATGCTGAGGGTGCGCTCCATTCCATCGTCCAGGTCATTGATGAATAAGTTTAAAATTGAAAGGCTCCTGCAAAATATCCTAGCGTTGCTTTAGTGGCAGATCTTCTAATTGTTAAGTAAAAGTTCTGGTCATTTTCAAGTGAAAGGTACAAGCAAAAATACATAAACAAAGTATTATTTGGACTCCTACCAATAATAATCCTTGGTAATTTTTGTGTAACATTTTACCTTATGAGACAGTGTAACAAAAGCTCTTGTACTGTAGGCTAAGAAATAGGTTGAGGACAGGAGCCTCAAAATTCAAAACAGGAGCCTCAAAATTCGACAAGGGGAAATGCAAAGTTCTGCACTGAGGAGGAACAACCCCAGGCACCAGGACATGCTGGGGGCCACCCAGTTGGAAAGCAGATTGGCAGAAAGAGACCTGGGGGTCCTGGTGGACCCTGAGTTAAACATGAGCCAACAAGTACTCTTGAGACAAAGAAGGCCAGTAGTATCCTGGGCTTCATTAGGATGATTTCTGCCAGCAGGTTAAGTGATCCTTTACCTCCACTAAATACTGGTGAGGTCACACTTAGAGTGCTGTTTCTTGCTTCAGTCTTTCCAGTACAAGAGAGACATGAGCACACTGGAGAGATTTCAGGTAGCAGCCACAAAGATGATGAAGGCACTGGAACATTTCTTGCATGAGAAAAATCTGAGGGAGCTGGGACTGTTCAGCCTGGGGGAGAGAAATCTCATGGTGAATCTAATCCATGTTTATCAATAGTAGGACAGAGGGTGTAAAGAAGAAGGCATCAGTCTGTTTTCAGTGGTGTCCAGTGGTAAGACAAGAAGCAATGGGCACAAACTGAAACACAGGATGCTCCTTGCCTTTGAACATCAGCAAACACTTTACTGTGTGGGTGACCAAGCAATGGAAGAGGTTGCCCAGAGAAGTTGTGAGGTTTCCCTCCCTGCACACCTTCAAAATGCTCATGGATGTGGTCATTTGCAAACTGAACTAGGTGGCCCTACTTAGGTATAGGGGTTGCCTCAACCTTTCTTTTCTTCTGTGACATGAATGTCAGATAAGAACAACTTATTTTACTTTGAAAGCACATGATAAATGTTCAATTAAAATTTATATTACAAATTAAAGCTAAAAAAAAAAAAAAAGATGGTTTCTAATGCAAATAAAATCAAAAACCGGAAGTAGAAAATGGCAAAAATATTTGAGATACCTATAAAGATTAAAAAGATAAAGTAGATCAAGTTTTGTTTAACCTCACATATTTTATCTAATATAGCAAGAAAATAGTATTCTAAGGTCTTTTATATGCCATTTGGAAAATGAGGGATACACATTGTTGAAGTCTTTTCTTCTTGCAAATTCTCTTGAAAAATTATGTACCTCATGGATTTCATAATTCATTTTATATTGATCATAAACATTCATGCATAGGTAGGAAATAAGACATATATTTCAGTGTAATGTATGACCAATATTTGTTTCCACTTGATGAAAATCAATGAAGAACAGAAGTCTGGTTTCCATAAAACAGAATATACTCTTCTTTCTTTGTCAGTCTGACTTTGAATATGAATCCTCTCTATATAAAGCAACCAGTTTCAAAACAACACAAAACAAAAACCAACCAAACAAACAGTTGGACACTTGCTTTCAGTTATTTCGATACCAGTGCAAAGGTGCCTCCAAATTATGGAGGCAAAGTGAACATAAAATCTTGTTGAAAAAGAAACGGAAAAAAGACTCAATAGGAGCTATGTCACAGTCACAGATGTTAGCAATAAATATTTAATTAGGGAAAACCTTGTTCTGTTCTCTGCCTTGTATTAAATGACCTTATGATGAGGGTATTGAGCTAATTCAGAATAAATGATAACACAGTAAATTTCCAAAGCAGTAAGTATGTTATTAGCAGATTGATATATTTTTTCTTCTTACGTTGTATTTTCATCAGCATGTCTCAATAGTGGCTTTGCATAGGCAGCTTCTCAGATGAGCAAGCTGGGGCAAATTGACCACGCACAGAGAGGCCACTGAAATTGGCTCCTGCAAAGCTAGAAATGGTACATAAACTTAAAGCATCCCCAGACATCACCCTCATTACTAAGCAGCACAGTTTGTTTAAACAGATATTAGTTAAATAGCACATTATCTAGTATATCAACTCCCTTTGATGTTTTCTAGAGAATCCAATAAAATATGAAGCAGTATTTCCAATCAATGGTTGCACTGTAGTGCTTTACAATTGTGAGTTCTGAAACAAAACTTTCACTGGGATTTACAGGTACAGTGTTGATGGCTATCAGTTTATTTTACTAGTTGAAGCCTTGGGCAAACAATTACAGATCTTTTGGAGGCTGAAAAATAATGGCAACCATTTCTCAGCACAATGTGGCTTTTCTAGTAGGACATGAGTCTGAGCGCAGCCCCCAATGATATCAATAAGAATAGATCTAGCCTGGACTAAAGCTTAAAAACTATAACATAAAAATTGCTGTCCTTATTTCTGTCTGGTTAGGCAGATAATCTCTGAGCCATAAAACCTGGCCAATGTTTTGAATCATAAATAAATTAATAAATAAAGTGATACACTTTCTAAAGGACTCTTTAAAAAGAGGCAGACCAAAGTCTGGCAGCCAGAAATTAATAAATTTAGGTTGTGAAACACCAGATTTGTCAGCTTAAGCTCATTTCTATTTTTAATGCAATCTCAAGATTTCATGCTCACCACCATTCCCCTTTTGTATAATAAATATTACATTCACTAATACTAATAAATATTGCATTCAGTTACAAAAGTAAATGCATCTGAGTGGGCTAATTGGTTCTTTAGGAGGGTGTTTCAAAATTGACGATTCTTATTAATGTTAACAAAATTGCTTGAGGGCATGCAGTGTCAGCGGAGGCCTTTTGAAAAGAAAATCTGTCATAGTGCACCACTTCAGCATTTATGTCTGTAGTTAAATTTAAAAATGCAGCTTGAACAGCTAACTAAATTAATTATGGCATATGCAAAGTGAAAAGGTTTTACAAGCCTTTCATCTTGTTTGCTACAGTGTCATAACAAGAAGCTCCTCCTTGTTGTGTTTATTTGTTCATCATATTCTCATATTACAAATGGTATGAAATTAATCTGCCTCTAGTTGCTAAAAACAAATTTTAGCAGTTATGAAATACACCAAGTAGAGTCTTCTGCTTGGAGATAATATATAAATAAATAGCAAGTATACATGTAAGCATTAAGGCATGAGATTTCTTTCTATAATTTCTTGAAATTATATTTAAGTTACTTTGAAAAAAAAAAAAAAAAAGGAAAGAAAAGAAAAAAATATCTCAGTCTTCTATCATCCAAACCTGACAAATAAACTCCATAGATGACACCAGGAGACTGCACTCTGACTAACAGAAATTCTAATCTGTGCAATGTAGGGGTTCCTGTCTGTCTAAATATTTCATTTTAATCATTTTCTTCTGAAGTTCTGTTTCCTCATGCAGAGAACCAGGAACAGCACTCCTTTAATTTTTTGTTTATTTATTTATAATATATTTGCAATATACAATTTATAATATATTTTCAGTTGCAGATAAAGAAGATTTAGAAAAGGTATTTCTATCTATTTTATGAAAAACATATGGAAATATCTTAAGAGTCATAGCAAAGATAACATATATAATATAATTGAGATCATAGTCACATTACTATTTTTGCAAGAGTAAACAAAAACAGCCTTTAATTTCTTTAATTTCTAAATGTCCTTTAAAGATATTTATTTTCTGAGGGTCTTAGCTAAACAGACACCTAGTGACCGTTTTTGTACTGAGAATTCTTGTTTCCTTTCATCTATTTCCCTGAGTATTTGGCACCCCAAGGAAAGACTGTGTCCTGACATTTGAATACAGTCTTAGAGCTCCAAGCTTTGCCTCTGAAATCTTTACCTTTTTTTAAGCAGTATGTTGGTTGTATGACTTATCACTATATCCAGTTTAGAGCTTCTTCTTCTATGTATCATCTTTTAGTTGTAGGCTGGGTTATATTTAAGGCTGATTTATATTAAAGTTGTAGGCTGCGTTTATTTATAATTTCACTACAATTTGAATATCTTTTTTTTTTTTTTTTTTTTTTGAAGAGTCCACAGAAATTTCATAGTCTATGTGCAACAGTGGGGCACTGAATGTACAGACTAATACACATTTCTTATTTTTGTTGATGAATTGAAATGCATTATAATAAAAAATTAGAGACTGTAGAGATGGAAATGACCCATGATACTGGAGTATCTCTTCTGACTCTGAACCTGTACCATACCTGACAGTGCACAGAATGTTATCCAATAATGTATTTTGTTTAGTGTTGAACATCTACCATATTTCTTGGGAGCATGCTCCATGTACAAGCTAATGAATTATCAGGAACTGTCCCTTGTATGACTCATGCTCTTTTCCCCTGATAATTACTTTCCTCTATACTGTTCTAATTTCATATCTGTTTTCTCAGTCTAAGCAGTTACTAGGTGTGCAGCTTTGGGGAGTAACTAGCAACTTAGCCCATCAGAATAGTGAGGGTTTTGTTGTTGTCATTGTAGTTTTGTTTTGAATTAGAAACTTTTTAAATTGTTTGAGGCAGAGATTCTTTTTGCACCTCTGTGCCACTAAACATGATGGAATCTAGTCCACAACTGAGTTCCTACATAATGCTGTAGTGCTAGCTAAGATAATTTTAAAAAACTAGTGGTGGGAAGGAACAATTTTCAAAGTAGTGAGGCATGTTACATAAGTTAGGAATGTCCCACCAATGTTATTTTCATTTCTCTTAGGAAATTTGACATTAGTGAGCTATACTATCCTTACAGTAAGCAGGTTTATAGCAAAGATTTAGAATGTCTTAATATTATTAATTTGAGCATTCAACAGCAGTGCAAAAAAGCTTACTCAGTGGTGGCTTTTTGCTTCAGCAAAAACATGAGCACAGAGTATTACTGAAGCTCTAGCCTCTTAATTATAAAACCTTGAATATTCCATGACAAACCAATCCTTTTACCTATTTCCTTGATAATGCCTATCATTTAGTCATAAATATGAATTCACTATTTTCATCTTTTGTCCTTTGAAAAACTGTAATGGTTATAATCTGTGAGTGGTTGTCATATATATGACCCGATTGAAAATTTTTATATTGCAACAGTTAATATGAGCACTGATTCAACCGAATAGTTCCTTTGAAGTAATAATGAACACAAATATTGAGCACACTTAATGTGCTATTCTTTATGATGCAGTTATATTAAAATACAGATAACTATACCCTGTAGATAAATGTATTGCATTTTTCCTTCCTGGATAAGATGGAATATTATTGCTGTTTGATCCCTGATAAAACTATAGAGCAGTGTTCTTTTTCTATTTTTTTTCCACTGTTCATATCCAGAAAAGCAGGTACAGAGAGTAACATCTAACTGCTCATATTGCAGTTACAAAACCATGTTTCCTGTAACATTTATGCAGTAGTTGCATTGCAGCCAGGGTTGGACAAAATCAAGTAACAAATTATAGGATAAAACATATGGGAAATCTATCCATCTACATATCTCCCTAGGACCTTATACAGGGACTGTTAAAATGTTATCTGAGCATTCATAAAAAAAAAAAAAAAAAAAAAAAAAAAAAAGGTAAAAAAAAGTACAGAATCATAAAATAGCAATGTAAATGCACTACAGTCATCCAGATGCAGGAGGACACAAAGTGAGTCTGGACTTGATTTCCTGATCATATGAAGAGGCTCCTTTCACTGTTACTGTCAAATATCTCCATTAGACTCATACACACATTAGCGTCTGAGATCAAAAGGAATCAGGAACCAGAAACCCCTTCCACAATCCTCTCCTAAGAAAGAGGCTAACTGGTCAAAGATGTGGAAAGATCAAATTCTCTGCCCACGCAGAGAAGTTATTCTCAACAAGAGCATAACGTTGGTTTGTACAACCTGAATATCTAGCCTATTATATACATAAATATCATGGCTTGGAGTCAGTGTAACAGCCACGGGCAAAGGGAATCCCTTCATTTTATTTTCTTTATAGAAGCAAAGTGATTTGTGCTTTTGTCAAGTTTTGCACTTGGATTGCATGTGTGGGTGTAGTTTTGTTGCCCTACACAGTGCAGAGAACAGATGTTACATTTTCTTTTCAGCACAGCTTTGGCTTACTGCAGCTGCTGCTTTCTGACTTTCTGAATCCCGCTGCCCCATTTTGGCAGTATGGCCTCCAATAATCTGGGTTCAATAGCCTGGGAACCCCACTGATGTCTCCCCTACAAAGAAAGTAGGGGCCTTTAGTATGATGGCAGAAGGGTCGAAGCGGGCTGAGAGGAGGTGACAGGCTTGTTTTGTAACAGAAAGGAGTTACTAGGATCTCTCAGCTGAGAAACAAAGATACAGACAAAAAGATGATGAAAGACATCAAAAAGAAGAAAGGTGTCTTAGAATAATTCACTGTCCTTGAGGTGAAAAAGAATTCAGTGAGACTTATGATATACAAAATTCAAGTGAAACATCAATGAACAAGTGAAACACTGTGAAACTTATCTCCCTCTCAAGGAAAATGTCCTCGTGTGGATGTCCTGCCTTTTTAACCTCCCTCAGACTGACAGTTTTTGAAAGCCAAGGACCATATGGATGTATTTCCACAAAGAACAATGGGATGTGTTCACCCACGTCAAATGTGTTTCAAATGTGTTTTATTCTTAGACATACCTAGAAGCCTTTCGCTTTTGAGAACAATTAGAGCAAAACCAGAGCAAAATGTCCTACAGATGGTGGCTGAATACTGAAGGAAACTATTCACTAGCATCAAGGACAGTATTGCACAGTGCATGTCATTTTTCCTCACTTCTCATCAGATGGGGACAATGCAACATGCTCACTCTGCAGCACATCACTGCAAGGCAGTAGCAGAGTGCAGCATCCTATCTGCTACCAGCACTGACTTGGTAAGATACAGGCATACGTTAAAGCACTTCTTCTCACCAAGTACATAGCTAAGGTGAAATTATATTTTTGAATAATGTAAAAAGAAATCTTTGAAAAGGATGACTCTGTGAATATCTGGCTGATCTTTATTTCTTCTCTCCACTCAATGGTAAATGGAAAATGGTAATGTTTTCTCAACATTAAACTTTTTTTTTTTTTTAATCTGATTTTTAAATCTTTTATTTTGAAAATTGCACTTTTAGACAATCATTCATTTTCTTTAAAATTGAAGTTAACATCATGACTGCCATTAACAATATTGCTTTTCAAATTTGCTGAACTTGCAGTAATAAGATTCATCTCAAGACCTTTATTTTTAATTACTATAAGCTGTTGGTTAAAATTATTCCAAAAGTTATTTTTGAAATTAATTTTGAGTACAAAAAGATGGAAAGATAGAAAATTATTAGAATAAAGAAACAAAATACTGCAAGTTCAGCAAATTTGAAAAGCAATATTGTTAATGGCAGTC
>CM021763.1:63161450-63301144 GCA_011075105.1 Heteronetta atricapilla | reverse complement strand
TTCAGTACAGCCATGTCACAGTAAGGTCTCCTGGATCAACAACTGGCTTCATATAATTACTTGTGTTATTTTAATTCTGGGGCTCTATCATGATGTGGTTAAAAAAGGGAGATGCTTATCCTTTCTTGCAGAAATAACAGTAACATGTTTTTTACAGGAGTAGGACTATGAGCATATGTAGGACTATGAGCATATGTTTTAAATTTCATAACGAAAAGGTGCAAATTAGAGATTCAGAAACTTATCTTTTTTTTGGCTGTTTAAAATAACTCTTAACTCCTAAGAGCTATGGCTAATGGTAATGATCAACAATACAACCATCTGGTTAAAGGTGATTAAACTCTGCTGGTTTCAGATTGTCAGGGTCTGAATCACACACTTCCAAGGTATTCAGGAAGATTTTTTAAATTATCTCAGGTGGGTGAAATAAGTTTGTTCAGGTTCTAAAATAGTTTTATAACACCATTCTCTTGCTGAACTACTGTTTGTATCCTAAGCAAAATTCTGATGGACAGGAACTCATTTACAGGCATGATGCCTGAAAAAAACCACCACCAACAATAACAACAACAAAAAAAAAGTAGAAAAACAGATGCCTCTCATTTTCCTTTGACTTTGAATTATAGTGATGGAAAATACCTAATTTATTTATCTCTTTTTAGAGTAGGAAGTAATGATTTACCTATAAATAAAAGCATAAGTAAAGAGTTTAAAAAATACATATTTCTATGACAAACAGAACAAAAACTTTTTGCTTTGTCCTAGCTATCAGCTAGGGTTATCAAAATATTATGTTCTGCTAAGGACAAAAGAGGCTTAGTGTGTACCTGCCAGAACAAACCTCTTTTGAGAATGTTTGTTAGCTGAGGTTTCTCAAGATTTCCATATCCTTCTCTTAGACTTTGCTAAGAGAGGGATATATGAGTTATTGACTGAAGAAATTCTGGCTTTCAAGTCAACCTCTTTCTCTTCTGTAGCTCTTGTAATGCTCTTTTTCACTTATTTCAGTCCAGACCTTCCTGAATCTGACGTTTAGATTGCCTGCTTACTGGTTCCCTACTCCCTTCTGATGCGTAAAATGAAAAGTAAGACAAAATGTTGTAAACACAAATTTACTCCTTCACTGCTGTTCAGTAGTCGGGCAAGAAAAGTGACCCATCTGGAGATAAAACATCCTGAGATTGTGTCTGATTTAGCTATCCAGCTCTTTTTTAATGAGCTATTTAATGTTTAATAGTCTATTTAATGTTTGTCCAGGTTTATTGTATTTATTTGGGCACTAAGATGTCTAAGAAGTTTAGACATTTTTAAATGGTATCTCTACCTCTTGTAAAAGCCTTGGGCCAAAAAAAGAAAAAAAAAAAAAAAAAAAAAATAAAAAAATAAAAGAGAGAGAGAGAGAGAGCAGAGAGAGCAAGAGAGAAAGGAAAAACAAGAAAAGAAAAGAAAGGAAAATAATACAATAATAAAGATTTCCCATCCCAATGACACTAGCAATGCAAGAGGGTTAGGTAGATACCATGAATTACAGCATGGCTGAGGCTGGCGGGGACCTCTGGGGGCACTGCTCCAACCCTTGCCCAGGCAGGGCCACCCAGAGCAGGGTGCCCATCACACGTCCACAGGGCTTTTGGAGATCCCCAAGGAGGGAGACCCCACAGCCTCTGGGCAGCCTGTGCTCCTCACCCGCACAGCAAAGCGGTGCTCCTGGTGTCCAGAGGGAGCCTCCTGTGCCCCGCTGGTGCCCAGTGCCTCTTGTCCTGCCACTGGGCACCACTGAAAGAAGCCTGACTCTGTGCTCTTTTGCCCTTAATTTAAGAGGAGCTTTATAAAGATTCAGTGAAGTGCATGGCTGACCAGTGTTTTTAAAATTAAAAAAAAAAAAAAAAAAAAAAAAAAAAGCATATACTTAAACTTATAGTTCTTATGTGGGTGTCCATTTGACAGTCTAATGTATTAAGTCAAACTGGTATATTTTAACTATAGAAACTTGTGATATTCTTTCCAGCATTTAGAAATCTATCACTCATGCTTTACAACAGTTACCTTTTGTAATCTATGTGTGAGTTGGAGGTATGTGGGTTATTCATTCCCATGCAGAGAACACTGGATTCTGTATCATTTTCAAAGTCACCTGAAAATCTTGAGGCGCTGAGACTGCAATCGTGGGCCCTGTGGACTAAGCCACTGTACTGTGCAGCAGGGTGCTCCCACACCAGCTCATGCCCTGCAGCTTGCTGAGCTAATGAGGGTCTCCACAGGAGGCAGAGCACGGCTAGCGGGTGGTGAAGCTGTTGCTTTCCTTTA
The DNA here is from genome assembly GCA_011075105.1 of Heteronetta atricapilla. Lineage (NCBI taxonomy): Eukaryota > Metazoa > Chordata > Aves > Anseriformes > Anatidae > Heteronetta > Heteronetta atricapilla. The sequence goes on along the minus strand of CM021763.1, from coordinate 63,298,837 downwards.
AGTAACAAGTAACATGCTGGTAACTGTGGCTGTGTACTGGAAATTGTTCTTAAGTGTAATACAGCGCAAGATTTGGGGTTTTGCTTTCCAAAATTAGTTAGAGATATGATACAGTGTAGAAGAAAGAGAAAATAGAGAAGCCATGCTGTGAAATTCTATGAGGTACAAAAAGGAGTGCTAATAGCAGATCGGTAAAACGTTCCTAATTGATGCACTGATTCCCAGTACGGAAGTGGCATAGTTATTCTCCCAGTACAAAACATCTCAGAAGTGTAATGTTGAGAGGTTCTTCATGGCAGCTAGTCTGCTATGCAAAAAGAATGTGGAGTATCTATTCCAGTGCCAGGCTTCTAGGGCAAGTCCTGCTGGCTACCAAGAAGGGTGGAAGTCTGGTCTGCTGAGGCTGGTGTGAGTTTGCCCATTGACTGCTAGGTTAATAGTCAATAGTCAATAGCTCTAAGTTTCTCCCTTAAAACTGCAGAGGGTATGACTCTCAGCTGTGCCTGGGGCTTAGTATTTCATAGGCTAGTTATTCTTTTTCTATTATGCAAAGCTAAAGCTTCAAATTCACTTATTTGCTTCAGGATGTTACTGTCAATATAGTTATTGGTCCTCTGGCTCTTTTGTCATGAAGCTTAGAACACAAAAAGTAATGACCTGTGGATTTTCCTCTAATGACTTCCTCCTATGCTGGAGATTTATTTGAATTCCCTGGTGACATGAAGCAGATCAAAGCAGCAACAGGATAGAGGTTATGCTCTGATGGGTAGGTTTTCCTTTCTTTCTTTTTTCTTTTTCTTTTTTTTTTTTTTTTTTTTTTCTCTTTCTTTTTTTTTTTGGTTTTGCTAAGCCTGATTGGTTTTTGCTGTTGTTGTTCTGTTGTCTTTACTTTTTTTCTCCAGCTTAGCCTGTTGTGCTCAGCACACCAAAGAATAAGTCCTGCAAAACAGATCAAAAGATCACAGAAACCTCAGAGAAAAGATGTCAGAGGTCATTTCAGTTTACTACCCTTCCAGTAGAAAGTTGGTGTTTTGAAGGGTTGGGTGGATTGTGGGGGGTGTGTGGTGGGTGTGGGGGTGTGTGTGGGGGGGTGTTTGTTGTTATTTCATTTTTGGTTTTGTTTTCCATAGCATTTAAGTAGAGCTCTGTAAAACCTAATTTTAATTTCCTAGGCAGAGGTTCCCATATTCCTGTTGCACTGCTATATGATTTGTGAAATATACTCCATCTCTTGTAACTCATTTAGTCTTACACTTCATTGTACAAAAAATAATAACAAGCAAGGTAAACTTTTTTTCCCAAAAAAATATTTTGAAGATTACTAGTTTTTACATATAACGCTTTACATTGGAAGTCAGTGACAGTGTGATCAACTTAAAATAAGTAAGAGTAACAAGTTTTGTCCAGAGGAAGAGCCATGAGAGTAAGTGATGTGGGTTGTGGTTTGGGCCATTCTTTCAGAGACCCTGGAGCCTTGGGAGCAGCACATGCCCATGCTCTGCTCTGAGCCTTTGAGCTGCAGCTCTCAGACCTCTGTTGAAATATGTATGTGTGTGCATTTCCACAGGTTTCCTGCTCTAGGCCTCTGGATGCTCTTCTTGCTCCTCAGCTCCCGTTCCTGCTAGACCTGAGGTCTGTCTGCCCGCTGCCATAGGAGGTGGCCTGGGCTGACAGCCCTGCTCACGTTCCACACAGCTCTCATGAAGGGGCAGAGGGAAGCAGGGTATTCCATGTACAGCTTGAAGATTTCTAGCAAACAATGGGACTGTGAGAAGGGGAGGGAAGGTTTTAACTGAGTGTGGATGTTTGGTGCATAGAACTCTACCTGCAACATGAGAAGAGGTGGGAAGAAAACCCATATGCTGAGGAAGAAGCTGAAAGCAGCTACATTTAAGAGAAGGAGCAGTCTGCACAAATGAAGAAGGATATGGAGGAGGAGAGAGCAGAAGAGCTGATGACTCAGGCCTGGATACGTGACTTAACCATGGGACACTGGAGACAAAGCCTGTGCCTTTCCCCTGTTCTGCCTTCCTGCCTGAATTTCCAGCCTTGTCCTCTTCACTGTAGCAGTTGCCATGAAAATGAATGTGCAGAACAAAAATCTGGGGTGCTTCTCAGCTCTAGTACAATAGGACTGAGAGGAGAGTGGAAAGGAAGTGGCAGAGGAACGTGTTTTTTGTCTGACATTTTCTTCCCCTGTTATCTAAACCAGGCATACATATTTCTAGAGCTAGAAGTCCTTTCTCATTCTTCAGTCAGATCGGCTTTTCCTCATAGTTCTTTTTAAAGCTGTCCTTTCAGGTTATTGATTTTGTTTCTGTGTGGGTAGTACAGTTTTCTTCCTTAATTACTCCAATTGCTTCTATTTTTCTATTAGGTAGCATTAGGGAGATAAATGTTTTATTTCAAATACAACCACAGTAAAGCTGCTAAGAGAGATTTCATAATTTCTTTGTCTCCATATGGACATCAAAACTCTATTGTTCCTTCTATACAACCATATGACCTTCCACATGCATTCATTTACAATTTACCATTGCTACCAAAACAAATTTCTTATCTGCTTTACTGCATGGGTTCTTCTGACTTTTTCACTATCTTCCTCCTTCTGACTTATTGAGAAAAGTGTTATTATTATGGGTAACAAGTAAAAACAATTTCATGCTTGTATCCTTTTCTCTCATTTCACAGCTTTTCATCTTATCCCATTCTTGCTTTGGTTCAGCATGTCAAGTCTTCCATAATCAGCCAAGTAATATTACTATTCAGAAATTTACAGTTTTTTACCTTCCCAGGTTCTACAGGGATGTGTTTTGACATATATATATAATAGATATTATTAAATAATAGATATTTATACTATAAATGTTATTTTTATATATATGTAAATAAATTATATATATATATACATATACATATATATATATATATATATATGTGTGTGAATGAGGTAACTACCTGCTGAAAGAATTCTTCATTGGAAGTTGTAGAGATAGGTAATCAATAACCTTTATATGAAGAAGAAATATGCAATTGCAACACTTAAGTCCTGGGGCATAAATTTCAGTGCTGCTATTTCTTATTCAGTGTCTTTATGATGAGCTTAAAAGAACTTAAATCTTACATGGAATAATATAATATTGTGCTACATGCCAAAGGAGGAGAAAAGCAAACAAACAAAAAATGAAGATTGTCTTTTGCTCTGGAGAATTCTCCTGTGCCATCCATCCAACATCCTTCCATCCCAAAGGGAATGATAAGGAAGGTAATTCACTTCACTCCAGGTTCATTGTAATATAAAAAGTGCTATCAATTTTGCATAGAATAATGCACTGAATGAACGAAAGAAAGGAAAACAACAACACTGGCTTGCAGAAGTGTTCAAAAGAAGAACTGATAACAATTGCTCACTGAGATATAGAGCAGCATACAACTTGTAGAGCTGTAGTCACTACTGTGCTATATTCTTCCAGAAAACCTGGTTATAAACACTGACCAGTGCAAGTACAAGGAGTGATACGTTTCATAAATACTCTGAAAAAAAATCACAACGTAGTTCTGTAGGGTTATTCATGACTCAAGTCATGATTTAGTCATGAGTTCAAAAAGCATTTGGACAAGTCTCTCAGACACGTGGTCTGGTTTTTGGGTGGTTTTATGTGTTACAAGGAGTTGGGTTCGATGGTCCTTGTGGATCCCTTCCAAATCAGGATATTCTATGGTTCTGTGATTACAAGATAGCTGCTTTGGGATGCTGAACTGCACTGCAGCTTTTAGCAAAGAAGACTAGGAGGATTTCTTAACTAAACTTTATGGAAGATACAAAGCAACATTTTCTTTCTAGGCAATCAGGGTTAACAGTACTCCATTCATGCAGCTGCAGCACTGGAAAAACACAGACACTGCAAATTCTTGTGACTAATATCTGCCTTCATGGTAACTGAATTTAAGATATGCTGAAAGCCATAAAAAACAAAGGTAAATTGCCATCAGTGAAGTTGAAAAATGTCATAAATCACTCAGCATGGTGCAACAGAAAGCCAGGAAACAAGTTGGGAAGCATGTAGTTTCACTTGTCCCTCTATGAGTGTCAATGCTAAATTCCGGGGGGGGGTGGAGGGGGGCAGTTTTCATGCAAGCCTGTTTTGGTTTTTTACGTTCCTGACTAGAAAAATCTAACCTGACAAATCTACTTCTAGTGCTGTAAGTAGTGCAAAATTCTAACTTAAAGAGAACTTTTAATAAATAAATAAATAAATAAAAGACAACTTCTCATAAGATTCCTGGAACATAAAAAAAAAAAAAAAAAAAAAAAAAAAGAGCAAAGAATGGCATGCTCAAAAAGATGAAAATAGTTGAAACAAAACTGGAAGCACTGGTTTACACATGAATGGAAGAGGAGATTGACAAGTCTGAGGTGTGGCTGGGGAACAGATCATAGAATCATAGAATATCCTGAGTTGGAAGGGACCCATAAGGATCATCAAGTCCAACTCCTCACACTGCACAGGTCTACCCAAAATTTTAGACCATGTGGCTAAGTGCACAGTCCAATTGCTTCTTAAATTCAGACAGGTTTGATGCAGTGACTACTTCACTGGGGAGCCTGTTCCAGTGTGCGACCACCCTCTCTGTGAAGAACCTCTTCCTGATGTCTAGCCTGAACCTCCCCTGCCTCAGCTTAACACTGTTCCCACAGGTCCTATCACTGGTGATTACTGAGAATAGGTCAGCACCTGCCTCTCCACTCCCCCTCGCGAGGAAGCTGTAGACTGTGATGAGGTCTCCTCTCAGCCTCCTCTTCTCCAGGTTGAACAGGCCCAGTGACCTCAGCCTCTCCTCATATGTCTTCCCCTCTAGGCCCTTTACCATCTTCATCACCCTCCTCTGGACACTCCCCAACAGTTTCACGTCCTTTTTGTACTGTGGTGTCCACAACTGCACACAGTACTCAATGTGAGGCTGCACCAGTACAGAGCAGAGTGGGAAAATGCCTTCCCTCGACCAACTAGTGATGCCGTGCTTGATGCATCCCAGGATACGGTTGGCCCTCCTGGCTATCAGGGCACACTGCTGGCTCATATTCAACTTGCTGTCAACCACAACCCCCAGATCCCTCTCTGTGGGGTTGCTCTCCAGCGTCTCCTCACCCATTCTGTATGTGTAGCCAGGGTTGTCCCATCCCAGGTGCAGGACCCAGCACTTGTTTTTGTTAAACTTCATGCAGTTGGTGATTGCCCAGCTCTCCAATCTGTCCAGATCTCTCTGCAAGGCCTTTCCACCCTCAGCCAAGTATACAACTCCTCCAAGTTTGGTGTCGTCGGCAAATTTGCTCAAAACACCTTCTAGTCCTACATCCAAGTCGTTTATAAAAACATTGAAGAGGACTGGCCCTAGATGCTCTGTAAAAGCTGGGAGCAGGGCAGGGAGGGTGGCAGCACCATGCCCGCATCAACAAGGATGCAGACACATCCCACCCCAACAAGGAGAGCGGTGCAGGGTTGGGACAGTGACCAGTGGGAGCCAAGGGATCTGTGGCCACCACAACAGCCCCACTAGTGAGGTGGGTCCAAGGTCATCCACAAAGCCAAGTGAGAAAGTGGCAAGAACCTGAGAGTAAATACAGATCCTAAACCAGGGAGGAAGGGGCATGCAGTGAGACATCTCAACTCTTTCTTTCTCTTGTGACTAGAAAGAACTCTCTTCTTTCATAGCATAATTTTTTTCTCCCAGAAGTTTAATCCAAGGCTGCACCATGACAGAGCTGACCTTAAACACAGGCAGCTAAACACATGGGGTGCAGCAGGGAAGCACTTAAGCCTCTGGGTCCACTGGTTACGTGACAAACACTCACTTTAAAAACATCCAGACATGGAGCTGTTGTCAGCTGCCTGTAAGTATAAATAATACAGTTCTGTGTTAACTAACATTAAAGCTGAAGACAAAGGAGAAGAGAATTGGTTTAGTTACAACAATAAAAATCCACAGAGAGAAATAAAGAAGATGATGGGATTGTTGACATGCCAGTAGCTCTTGATGTGCTACATGTGGAACCAAATCTGTTCAGACTTACAGGGAATGCTCTCTTGTAAATGTCTTTGCTGTGTTCAGATGATGCTTCCAAATCATAAAACTCGATCAGCAGAGTACCACATCATCCAGTGATAAAAATCTGATCCAAATCAGGCATGGCATATTCTGTACAACCTTCCAAAGGATATGGCAAAGCAAATAGATTGGAGAAAATATTTTATTTCTTCTATTAGCCAACATAAGACTATCATAAAGCTTATTTATGCAAAATTGATCTTTTTGTGAGAACATGATCTTCCAAAGTTAGTTTATACAGCAATGGGGCTGTGTACTGCCCAGCTGTGACATCTTCTGGTCCAGTCCTGAGAATCCAAGAGGTGAAGGCTCCACAGTCCCAGAACTGTAGTGTTGGGCCCTTTATTAACCACTGATTTGGTGGTGCCACAATCACATCTAGATCTTTTCAGTCAAGCCTGATGTTTATCCACATACTTTACCTTGCCTTGAAAGAATAACGTTTTTAACTCTTTTGAGTGCAGGTAGAACAGAGGTAGATCTTTCATGTGTTTGGGAAGTGAGCTGCTTCTTGTTCAATATTGTGAATTTGCTTTTTAGCAAATATATTTCTTTCATTCATACCATTTCATACCATTTCATTCCATTTCATTCATACCATTTCATTCATTTCATTTTTTTAATCTCTGAATTAAGCTTGTAATATTTCAAAACTTTTATGGTGCCTTATTCTAAAAGAATGATGCAGAGTGATTTTATGTTTTTTGAGATTTTCCCTTGCAGCTGACCAGTATTTTGCCTCTTGTATTGTTTGAACCTCAGTCTTTTTCTTCTATCTGTGTATCTTTTCAAATTTGTAACGCTGAAAAGAGAACACTCTAGTAGCATAACCAAATCAGGAAATGAATGGAAAGTCCTTCTGATATACCTCAGACTTCTGGCACCTTCAGAATTGCATTATCTTTATACTTTTCAACCCACAGCTTTTATAATCAAATATTCCTTTCTCCAGCAATAAATGTTAAGGGGAGGAAAAATGTATTTAGTATTTGTTGGAACTAGAGAGATAGTAGGAACAAGTGTTGTCTGAGCACATTGCTGTTGCAGGTATTTTCACCTCTCAAAAAAATAAAATCTACCTCCTGCTACTAGCAATAAAGTTTGCAACCACATCAGATAATTACTCTTTCATTTTCTTATTCTTATCTCCTGGGGAATTCTGTTCTTCAAAGACAATAGTAGTTTCTGAAAAGAAATTTCTGGCGGTTCATTGTGCTTGCAGGAAAAGAAGGGTTGTAAGGAACTCAGACAACTCATAGAAATTATGTAAGTCTATAATATTGTGGAGAAAGGTGCTTCTGAGTTTTTTGGTTTTTTGGTTTTCAGCTAGGAAAGAAGTTTAATGGTGCTGGATCCTGAAGTTAAAGTATGTATCTTTGAGGAATGCTTTTACTAAATAAAAGATGTCCTCTTAATTTGCAGGTATAAATCCACTCCCTAAGCCTCCAGGTGTCTGAGAGAGACTTCTTGGTAGGTATGCCACAGTGATCCTAAGCAGGAAAGCAGACTCTCAATAGTTCTGAGGTTCTGCATGATCCAAGGAAACTAGAGAAACTGCTGAAAGAAATTCCCCACTGCTGCCCAAGCAGTGGTTGGTTTCTGCTACCACAATCTGCATGGTATGTGGCACTTGAGAAAAAAAATATTCTTGGCTCTGATCTGTCTCTTTTTTTAAGACTTAGCATAAGGAATGCGACAGGAGAACCTTTTCTAAATGTTAGCTTCCTTCAGGTCTTTCATTCTATATTCAGCTCTGCTTTATTTGCATGATCAATAAACGTTGTCAGCAGTTCCAATCCTATTTTTGCTATTTATCTTGCCTTGTCATGAAAGCTTTTGAGCTAATTAAAGTGGGAAAAGACAACAGTTCAATGTAATAAAGGGATAATATTTGGCTTAGTTCTGCAGCCCAGCCACTCAGTCAACCTTAGAGCAGAACAAGGATTTTTAGCATATGTCTAAGAAGAGTGTGCAATAACAGCTCCCAGCAATATTAACAAACTTCAGAATTTGCTGGCATTGCTCTCTTGGACTTTTGTTGTTGCTGTTGATCTGATCTTAGTGAATTTGCATGAGGCTGAAACATGTAGTCTTGCAAAGTTATGATGACCTGGAGACTCACTAGAAATACCACTTTTTATATGCAAAAGTTCAAGACAGGACTGATGCTGAAGTCTTCTTGCTCTATAATCTCAAGAATACTTTCAAAACAACTGGATAATAACTATTTCTTATTCTGCTAGCTAATATAATCAAGAAAAATTATAACTATTATCCAGTCAGCAGTCAACACAGCATGTGGAAGAGTTAATGGCAGTGAGGAGCACAGGCACTATGGAGTATTTTTTCAGCTTTTCCAGGTATGGTGTTCTCAAAGATAAAATTGTTCATATGTGTTTGTATATTGTATCTCCGTTCCAGTAGAAAGATGTAGCTGAACTCTCCTTATGTGGTGTCTTTTACCTTGCTGGGCAGCTGAACTCCACCATAGATGCTCTCACATCACCCCTCACTAGAAGAGGGGAAGAAGAAAGTATGCTGGAAAGAAAAAAAAACAACTCACAGGTTGAGATAAGTATAATTTAATTAAAGGGAAAAGGAAAAGGAAAAAAAAAAAAAAAAAAGGAAGAAAAAAAGAAGAAAAGAAAGAAAAATCTACTCTCTACTTGCCATCAAGCAGTGATGTTCAGTCACACCCCAGGAAGCAGGGCTTCAATATATGTAGTGGTTGCTTGGGAGGACAGACATCTTTATAACAAGAAGCCCCCTCTCCTTCCCCTTTCCAACTTTTTGGTGTGTGTGTGAGATCACATGACATAGTTGGTTCAGGTCAGCTGCCATGGCCACATCTCCTACCTGACTCTTGCCCACCCCAGCCTGCTGGCTCTTGGGGTGTTGGAGGGAGTCCTGATGCTGTGCCAGCACTGCTCAGCAGCAGACGCAGCACTGGTGGGACACCACTGCTGTTCTAGCTACAAGTGCAGAGCGCAGCACTGCATGGGCTGCTGCAGGGAAAGTTAACTCCACCCCAGACAGACCCAGCACACCATATCAGCAAACAAAAACATTGTCAGAAGCTCTCACAATCTGAGAAAGATCACATGAAACAGAGCCAGCTAAGGAATGAAGTACACAAATGAAGTTGAAAAGAGTTGTATAAAAAGTGTATAGGGAGCAGTACAAGTTATGTTGGGTCAAGGTATTCTGTTGGGTCAAGGCGACCCAAGACATAAGAAGCACTGCACTGTACTACATACATGTGCTCTGTTACCTTCTGAAGTCCTTGAAGTTATACTGTTATGTCTAGAGATTGCATGTATTGTGACATATAGAAGCTTTCACCAAATGGATATAAGCAGATCCTGATTAGAGAACACTTGTGTTCTACTGAAATACAACAAAGTGGGGAACTGTGGTGATCCTTTCCCAACAAGTTGTATTTCTCTTCTGGTTATAGGTCATAGCAAATACTATGTGTGGAGTGATGCTGTGGCTTCATTGCAGTGTGGCTGGTCCTGTAAATATGAAAAAGAAGCTAAGGGATGCAATGGTGAAACTTCAGAAAGGGGGAGGTGCAGCTTTCACACACCACAAAGAATACTTGGGAGATGCTGAAAAACTCTGGAAATATATTCACCCTTATTTTGCTTGGTGTGATGGGTGCTTTCTAAAGTAATTTGCTGGGAATGAAGGCTGGTACGACAGAGTAGAGTATGAGAGCAAATTAGATTATTTTGTTAAACTAAAGTGGAAGTAATGGGGTAAGGAAAAATGAAGAGTATCAAACTAAGAAATCTTTTTGACACACTAAGTGACTTTGGAAGAAGGAGCAGTAGTGACTGGTCTTGGGGTCTAGTTCTGCTGCCAGCTGGATATCTGTCAATATTTGGCAGTTGTTACTGAAAACAGAATCTCCTCCAAAATGTGTGAATACACTGATATATAAAACAGGAGGAGTGTGTGTGTGTTATTACACTAGTATATTCCTACCAACTGCATGTAAGAATCATCTTTAACTGTTTTCTTTTGGACAAATGTGAGTGGTGGTGGAGGGTTATTCAATGCTTATATATAAACATCTGTATTCTGTTATTCTGTTCAGAAAATTTAATGCTGCACGGTAAAATAAATAAATAAATAAATAAATAAATAAATAAATAAATAAATAACCAAATCTGTTCCTGAAGAAAATTAGGGTAAGAAAAGGTTGAATTTTTATGATGAGATAGCTTGGAGTAGAACCATTTATATTTTGGTACCCTGCAGAAGTTTGTGTAGCTAGGGAACATAAAGTCATTTTTTTTTTTTTTTTTTCTTTTTTCTGCATGTTTATGGTAGCAATCTTTTTGCTACATAGTTCACAGACTGTAAAGATAGATGGCAACTTGTTCAAGAAACTCACACACATGGCTTTGCAAATTGATATTTTATATTTTAAAGCTTTTTGTGGATATTGTTTAGAGAAACTATTCGCAACATCTACATATACCTGTGGCACTAGGGAATAGGAATGAGGTGTTTTTCATTCTTCCCATTCAGTTCAAAGTATTTTTAAGAATCTCAAAAAAATTGAATGATTCAGTGATCCAGATAGCATTTGATTTTTCTGTTGTGTTGTGTGAAAGCGCATAGGAAAGTAGCAAGTGCATGATCCACTGGAGCTGATCTAAATAAACTTTGAAACTGCTCTGGATTAGAGTAACTCTCCTGTGTAGAGAAGTTAAAGAAATTAAAGTCTCCTAACAGGCACTTAATTCACTGGAATGATTGCAGCCAGCTCTTAGCCGGCTGTGTCTTCAGAGATTCTGACACGTCCTGTTCTGAAAGCAGAACTGAAATTACTGGTGGTTGACTTGGTGCCTGGGGCTCCAGTGCATCAGAGCTGAGCAAATATGTAAGCGGGAACGTCTCTTCCCTGAGGCAGATATAATTTGAGAATTCATCCTGATTTCTGTTACTGAGAACTCGTGGGACTCTGCACAGGCTGCAGAGGCTGCTTGTCATGCAATTTTACAGGTAGGGTGAGAAGAAACATCTCTTTGCGGATTTCCCTACCCGCACTTGGAATGAATTCTGAAGGAATCCACCTTGCTGTTCTGCTTTTGCCCCTAGCAAGCTGGCTGTTTCTTAACCTTGTGAAAGAAAGCAGACAGAGGAGGACAGGGCATGGGCTGCTTGGAGTGTTTCAGGGAGGGCATCCCTGAAAGAAAGTGCAAAGGTAGTTGCAGAAGGAGTAGCTTTGTGCATCATCCAGATTAGTTTGTGATGCTGACATGAACTTTCATCCAGTTTGGAAGCTGATGGTTTTTTAAGATGCACTTTATCAGGGACCAGCTGTTCTCCCACTGCTGGGAGCTGAGGGTGGTGGAGAGGCAGGCAGAGTTGTATCCACACCAGCAAGGGCACCAAACCACAGCACCCCAAAGGGATAGCTGCACAGGGCTGGGAGGATGAGTGGGGATAGCCAAGGGACCTGTGGCCCATGTCAACTCCACCAATGAGGATGGTCTGAGGTCAAACCAGGGAGCCAAGTCAGCTGGTCATGGAGAGCAAGTTGTGAGGCCAGGAAGCACACACCTGCAAGACAGCTCTGACAAGGCCCAAAGAGGAAGAGCCTGAACTTAAATGCATTTCCTGACCTGAGGAGGAAGAAGAGGCACTCCATGAGGCATCTCCCAGCTCTTTCTCACCACATAGCTCTTTTCACAGGGATTTTATCCAGGGCTGTGTGGTTGCACCTTGGCAAAGCCAACCTTGAACATAAGTCACTAAACCCAGAGGAGCAGGCATAAAAAGTTACAGACTCTCCCCTCTTCACACAGGGCCCTGACACCAAGCAGGATTTTTAAGACCTCCTTCTCAATTATGCAGTTCTGACAGCTCCAGCCTTATGGTAATATGATATTTCATGGCTTCTCAATTATCTCTGTCAACCCATTGTGTTACAGATTGTGGTCCTAAGAAACATCCTGCAAATAGCAATGTATCAGGCATGCTAATAAAACTAGTTTTCTTCAAATGCTCAATTGCCAATAAGCAGAGTGAACATGTGTTGTGAAATCGTATTATTCTGACCTGCTTCTCCCAGCAGGGCTTTGCAACTTCAGAAAATATTAGAAATGGCAAACACTTAGCCTTGTCCTGGCTGACTGCCTTGCCCCCCGTAGGGTGCTGTCAACTGAGACCTGTGATTCCCTGCTCCTGTTCCTGTCAATTCTGCTCTTGAGTTCCAAAAATGAGAGTGGCAGCCATAGAGTCCTCCTCTGGATCCCTCCCTTCTCTTTTCTTCTAAACCTCCTTCTGGCAAAAGCTCTTCTAGAAGACCTCACCACAAGAAGGGAGATGACTGATCAGCTGCACTAAAGGGGATAGAGGCTTTGGGAAGGCACGTGAAAGAGGCAGGATTTTGCTCAGCCTTGACCCTAATGCTCTAAAATATGATAATATGTTTTTACCAGATTATCTTGAGATACCCACATTGGTAGGTAAGTGCAAGGATGTGAGGACAGGGTGTGAAAAGCTGTGAATGCACAGAACATGTTTACAAAGGGTAATGTAGCATTTCTTACTGTCAAATGACCTTGACATTTCCCAAGGATGAGATCCCATCTTTGTTTTCTCTCCTCTCCCCTTTTGATTTGTGTAGTACCAAAATCATAAGTAAAAATAATAAATTAGAAAGATCAGATTTTGGGAGCACACTACAGACAGGTCTGTATTTGTGAAGGTGAAATCAGATTTGATTTCAAATGGTCAGGGAAAAAATGTCCCTCTTATTTTCCTTTGTACATACGTTATCTGTTATGTTGGGTTTTGTAGCTTTGGGTGTTGTGTCAAACCAAGGCGAGGTTCTGACAGACCTGCCTAAACACTAACATCCTGAAAGTACAACCCAGGAGCAGGCACAGCCCTCATGTTGGTGAGCCAGCCCTTGTCCTGCCGCCTGTGCTGTCGTGAATGACAGGCATGAGGCTGCAAAGCGGCGCTGCAGGCAGTGAGAAAACCTCACCTCTGAACAGCACTGAAGGTTTGGTTGGGTTTCTCAGTTGTGGCAGGTGGTGCGAGAGGGCTGGGGAGGTTGAGACTGAAGGAGAGAGAAAAGGAATCTCACTGAGTTTCTTTGCTCCCTTGCTCCAGCCACAAGCTCCTGCTTGGAGTTCAGTGATTGTGAACAGCAGAGGGAGGACTAAAGCTAGAATCCTGGAGGCTGTGTGTGTTCAACCCTCCCTGTAAGTGCTTTAAGTGTTATTCTTCCCTAGTGCTCTAAACACAATTTGGGCCCCAGACTGTCAGTTTGTTGTCCACACATAACTCGCTCACTTACTACAAATCCTGCAAAATTCATGCAGCCCTTCTATATCCACATGCCTTCTGTGCAAAAACAGTGCTTTGGGCTCTAGTAGTCTTTATGCTCTGGGTTTTTGTTATGCTGAACATGCACGTCCTCTTGCCCTATATATGTCAGCACTTTTGGAACAAGGAAGCTGGTGCAGATAAACTAAACACCATGCAGAGAGCTACTGCTGTTCTTGGGCAGCTTTTCTTGGGGTTTTGTGTCTACAGATAGCAGGAACTTCAAACCATTTCCTTGTTCTTCTTGGTTTAGATTTTGTACAAATTTTTGTAGAATTAAAATACTTGCCAGTGCTACAAAGCCAATGTTGTGTTCTATGCACACCAAAATTTCCTGTGTATATTAATTGCATATCTGGAAAATTCTCCAAAAGATACATGTGTTGTGACTCTGCAAAAACATGTAGTGGCCACACCCAGAAAAGTGGCCAGGAATTTGGCAGTGCTTATGGATTTCTATTTTTGACCTCATTAATGAAAGACTACTGTTAGGAGAGTGCTATGCTCTGTTCTCTGTAGCAGAGGAGACAAGTGGAAAACAAAATGGCCTAACTTGTTTTGTAAGCAATCCTGGATGTATTAGTTTATTTTTTTTAATATGAAAAGTCAAGTTTTGTCTCCTGATGAGTCAATTAGGTGGCTGTTCTAGTCATTTAGCAGTGAGAGGACCACTATCAATCTTTTTTAAAGCCTGGTGGGATAGTCTTAGCAGATAAATCAGGTTCAATGGAATTAAAGCTTGAGAGAGAGAGAGAGAGAGAAAGAAAATCAAAACACATAAATGAGATTTCTGGTTCAGGGAGGTGTTTTAAAAATTCTTCTGACTGTTTTCAAGAGTATTCTTCCTAAGGCTGGAAAAAGCTCTCTGCAAGGAGCTCACGGTTTAATAGCATTGAAGCTGAACTCCTCAGACACAGCTGCTCTTTACAGGCTATTTTGTTTCACAGTCTTCCCTCCAGTATGGTTCAAGTTTCATGGTGATTTCAACAAGCCCTTGCAAACAGCTGTTGCATTTCAACAGAAGAGACTCCTGGTTTCTGAGACTACTGAGCTTTCCCTCTGAGCTACTGACAGAACAGCTATTTAAAAATAATAATAATAAAAAAATAAAGAAATAAAAACAACATGTGGTGTTTCATCATTATCTCATTTTCAGAATATGATTTTGGGACTGATCTGAGTTAATTGAACTTCCCTCTTATGACACTGGGATTTATGGTATTTATAGCAACCTCATTTTTCACTCCCCCAGATGGATGTTCTGCTAATATTAAGTTAAAGAAGTACCTGGATCTCAGAGGAGGCTTAGTTTTCTGGACTAGAAGGTGGTTGTAGGTGGCTAGCTGCTGGAAGAAAGCTTGGTGGTCACAACAGTTCAGTTTGTGAAGTGGTGACAGTGTTTGCCTTTTTCCTTTCTTTCATCAACTTGCTCATATTTAATAAACTTTAGTTTATTAAAGTTTAATAAACTGCTCTGGAATTTTAGGCTACTGTCAGAAATGAGTGGGTGCTGTAAGTTGATGGGTTTGTGAAGTTAAAAGAAAAAAAGACACACAACAATAGCTTTAAATATTTATAATATAGCTTATAATATTTAAATGATTTTTTTTTCTCTCACTCTTGGGTATCCTGTGAATAGCAGTGAAAGCTTTTGCAGCTTGTGATTGTGAGAGTCCCCTCATGACCTAACCAAAAAAAGCCACTTGTTACATAGTTACATAGTTAAACATATTTAATGTAGGTGCTAACTGAAAACACCTTGCTTCTATTCTTACATTTCTGGTAGTATACAATGCTTCCCTGTATGTAAAAGGAAAGGTGGTTTACAGGATTCTCCATCACAGATTCAAGACAGGTCCAAAGCTCCTTTGCAAATCTTCCAGTTCATCTGTCCTAAAGCATCAGTTGTGCTCTGTTAGAGGGCAGTATGTTACCATTTTATTCACTTCTCTTGAGTGTTTCTACATTCACAAAGAAGCCTGAAATGGCCATTGTCAGCAGTTTAATGGCAGTCATCAAACTCTCGATGCTCTTTATAAAATCTCCTCTAAAAGCAACTAGTCCTTAATTCTGTTTTTGTGGTTTTTCAGAGGAATGATGCTGAGTGCTGTAGCTGAACAAAAAGTTCCAGTTTTGGCTCAGATTCATACCATGACCTGAGTAATATGCTACAGAAAGAAAGGATCAAGATTTATTACTCACTAATGAGCTCTGCTGTTTAGATGCTTTCCTGTTCATAAGCAAACAGCTTGTATCAGTGCAAGGCAGCTTAACCATGGGGATGCTGAGCTTGTTCGGCAGCTCCCAGGCCAGCAGCTGCTGCAGTGGACAGGGATGGCTGCTGAAGTCCAGGGTCCGTCAAGGAGTGCGGTGTGTTCCCAAAAAGAGGCATTTCAGTCCAGAAGCATGACTGTCATCCAGACTAACCAAAGCCAGTTACACACTTCTTTTGTCCCCACCACATTTCAACTTATTGCTGAGCACATGTGGCTCTATGCGGCACATGCAGTATTCCTACTGAGTCCTAAACCTTGTTATTTTTCTGAGTGCAATAAGCCCAACCTGAAGCCCTCAGTTGCATTATCCTCTGGTCGGGACTGCAAAGCAGCAAGACAACGTCACATAGGGCTTGGACCCTCTTTCTTTATTACTGCATTGTACTAAGGACAAACAGACCTGGCATGTACTTACTCTAGTTGCACACTGACTGTGTGTAGGTAAGGCTTACATCTGCATAGGGAACATCCACTATTTAGTAGTCCTAGGAAAAACAGAAATCTAGTTTAGGCTAGAACACAGTGCACAGCCCATTACTGCTCATGTAGCCAGAAATGAATTATTATTCTAGTGTAAACTTGGCCAGAAGTATCATTGCCTAGACATGTTTAGAATTAGGAGTCATTTGTTAGGAAGACAGAACAGTCAGTAAAAAGTTTGTCTTGTAAAACTGTGATTTTAGCACCTTCCAACAAAACATAGCATCTCTGACCTACACTTGTCAAGGTACAATTTCAAAGGGTCAGTGCTAAGATGAACATGCTTCAGTTTTGCACTTGGTTACTGTTCCCTTCATTATCTCATGCAGTAAACATATAGGAAAAGGAAGGCCTACATGAAGCTTTCAATCCATATCTATCCTGAAGCAGACTGTTTAGAAAAAAAAAAAAAAAAAAAAAAAAATACACTGCTTTTTGTCATAAAAGAATTTCCCTACATGTAAAGGAAGTTTTTTTGTTGTTGTTTGAAGGCATAAGATATTGAAAGAAAACTGGCTGGGATACTGGAATGTGTGTTGGTGTCAGACAGTAGAGAGTGCAGGCCAAGTGTCTTTGGGTATTTGTGACATGGCTGTCTTTGGTATTGATGCTTTAAGGGACCAGAGCCCACCAGTGTAACAAGCACAGTTGTTCCCTGCTATGATCTATCTACCAGTGGATCTTTGCATTAATTCTCAGTTATAGTCAGCATTGTGTCTTGTTCTCCAGCTGACAAAGTAATTCTTCACATGAGAAGAGGTAGAGTGCTGCTGTCTATACAAGGGGCTTCAATTAAGATTTATTTTGCAATATCACATTTAATAAGGAATTTTTGTTTTCTTTTTAGCATTAAATTATTTGAAGAAAAACAGTTCCACAGCAACTCATGTTGGTTTCATTATACCATCTTGGTTTTAAAACATATATGAGAGAAATTCCATTTCTCTGTCAGAGAATACTGTAATTAAAATAAAGCACATCTCTTTACATGTCATGAAAATGTCCAATTACATCTTATTGCAAAAACCTTGTTTTTCCATTTTGCTTTCTGTCACTTTCTGTCAGCTGTTTACCTCCAGGAATCACTGAAATAACTGGAAGGATGACTGGTTTTTGTTCTTTTAGCTACTAACTTTATTAGCAGACAATGGAAATCTTCCATTCAAGAGATGTTGCAGGTGGACATTTGTCTTTTTTATGTACTTAAGTGCTGAGAAACCCTTCCTTCTGCATTGTTGACTGTCCTGGACTCACTTTGGGGAGCTAAAACATGCAGTGGCCCTTCCTGTCTTATTTCCTGTATCTGTACTGAAGTTGAAAAGACCAGAAAAACTCCCTGAAATGGTCTCAATTAAAATTCAACCTATTTAAGAGAACGGGATCTTGGTATCTCCAATGGCAGAAGCAGACTATTCAAATACAGTTCAAATTCAGTTGTTTTGAAGGGTGCAGCAGAAGAGGATGTACTTAGCTTATAAAATTAGACTGTCCTTCCTTCCTTTTTTTTTTCTTTTTTTTTTCCTTTAACATTAAAAGCTGAAGTTTATTTATTCTCAGAATACATAAAAAGTATTAGCATACTGATACTAGTTAGACAGGATTTTCAAAATTCAAGAGGGTATGTTGTCATTTAGGAATACAAACTACTATACAACTATTATGTTGCATTACACGTGAAGCATCAGGAAATTTGATAGAGCTTGGAGAATGCATTAGCCTCTAAAATTAAGCTGGTTATTTATGTACTGACATATGGATTTAGGAGCTATATGTGCACAATTTTAAGGTCAACACGAGGAAATCAATATTTCTCCACCAGCTTACTCACCCAGAAGTACGTGACCACAGAACTGTGTGCAAAAGCTAGCTAAGTCTTACATTACAGCTTGGAAGTTTATTTAATGTGTTTAGAAAAATCAAGGTGTGCTTTGTACTGCACCAAGCATTTGGTTTATTTATTGACATCTGTTTTCTGTACAGTTATTTTTCACTTAGTATCATCCTCTCAAAGACTTTATCTATTCATTTATTTTCTGTATGTGGCAAGTGGAAGCAAGACAGATGTTCAGATATAATGAGCTGGGATGATTAGTAAAAATCTTGAGGGAAAGGTATCCTAGAAAGGAGACTTCTTAACTCATGTGCCAAAGGAATATTAGCAAGAATTTTATTCTCAAACAAGCACTAATGATAACCTGCTTTGGGGATGAGTCTTGTTCTGGTTTTCTTCATACGTGCGTGAATTCAATGTACACCCACTTGTCCTGGAGTAACCTTTGATTAGTGTCTTCAGAAATGCAGACTTAGGCTGCAAAACAGCCAGTCCTGGACATGAGTGCCATAATGTACACAAAAATTTGAGAATTAGTAGGAATAGCTGAGAATTGGTACCTATTTCACATGTGCATTTGGATGCATCCCAAAGATGAAGATATGTTTATTAATCAGAACTGTTTAAGAGGTCACTGCTGTGGTGGTGGGCTTTTTCTCCCCTTCAAAAAAGTGCAAGCTTGGGGTATCAGGTAGAGTGGATATTAGGAAAGAGGGAATAAAAATCTTCAGCTTTGTGATCCAGCTAAATAGGACTACAAAAAATATTTCATCTTAACTACTTATCCTTCTGTCTTAAGATCTTTGGGGGGGAGGGGGGGGTTGAGTTGTCCTAATGTAACAGTGAACATATGAAAACTGAGAAATGAAATTGTTACATAATCCTGCACTTTGTTGTGAGATAAAAATATCAATAGTAAATGTGGGCTGTGAGCAGAAAGTAGACTTCTGCATGTGTACATGAGCAAATGTAGGTGTGCTTTAATATTTGGATGGCTGGATTACTGTGGACTGATAAACTGCAGCCTTGTTGGTAAGAGTCTAAGATATTCCAGAAACTGTGGGGCTCCAACCCGTAAGGAACTGTCTGTGCATTCTAGACAATCCTGTAGTTCATGCGTGAAGAATATGCTAGGAATTTACAGGCAAAAAATGCTTTTCTTCTCCTTCTGAAAGGCAGAATGCATATCATTTCCTCAAGTCAGCCAGGAGATTTAATTAACTTGTGCATGGAAAAAGCCTTGTGGTGATTTCTGAGCTACACATAATTTTAAGATTCTCTGCAGTTGTAGGGGAGTTGGATTTTGAGACTCAGACAGCATTTCTCAGTTAGTTCTGTGTTGCCAATAACTATGCAATAGCTACCTAGCTAATTAGTTTTGGTAAAGACTAGTGAAAGTCAGCCATGCTTAGAAACCACTTGCCCCCTGTTTCTGCTTTAACAGCTGTATTAAAACTTGCAAGTATTTGTAATGAAAATCCTAAAATCAGGAGAGTTTCCCAATATGATTCTCGTCTAACTGGCAACACTGCTTTTAATTATCATGAACTACTCTCCTGCCTTTTCCAGCTTTTTTTTTTTTTTTTTTTTTTTTTTTTTTCTAGAGGATTTTTTTTGTTTGTTTTAGACTCAGTTAGAGTCCCCAGGGAAGCTTGCAGCTTGTTTGGTCCCTCGCTGTTTTCCCTCAAGGGGAAGCAACTGTGCAAGACTGTAAGGACTGAAGTTCCTGGGAATGAATTTTAAAGCATGGAGGAATTGCACAAACTTAGAGTAATTAAGGGACAGAAAGAAAATACCAAAGATTACATATGTAGGTAAATTAATTTTAGAAATACATATTATCATCTAAATTCTTGTAAATGGGTTGTGTACAACCTGAGCTTTTTATTTAAATTTCTTAATTTTAGATAGATGGTATTTGATACTCTTCCAAGTTATTTGCCAGGTCAAATAAAGTTGCATTGCATTTGTAGGCAAGTCTGAAGCCCTGAAACAGCACAAAGTGAAAAGTGAAGGGGAAACTCCATTAACAGCAGTGCAAAAATCCAAAGCCTTACTAAAAACAGTTTAGATTTTTTTTTTGCATGATCGCTTTCTAGGCTCAGAGAAGTTCCCTTAGACAAAAGATATCTTGGATTGAAAGTGTTCTGTGGTAAAGATGCTATTAATAAAATTGATACAGTCATATATTTAGCATTAAGAAAAGAGAGAACGGGAAAAAAAAAAAAAAAAGAAGAAAGAAAATGGGAATAAATGAGATGAAGGAAAGGAAGGAAGAAAGAAAGGAAGAAAAACAGAAAAAGAAAGAGAGAGAGAGAGAAGGAAAGAGGAAGAAAGAGAGAAAGATAGAGAGTAAGAGAGAGAAATAGAGAGAGGGGGAGAAAGGGACAGAAAGAGAAGAAAGAAAGAAAGAAAGAAAGAAAGAAAGAAAGAAAGAAAGAAAGAAAGAAAGAAAGAAAGAAAGAAAGAAAGAGAAAGAGTGAAGGAGTGAAAGAGAGAAAGAGAAAGAGAGGAAAGAAAGGAGAAAGAGAAAGAGAGAAAGAAAGGAAGAAAGGAAGAAAGAAAAAGGAAAAAAAAAAAAAAAAAAAGATCTGGCATAATGAAAGCTTTGGTCTTGTGAGAGGTACATGTTTCCTTGTTTATTCTGCATGACCCTGACTTCCAAAGTTAGGTATCAAGGATTTGCTGGTAATGTATCTGAAAGGTTATGTCTTTTTGAAATATGATATAAAAAATCCATATGCTTAGCAAAAGCAGCCAGGAGCTTGCTGGTAGCAGCAGGTGGCCTACTAGGTAAGGACTACATTCTTGACTGAGATCTCCAAACTCTGCCATAGATTTGTTTGGTCAACTTGGTGAATGAGCTTACCTTGTGCTTTCAAATTTGCATAGACCTAGATGCTGCTGGGAGAGGGGAAGGATAGTCTCACTCAGTATAGTGACACCCAAACCACAAAAAAAAAAAAAAAAAAATTAAAAAAAAAATCTTTGTTAATAAGTTTATTTTGTTCTGCAGCCAGTACGGATCTACTGGTAATATTTAACTTCAGCAATGAGAACTTGTGAGGGAATAAAACATGAACAGGAGGTAAAAATGCTTGTTTTCAATCTTTTTTTTCTTTCTTTCTTTTTTTTTTTTTTTTCCCCTTAGCTATGTGTTGTGCACTGTCTGTATATACTATGACAAAGTGTATATGTCATGGAGGTGTTTTGTTAGTGAAAAAGGTCTTCCTCTCTAGTCTTCCTTCATTGTTGACTCAGAAGTTGATCAACAAGTATTGAAAAAATCCAAGGGAAGAAAATATGGTAGCTGAGCACAGGAAATGTATGGGAAAGTCTCATGCCAGGCTACCTTCTATCTTCAGAAATCTACAGGGAGATGTTGTACCAGTTGTAACACATTTGCACAGCCAAATAACATAAATGAGAGAAAATAATGCATATTTTCAATGACATGAAGATGGAGTGTATCTGCTGATTACACCTATTCATTTCAGGAGTCTGTTGCTTTTGTTATGCTAGTTTTTGTTTAGTGCTCTGGTAGATGTCCAACAGCTTGAAGCACTGTGAATTAGGTAACTGCAAAGATGAACAGATTTGTGAAAACAAATGTGATTTTGTGTGCCTCAAAGAAAATCCAAGGAGATACTCTGCTGTTACTGGATTGAAGGAAAACAAATGAATAATGTATAGGCAACTACGCTAAGTGAAGAAAATTGTACCTTTAGGAAAAAAATATGCTAGGTAGTACTTAGTATAAGAAGACATATTATACAATTGAAATGCTCTGGGCTTTTAAAAGACAGCAAAACTGGCAGAGAAAGGTGGTAACTGTGCTTAGTGATGAGGAAAGTGATGCCGTTCATCTTTGTGCCCTGTGAGCTATGTTCCCTGTATCTGCCTGTACTGTATCTGCCACAGTTTGCTTCCCTGCTCAGAAAAGAGAAGGTTTAACTCCCCATTTGGCAGTTGTGTGGCACAGCTGATCTATTACTAAGAGTAAACAAAATATAATTGGAAGTTTTGTCATGGGATTGACGCAGTCTACAAATGCTAGAAATCTGTGGGACCTTGCCTTTCTGCCGTAGTCCACTTAAGCAGAAGTAAATACTGCTCCACACAGAGTCTGTCAACTAAACTTTGGCATGGGAAAGGGCACACACTCTGTGGGATGAAATTGGCCAAATGTGTTTTTGGGAAAAAAAAAAAAAAAAGGAAAAAAAGAGAAAGAAAAAAAAAAAAAAAAAAAAAGAGTTATTTTCAATGTGGTGGCTGGAATATTTCATGAAGTGTTGTTCTCCTTCACGATTTGGAAAAAGTGAGGGCAGCTCCTGCTGAACTGTAAAGGATTATGGGGCCGAAATGTGTCCAATGCAAGTATATGTTACCATTATTTGATTTGTAGGAATATGCTGGTTTTACATGTGCTGCAAAGCTGGGCTTTAATCTCCAGGAATATCACACTCCTGTACCCCTGCCAGCATGCCATACATCCTCTTTATTTACCATGAACACATCTGAAAGTCTTGAATTATTGTTGTCGTTGTTGTTATTGTTATTATTATTTTGTTTCTGTTCTTGTAAAGAACAAAATCAGACATTACAAGCTGATGTAATGCTGAACTCTCTCCCCACCCCTGTCCCCAAGGCCTCAGCAGCTAAGTGGCTTTGTAGTTTCTTGGGATTGCAAAAGCAAGGTGGCAGAAGCAGCTGCAGCCCGTGGAGAGGAGCCCACACAGGAGCAGGGGTCTGGGGGGAGCTGCTGCCCACCCGTGGGGGACCCGTGCTGGAGCAGTTTGCTCCTGGGGGATGGATGGACCCCGTGGTACGGAGCCGTGTGGGAGCAGTTCCTGGAGAGCTGCTGCCTGTGGGCAGCCCCCACAGGCTCAGTTCGGGAAGGACGGCATCCCATGGGAGGGACCCCATGGAGAGCAGGGGCACGGAGTGACCGTGAGGGAGCCGCAGAGATGAAACACCAGGGACTGACCGCAGCCCCCATTCTCTGTTCCCCTGCACTGCTTACTGGGGAGGAGGTGGAAGAAGGTGAATGGGCGAAAGGCGTCCTTAGTTACTTTCCTTTGTTTCTCACTCCTCTAGCCTGATAGAAATAGGCAATAAATTTTATTATCTCCCTACTTTGAGCCTGTTTTGCCCATCAGGTTAATTGTTGAGCAATTTCTCCATCCTTATCTCAACCCTTGAGCCCTTTGCATCATATTTTCTCCCCCTTTCCCTTTGAGGAGTGGGAGTGAGAGTGTCGGCTGAGGTGGAGCTCGGTTGCCCACCTGAGTAAAACCACCACAATTTTTCAAAAAGAAGTCTTAAAACTTTCCATGGAATTTGCTCTTCAAACCCCAGCATTGCTTATCTTGCCACTAATTCAAAGAATATTCAAATAATGCAAATCTCAAAGCAGGGAGAAATAAAACATGTCAACTTATACAATGTATTTTATTGAAAGTCTAGCACGATTGAAAACAGTGATGTTGCTATTCATCAACGTTAATATTTCAGCAGCAAATCCCCATGTTATTCTTTTCAAGTGACTGGTTAATGCCCTAATGGTTGCATATTGCAAATTACTTCTGAAATCATTGAACTTATTGTAAAAGAAAGCACTTGGAGCATTTTACATATCATTAACTTCTTGCAATATTTTAAGTGAAAAGTAGACTGAAATAATACTGTGGTTTCTTTTTTTTTTTTTTTTTTTTTTTTTTTCATTTTATTTACTGTATAACTCTTCTGGCATTTTTGTCTGTGTGTTTACTACAAAAAATCTTATACTATTCCCTCAGTACTCTGGGAGTTCAGAGGTCTGGAACACAAGTCCTGTGAGAAGTGGCTGAGGGAACTGGGGTTGTTTAGTCTGGAGAAGGGGAGGCTCAGGGCAAAGCTCATTGCTCTCTACAGCTACCTGAAAGGAAGGTGTGGGGAGCTGGGGGTCAGCCTCTTCTCACAGATAACTAGTGATAGGACTAGAGAGAGTGGCCTCAAGTTGCGCCAGGGGAGGTTTAGGCTGGAAATTCAGAGGCATCTCTTCTCAGAAAAGTTAGTTAGGCATTGGAATGGGTTGTCCAGGGCATAACCGTGTGGTGGCATAACCGTCCCTGGGGGTGTTGAAGGATTGGTTGGACATGGTGCTTAGGGACATGGGTTAGTGGGTGACATTGGTGGCAGGAGGATGGTTGGCCAAATGATCTTGAAGGTCTGTTTCAACCTTTATGATTCTATGATTCTATGACATTAAACACGTTTAATTGAAATAATATTTAAAATATTTTAAAGATATTTTAAAACCAGTGGTCTTAAAAAATGTTTGGGTGCTAGAGTACTTGTTTTTTTCATACTACCTCCCCAAATAGTCAAGCTGTCCTGTGGAATCCTCAGCCTCTCATGGAGTAATGGGGACAACTAATTCATCATGCACAGATTTTTGTAGTGGGTCAGCTTCTTGTGGGTGACAGCTAGGAAGCATGGTCAGAAGAAAAATTCCTAGATGCACAAAGATCTGTAGGTAAATTGGGTTGGAGGAAAATGATTTGGGCATTTAACAAGAAGTACTTCCCCCTGTTTAGGCTCATCACTCCACTTCTCTCAGAGTTAAGATTTTTCTTGTTACATTTGACTGCCTCTTAAATCACAACTAGAGGGGAGAGTCCTTATCTTTGTTCTCACTAATTAGTTCATTGCTAATTGAACAACAGGTACTTAAAACTTTCTATGGGAAATCAGCTTTAAAATGGTAGCTAACCATGCTCTTAATGTTCTCAAATTCTGTTTAGCAATTCTTTGTTCAGTACATTTTTATGCCTGAGCAATTTTAACCTTGATCAGACTAAGCTTTCCTATAACCATCACTCAAATAGCATATAGCCTTACTTTCACCAGCTTGCTAGATTTTGCCTATTTGGCATGAATAGAAAAGTCAAAAACATTAACATTGTCTTCCTGATGGCTTATTGCAATATATGAAACATAACATGCCATAAAAATATAAGCACATCCTTTATTATTAAAGCAGCACTCTAGCAGAATATCAGCACTCATCTCTGTGACCTTTTGAGGCAGCCTGCTTTTCTAAAGCAGCAAAATGTATGGCATATTCTCTTGGCTGATTCATGTAAATACCTGTATTTCTTTACTTGGGCTTGATTGGACCAAGGTAACCTGCAGGATGGGCTATGGCTGGTGCAATATGGCTATTAGAAGAACAAATGGGAAGGACAAAGAGCTGACTGGCTGCTACATTCAGGGAGCTGTGTTGTGCATGCTGGCACTGTACAAACAAAAGATTCTGCTCCAATGATCTTCTGGCTGATGTGGTACATTTTGGTGCTACTCACGTGTGGGATGTGACTGTGCTCAGACATGGTGCTTGGACGGGTGGGCAGTATTCAAACTGGTTGTTGACACAGAACAGCGTGTAGTTTCCTCATCATGTCAAAAAATATTAGTAATCTGTTATGTTGAAGATTTTCTGTTTTCTGGATGTCAACAGGGCACACTTGCAGGCAGCTATCAGAAAGCAAAAGCACTGTGTTGGCAGGAGAACCAGTGAAGCTGCCCAATCTCAGTGCAGGCTCCCTTGGGGATTAGTCTCCAAAGTGCAGAACCATTCAATTATTTTTTCGGTGGGGTAGGGGGGATGGGAATGGTTCATTCTTCAGTTGTAGAAGAGCTTTTAGAACAATTATCAGCAATTATCTTTTTGCTTTGTCTATTAGAAGCACTATAGGTTTTTTTCTTCTTTTTTCTTTTTCTTTCTTCTTTTTCTGAAAACCAAGGGTAACAAAAAGCCCAGGACTGACTTCACAAGAGGGATCTAACAATGGCATTGTTTCCAATGGCATTTGGAATAGGCTGCTGAGAGAGGTTGTGGAGTCTCCTTCTCCGGAGACATTCAAGGCCAAGTCTGGACTCCTACCTGTGCAACTTGCTCTAGGGAACCTGCTTTGGGGGGGTGGGGAGGTTGGACCCAATGATCTCCTGAGGTCCCTTCCAACGCCTACAATTCCATGATTAGTTCTCAAAATGTTTCTGGCACTTGCATCATTGAGCTGCTTTGTGTCCAGTTCACGTCCAAGTCCCACCAGAAACAGGCTTATTGTTGTGAATATGACACATGCAGGATGCCTGATAACAATGTTCAGACTGTCTCAGACTCTATAAAGAAGAAGGAGCAAAGCACCAGGTCCCTAGGACTTCCTCCCAGCCACTAATACAAGAGAGAGGCTGGAGGGAAATGTGCTCCTGGTACTTTGGGCCTTGGAGCCCATCCTTCCTGCCTTCGCAGGGAGAGCATCCTGTCACAGGGGGCATGAAGCTGGCTGGTAGGCGGTGGTTAAGTATCCACCTGGAAAGGATCAGGAGAAGAAATCTGCATGCTGGCTCTGGCTCTAATAAGTACCGTTCTGTTTGAGTCATCTGAGCACCTATGGAAAATTAGACTGCTGAACCAAATAGTCTTGCAGAAATGAAAAACCTTCTTTCAATGACCCTGTAAGTGTTATTGGCACCCAGGTTTTGAGTTTGTTTAGCTGTTTCTCTAAAAAAAAAAAATAAAAAAAAAAATAAAAAAAAAAAGTATTCTTTTGGCAGAATGACTAAACTCCAAGTATATTTACAGATGTGGGATATGTACATCCATCTTTGAGGGGTTCAAAATCAAATCTCAGGTAAAGACTGGTATTTCCTATAGAATAATTTGAACAGATAAACATTGTTCTCTGTGACTTCCCTTCCATGGGAGAGTTATCTACCAGAAATGCCAGAGCATGCAACAGAAATATGAATTTACTTGCCATCAAGATTTTATGATTGTCATCTTGAGTGTTACATGGATCCACAGTAAATGTGAGGCTTCAGAGAAACTTCTGGCTTTGTTTAATGAAATTATTGAGCAGTGGCATAATGCTTCTTCATTCTTCACAAGGCCCAAAGCACTACATGCTTTGCTGTGCTCCTTTGTGCAGTTGCCTTGTAGATAGCCTTGGTGCTCAGCCTATTTATCATGCACTCAGCTGAGCCAGAGCTGGTCAAATAAATACCAAACCACTCATGAATCCGTGTAAGGTGTGCTGTTCTCTAGCTCCGTGCAGGGCAAGGAGCACAAGCCAAAGCAGGTGGAACTTCATATTCTGAATTCTGCACTGAAATGCCAGCAGCTACCATCTTGCCATTTCATACATGAATAAGAAGCATTTTTCTTCATCAGGCTGGAAGGTTACACAAAGCCCTCTGCCTGAAAATGTCTTTCTTACACCCATTGAGCAAAGATCAAAGGGAAGAGGGTGAAGACAGCCTTTATTTTTTTTTTATTTTTTTTTTTTTTAAAAAAAAAAAAAAAAGAAAATTAAAAAAAAGAGACTTTGCCAGCCTGCTTGTCATTTAGAAAAAGCTTAATGCATAAATGTCATGGAAACAGCCTGTTCCTACTGAATAAAACTGACACTGTTCTTCATATACCTTCCTTCTTAATCTTTTTAATTCAGGGGAAAAAAAGAAGGCAAATGTTAAACAGCCAAAAGCAAATATTTTCTATGGTAGCAGTTTATCTGTCTGATTTTTTTTGTCTAGTCCTCTTTGAATACTGTATGAACAGCTGGAGAACTCTGAGCAGAACGCCGGCAGGGGAAGCAGATGTTCACACTGGTGGAGTCTGAGCTACAGACAGGCAGGTATCTTGTGCTGCCACCAGGCACCAGCCCTGGTCTACCTTGTCTGTAGAGCTAGCTCATTCCTGTTCCATGGCATATTTGGACACAGCCATCAAAGGACAATTTAAACCTATCCATTGACCACTAACAGAGAGACCCCAGGCTGACCCAGCTGAGGATGAAACCCTCCCTCTGTCCTATTTCTACTTCTGTGACACTGATTGCAAATCTTGTTTGGAAAGCCTGTCCACTACTTGCCAAAGCCTCTTCTGTTTCCCTTCTGCTGAAAAGAGTATCAGCACTTCTGGAAGTGCACATATTTCTTGCTGCTGTATTACAGCAATTCCTTCCAATCAAAAATAAGTAGAGCTGAATCACTAAAAATATTCTATATGTCGGAGAAAACTGTGTAACAAACCAGGAAATAGAGTCTTGAATACTGGAGTACTGGAAAAGCCGTCTACAATTTTTAGAGGGCTGGTCAATGCCTGTCTTCACACATGGCACAACACAATTATTTCGTCTCTCTCTTTTTGAGAAGACTTTAATGTTGGATATGGTTTAGTGGAGGACTGTTAGTATTAGGTCAGAGGTTGGACTCGGTGATCTTGAGGTCTCTTCCAAACTAGAAATTCTGTGATTCTGTGATTCTGTTTAACTACTTACAAGCTATACTCCTAAATCTTACTGGCCAGGCAGAAAGTAAGTTCTGTTCCTCTTGAGTCTTGATATCTGGTGCTGGTGGTTTTGATCTCGAAGGCTGGCACTTGTCAGAAGAGGAGGCCCTGCTGAGTGGCACAGCTTTGCCTGTTTTTGCCGTGTAGCAGCAGACCCCGTGGCTTCCTCACAGCAGCATTACAGCCTGTCAAAATGTGTGCTAACTTACAATGCTTGAGGTGTGATGTTCGGTCCATCGGACTATTTGAGAAATATAAAAATGCAGTGTGATATATAGAGATGCATGTGGAAGAATGGACTCCCAGGTTACAAACTTTAACAAGGGGGCTGTGACCTCTCAGGCTGGATCTTGCTCCCAAGTGGCCTGGGGCTACCTTGCCTTTCAGATCACCGTGGTGGAAAGTGATATTTGTGAAACTGGAGTATTGGGGGGTGTGAAAGTTCCCATTATGCCACCTTGTATTTGAAACAGCTGTTTAAATATAGGAGAGATTCTTAAGATAGACTTCTTGTTCTCATGTGTGCATGTCAGGTTCATGTGCTGACCTTTGTGGTTCCCACAGAGGAAGGAGAAATCCTGCTCCAGCAGGAATTGGTCTCAGGCACTTTGGGTTGGCAGAGCACTCATTTTTGCTACTCAGTACACTGTAGAGATTTTTTGAAGGGCAATTCTGAGTATCTAATCCTTAGGTAGCTTTTGTTCTTGTGATTTTTTTTTTTTTTTTTTACTGATTGATTTTTGCTTTAGGTCTGCAGGAAACCTTATCTCTTGCTTTCTTTTATTATTATTATTATTATTATTATTATTATTATTATTATTATTTTGGAGGCTAGGTGCCCGTCTTTTGAGACTTTTATCTGTCACAAGCTTTTTCAGGATTTTTCCTTGTTTCTATTACAGTGTTCAGAGTTCTTTGTTAAACAAATAAAAACATAAAAAAAAATTAAAAAAAATCTTGCTTTAACTTTCTGTGATAAGCTGGCCTCTTCTCTCTGTAACAGCTTGAAGACTTCTCCATAAGGTGATGGATACTATTATGCACAGTGTGTTCCTAGACCTCATTGTCAGGAAGTGTAATTGCATGGTCTCTTCCTTTCTCTAATGCCCATGACTTTCAGACCTGGAGTGAGGCTTCATTTAAATCTTCCTAAGATCAAAAGCCAAGCTCTGTAGCTGGTCAATGCATATACCTCAGTGTTTTCTTCTAAATTCATTACTATTCCTGGTGCCACATGACATTTGATCATTTATCTGGACTAGAGATGCTTTTCAGCTCCAAGACGTGTCTTGCCATAACCACAGAGCCAAACACACACCTCCTCTTTAGACTTGGCACGTGTGGAAATGCAGGTTTGGAAGCCAACAAGAGGTCAGAGTAAGCATCCTTTTAAAGTAGAACCTCTTGCTCTAACTAAAAGCTTGTTGCTTTCTTCATGTATAATTGAAAACGGTCTCGATTCTCCTAAATATTTGAAGATATTAATGGGTTTAAAATGAAGCTGAATGAAAGGGAAGTCAGCATAAAGCACTTTAGGTTTACTTCTCCGTCTGATTTAGTTACTTGCCACACTGGGTTACAACAGGTCTATGTTTGTAGCTTATGGTTTTTCTTGCACTGCAGCTGTGTTGCATGTCCTACATATATTATGCAGAAAGGGTACCCTGCAGGACAAACGTCTTCATATGAAAGCCTGGAAATTATTGACCTAGCAAAACTTTAACAGCATCACTGATAAAGCGAAATATACAGCAATATGGTCATGCCAGTTCTGGCAACTGAGCGCATTTTAGCTCTCTGTAGGGCACATCTGCACACACTAGCCCAGACCATTCTCCACCCCTGTGCTGAGCTGCCTGGCTGCAAGCACTGCTTTGCAGGAAGCCGGGCACCTGCATTAGGCGTGGTGCTGTGCTCAGCCGTAAGACTAGAGCAGAGTTGCATGAATTAACAGGATTCTGCTCTCCTCTTCATTCTGCTCATCCTGCATATCAGGCTGTTCCTGAGAGATGTGCTCTGTGCTGTGCTTGCTCACTGTGGGGTTTCTGGACGAGGGTGGATATGCAAATGGTGAGGCAGGTCAGAGACATACCTGTGCACACCTGACTGCAACGTGTCCCCTAAGTGTCTTTTTTCACCCCCAGTTATGGAAAGGTAAAGACATTTGTGGATATTCCTTAAATGTTTTGGAGGAAAAAGGCTAACTGACGGCACAGCCCAGTCAGACTCATGAGTCCTGATGGCATGGATTGACAGATGTAGACTAACTTTATTCTTATGCATACGTAAAGTTCAACACACTCTTGATGAAATCCTGTTGACTCTTGTTGAGCCAACCATTTTTGTAAGGTCCACGTCAGGATGGTGCTACTGTGTCAGTACTCCTCTGGGCTCCAGCTGGCTTGTATCTAGGTCAGAGTGCTGTGAGGTGGTAAATTCGTGACTGCTTCAACTTGAGCACGGAGATACCCAGATGGAAGCAGGTCGCTGAAAGTGAGACACTGCCGTGTTAGCTCTTTCCTGCACCCCACCTCCCCACCACCCCCCTTACTTGGCCGCTTCTCACCACTTAGTAAATGTTTTGAGAGAAGTGGACTAAAAAGGCAAAAGGACTTTAAAGGCTTCCTTTAAAGAAAGAAAAAAAAAAAAAAAAATTAAAAAAAAAGTATATATGTTTCAGCAACAAAAATTTTGATAAATGGTGAGAAAAGACTCACTAATCAGAAAACCTTCCCTCTGAAGATAAAACTTAGTAAGGATTTTTCATAAGTGTTAGGGGAAAAAAAGCTTTCAGACAATTAACATTTGTACTACTGATTAAGGTAATAGGTTTTATTCTGAATATGAGACACTCATATTTAAACCATTTATTATTTCATACGTAGATATGCTTTTAATGTGCATTGTATCAATGTCCATGTATGATCCGACATAGAAAGAGTCTTACGAACTGATCACCAGTAAAACAGTTTGCCTACCACCCATCTTTGACCTCTCATTATGACAGTGATTCAGACCCATTCTAGGAAACCTTGGTTTTGAACGTATCACAAGGAAAGGTATGGAGTTCCAGAAGGTGTTCAGGGATCCTAAGCTGGTTGCTTCGTTTTTAAATACAGAAGTTCTTTCTGCATCAGATCCATCTTTACGAGGCATGGGAGGTAAAGAATGGCTGAGTTGCACGGGTCTCTTCCAGGAAGATCTGCAGGCTTATAAAAGATAACGATTTGGAGAATTAAGAACTACAAAGGAATTTGCAAGTTATTTATGCTGTGAAAGTATTATTCTGATCCTGCAGACTTAAATGTAGCTAAAAAAAATACTATTTAAATTAATGTACTTAGTTTTAAGCATGGTGAATGGGCCTACTTGTGATCTTACATGCCAGTCTTTACAGCCAAGACATCTTTGCTAAGTGTCATTAAAAATGTAGCAGTTAGCAACATGACTCAAAATAACTGATAAATTGAATTAGTACCTGGAACACAGTGAAAAGGACATGTTCAATCACAAGTGAAAGCTGAATTCTCCAATCAGTGAAGAGGGGTATGCATGAAGCTTTTCTACTGTAACACTGTGAATACGCTATATGCTCTGAGAGGGATTCTTTGTCATTTGTAAGTGATCTTTCAAAGAAAAATCTAAGAAAAATCCATGTTCAACTACACAAGCAGTTTCAGAAATCAGTCATAGTGATACTTTTCCTTTTGGTTAGCTGATATGCTGAACATGGGGAAAGAGTTTGAGTTTTGGAAATTAAAAATCGGTAATGGCATTTGTGGTACAAGACTCTAATAAGGAAAGATGAAAGGGAATTTTTTTATTAGGAGTCAGAAAATTAAACCCATAGTACTTTGTGCTCTCCTGAACGTAAGTCTGTATATGTCTTGTCTTGTATTGGATTCAGATGGAGTACTTTAAGTGCTTTGCAAAACCAGGTATTAGGAGAAAAGATTCATCAGTACAAAAAATTCAGATAAAATATTGTAGTGATCTTTAGACAGAATTAAGAAGTTGAACTGGAATATTCCACAGTGCCATTTGCTGTTTGTTTTAAAAACCAAGACAGAAATCCAAAAGAATTTGGCAGACTGTTATAGAACCCAACTGATGGGGATAGTCACATCACATCTATCAGCCTTCCCTGCATAAAGCTACAGCAAGAATTAGTAGGTTTGGTTGGTTTGGTCTCCTGTGTCCCAATGGGTAACACAAAACTGAGAGGTCAAAGATTACAGTAGGTCTGTCACATCAGAATAAACCAGCTCAATACTTGCAGACAGATCTTAAGTCAAACTTAACTCTGAATGATTGGCAAGAATTTTCAATATGGAACTACAGTTCTTTTAAAATCCCATTGTACAACCCAGAGGAGAAAAAGGAAAAAAAAAAAAGAGTCTTAAAATATAAAAAAGATGTTGTAAGCAAGAAAAGAGCTAGTTCACACTGACAAGACAAAGAAGGATGCATTTAAACTACAGCACACATATTTCACTTTCAATGACAGAAAAACATTCTTAAATTAAACACAGAAAATGGGAGAATGACAAAAAGAAAAATATTCAAGGAAGAATTCTGCAACTTGACTAAATTCCAGTATTATTAATCACTACTTCTAATTCTACCAACAGGATGAAGAAGGTGGGCTCATGACCCTTCAAAATCTCACCCAGTTTAGGACTAGCAAAGTATTAGCACTATATAATATCCCCTTTTTTTTTTTTTTGTTTTTTTTGTCCTTTGGTAACTGAGAGAGATGAACATCACAAAAACAGAAAAATCCCCAAAGCAGAACTGCAAATACTGCACATACAGCTTATTATTTCCAGTCACAAAATACCACAGTCTATAAGGAAGGCACTCTAAAGGTATGCAACTGTGCTGCTCATCCAGGGGGGAAATACTGCAAAGTCATCATCTTTCTCAAAGACATAAAAGTGCTGGAGAAACACGTGAGCTTTTTATAAACAAGCAATGCC
This sequence comes from Heteronetta atricapilla, assembly GCA_011075105.1. NCBI lineage: Eukaryota > Metazoa > Chordata > Aves > Anseriformes > Anatidae > Heteronetta > Heteronetta atricapilla. The sequence continues at coordinate 63,265,474 of CM021763.1, read as the reverse complement.
ACTGTATGTAACTTACATCTATCTATTATATTTTGTACCAAAAAAAAAAAAAAGGCAAACCATTTATTATAAATAGGCCCAAAGTGTCTGCTGTTTTTCAGATTCTGTACCTGGCTTGGGGAATTTCGGGAGCTTGCAGAGAACCGCTCCCCTGCCTTATCTAGCACCACGCTGCCCTGACTTTCTCTATTACTGTCCTCCCTGGCTACTGCTACTGACCAGAACTCACGAACTTCTGTAGATCAATCATCATTTCCTTCAACATGCACAGTAGTTACACCTAGACAGATGTAGTATTCCTTGGAAACAGTCAGCCATACCTACTAGTTATACTTAACTATTGTGTCACCTTTCACTGTAAATTAAGAGGGGAGGGTGCAGGGCTAGTATATTTTATAAGTATCAAATACGATAAAATATTTTATAAAGTCTTATAACTTCCTGCTTATAAATAGAAATCAAGAATGCAAGTTGCATGTGCTAAGCATTTAAGCTTACCTAGGTTTGCTACTGTGGAATATAAACAAGGAGAATGGTCAGCCAGAACTTTTTCACAAACATGTACACTACGCTTTGGTTTCTCAAGAAAGAAGACCTTATTATCTCTGCATGGAAGTAAAATAGTACAGATACCCCACTCACATAACTCCGGTCTACAGCAGGTTTACTACATTTTTTTTGGAAATATTGTTAAAAGTTTCTTGCTAAACTTGATGGCATAGCAGAAACCACAGGGATTATCTAAACATAATGTACACAGGACGCTGTGCTGCCATCACACAAGCGTGTACACTCCAACTCTGTGTGTCAGTCATTCACTCCAGAAACGTTAAATACAAAAAAAAAGGAAGCAGAGAGAGTTAGGAGCAACCCAATATTTCCAAAACCTAAGTAGCATTAATGGGAGACTTCCAGCTTGAAAGTGATGCTTCTGTCTGGACATACTTACCTGGTGTAATTATGAGATTCCAAATAAATGAACAGGACCCTTCCTGTGCTTTTTGCACATCAGCAGCTTTACAAATAGTCAGTTTAAAAGATCTTTGCCACGGGCATGGCATAAATAACTTTATATACATATATATATATGTATATGTATTATCTATGTGCGTGTGTACAAATGCGTGTTAAACAAAAGCCCTAAGAAGATCTTAAAAAACCCATAGCATACTTCTTAACTCATTTTCTGGGATAAACTATGTTTTTAAGTAATCCCTTCAGAAACTGAAGCTGTCAGTGACCTTTTAAAATGACTATACATTATTCAGCACATTGTTAGATGAACACTGATTTTTTTCCCCCTCCACTGCAAGCAAAGTTTAATGAATTGGTTTTCATACTGAGGGATAATGATTAAGCTTCAATTTTGTTTCTTAAATGTTTACAATTAGGCCTTTTGATTGTGAGCTTTTTAAAAAAACGGTTAAAGTCCAAGTAACCAAGCAACTATGTGCAGAAATTAACCTTTTTATTATATTATATATTGTAGTAGTAAAGTTTGTTTGAAGTGCATGAATAAAAAGTTAGTGAAATTACAGGAGGAACAATCTAATATAGCAATAATAGGTGCATTCACTGTGCATCTGAGAGGAGGATGGGGGAAAAAAAAAAGAGTTTTCACTCATTTTGGCCTAAAACATTGTGTTCAGGTTTCCAGGATTCTGACATCAGAACCCAGATAACACTGGTTAGAACCATAGGGCTTTACAATAAAAGCTAAAATATTGACCATATGATGGCAAAAAGTCTTTATTTTGTGGTTAACTTATTCTCTTCTAGCTACTCTCTGATGAAGTTGGTGGTGCTGTGGATGAGGATCTCCTTCTTCTTGACAAAGATCGTGATCGTTCAGCACTGTAGGCAACATGCTTATCATAATTTTGTATCTGAGCCTCGAGGAAATCCCTCTGTTGCTGGCTGATTGTCTGGCTAATCAGTCCAGGTAGAGCTTGAATACTACCAATTAAAGTTTCCAGTTTAGTTTCCAGAGTAACAATTCTCTTCTCAAAATCTTCACTTCTTTCATTTAAGTCAGAAATCATGTCATACATGATGTTTTGAGTCTGAAAGTAGAAGGACGTATACAAAGGTTTAGATAGATCTTACAAATATTGTAACATGCAGTAAAATCTACAAGTGTTTACATTTGTACTCCACAATGAAAAAAAATATATGAATAAATAAATAAAAAAAGATATAGCATTGCAAAGCAATCTTACACGTAAGTTCAGAACAAGCTTTTTACTAACTCTGTGGAGAAGGGACATAACACATTTTGAGTAGCACTTTGAATCCCAAGATCTAAACAAATTAGACAAAACAGCAGACCTTTTTTTAGTTCGGGCTCTTAGAAATGCACCATGCCCAGAAACCGTTAGTTGTGTAAACCCTGAGAAGACTCGTGCCACAGCAGTGATACGTCCTTGACTATTCTGCATTTTCTCTGACTTTAAACACTTTTGTACTTCTAAGCAGTACACAGATTTTGTTCCTTGGCTTCCTCCTTAAACTGACCAGGTTTCCCTGAACTGGCTCTAACAAAAGTAGTTGGGTGGGCAGTTTTTGAACTGCAGTACAAGTATTGTGCAGCACAAGTATTGAATTGTACGCTCCTCTGCTTCTGTGCTCCCCTGTCCATTTGCCCACTGCAAAACCATATTTGGTTACAGAAAGTACATAGGGTGAATTTTAAATGCCATAGAGGTCAGTAAAAATGTAATCTGAAATGTTACTTCACAGGGACTGTCACTTTTTTGCCACTTCCATTAGTTTTTCTTGCCATTGAGGCAAGAAAATGGTTAAAAATTACTTTCTCCCTCTTGTAGACTGAGACTTCAGATTAGACTTAAACGAATGTTAAAATTGGATGTAATTCAGTAGACAAACTGGCTGAAGTTTATAAACCATTCAAAGGGAATGAAAATTGAAAGGTTGACTGAAGTATGAAGCATTTCACTATCAGGTGAGTGTTGACAACCCATTTCTCTGCCCCTTATTTCAAGATGCCAGCATATTACCTGAAGGCAAACTATTCTACATTAAATAGTATGTGAAAATTCTTTATTAACTGCTAGAAACCACAGAGTGAAATGTATTTTCAGCAAGTGAAGCTGTCAGTTGGTTCTCTAAAGCAAAAGGGAAAGGAACGCTGAAGAATTTAATCTTTGCCTTGACGATGTACTTTAAATTGAGGCAGGCTTAACATGCCTTAAAGGGGTGTACAAGAAACCCTTACGTAAAACCAGTGGATGCTTCTAATACAGCTTCAAATTATGATCCTTAAAAGTTATATATTGAGCTCTAATGTGGAACCTGGAATGCTCTCAGCTCAACCTCGATATTCTCTAGTAATTATATACATATTAAAAAAAAAAAAGCCAGCAACAATAGACAAGCAGTTTGCAATTTAACTTATCTTGAAGGGCTGACGAACAATTAATGAATCCATACCCTTATGATTTATCATGAAAGGAGGCAGCTATTGTTCATTATAAAAATGTGGATCAAATGCAGACCTAAACCAACTTATCCAATGCCTCTGCTTCATATGAAAACAGGAACAGAAAACCAGAACCTTTAATTTCAGCCTGCCTACTATGATTCCTCACAGCAAACACACTGTCACTGGACAGGTAACCCCTTTACACTGCTTCAGCCTAGCCTCAGTTCAGGACTTACCATGATGACTGCAGTCACCTCATCAGGTGACTGTTCACCTCATCAGCAGTCAGGATCACCCTCTTGATTGTGAAATCTTTCTCAAATATGAACTCCCCACCCCCCAAAAAATAAACGGTGCATTCAAACTTTAGTCAGAGTCATAAATGTTTCATTTAATGAGTGTCAACCTAAAACAGATGCATATTTTCATTTTCTGTAAATAAAAACAAAAACAAAATAAAATACTTGTCAACAATACCTGCATGTACAATGCATATTTTCACTTTCAAATTCTTCCATTTTGAAAGGAATAATGTTAAAACAAGAATAATTGCCTACTAACCTTTGCCAGGTCCACCAATGTGTTGGCTTGATCATTCAGTTTCCTTTGTTCCATTTTAACACTTCTTAATCTAAAAAGTTGAATCTGAAGTCAGATGTGTGTGTTGTGTAGTCATGCAAGGATTTCTAAAAAGCATGCATAAAATTTACAAGAACAAATAACTGCATGGACAATGCCTTGAGTACTTTGTGTAAATTCAGAATTGGTCATGTGCCTGCTACAATGAGAAGCATGCTTCTTCGACACGGCAAAAAAGGAAAGAGCAAGGAAATGTGATGTCCTTGAGAATACTATTTGCCATGGTTAAAGTTGAATTCAAAAAGGGAGATAACAATTTATCCAGACTACATGAAAGAAAGCCAAAACATTCCTCAAAGCCTCAGTATCGTGACAAGTAGACATAGGAAGAAACATAGAACAATTGTTTTTTGTCATTAATGCTGTAGTGATCAAGAATCTTCCCATGTCTACATGACTAGATACAGGTATTAGCCCTGTTCTGTCGGAAATGGATTGGGTTAGCAGGTGTTTGAACTTGATGGACATACAGTGATAAGTGAGTTTCACATTGTTTTAAACACAACTTCCATCTGACCAGCAGCTAAATACACAATGTACTTGCCAATACACTTAATTTTCTTACGTAATTTGTGAGTCTGAATATGCTTACATTTTAAACATATATTAGACATACCCTTTCAATGCACTATTTAAACTAGAAAACTGGGAAATTATACATGAAGTAAGGATGTATTTTTCTCTTTGATGCCTACCTATCTGCATTGTTATTAATCAGTTATGCACAACCTTGGAACATGATCTTTCTTACGGGTTCTCTGAATCAAAGTAAATGTTTACTGAAGTAATGGTTTTTAGATGGGTTTTTCAAAATAGGCAGTTTATAACTTAAGTATGAGTGCTTTGTTAAACATTTCCCAATAGAGGATTACTTGAACTTTCAACGACTTTTCTACTGGATGTTTGAAGCAAGAACAGCCTTTTTCAAAAACAGCACATCAATTTACAAGAGACTTGTTAAGTCTACTAGCATGTTACGGGGCCAGCCAAGCAAACTAATTGGTTAGCTTGCTTATTTTTGATTAATAAGTTTGGCAGCATTTTGTGGCACGTGGGTTACCAGTGTGTACTCTGCCTATTTCTCAATTATCATGTTACTTAGAAAGTGTTGTGTATCTTATTAAACTAACATGATTTCACAAAGGCATATAAACCTGTTCTTGTATAAACAAAAACTAAATTCTAGCAGTGGCACAAAAGAGCCCCATGTCACTGCCAGTTTAAAAGGCCTTACTCTTCTTCACTTCTGTAAGCCTCAAAGTGCTCCCAACAATAATGTGGAAAATTCTTTTGATTCCTCTGTATTTTGAAAGTAGGGGATGAAATTCTGATCCCATTTAAGTTAATGACAAAACTGCTAATGCCTTCAGTGGGATCAGGATTATTTCCCTAAACTCTTGGGAGCAAACAACTCTCTTCCTTTCCAGCAGCTCGATGCTTCCAAGATAGCTACAAATTATTTTAATCTGGAGGCAGAATTGAGGGGGGAAGGAATCTTAAACAGTGATGCTTATTATTTCCAAAGGAATCTGGGGGAAAGGGCTACAAATGACCTTTTAAATGCTAAGAAACAGATGAAGCAATATAAATATATGCATATATATATTTGAATGGAAGTTTTCTTCAAGATACACCAGAATTGGGAAGTTTGTGTTCAAATCTTTGGTTACCAAGCATTTCCTTTAATATCCAGGCTAACCTCCACGAGAAAGTTATGAAGATTGAAATATCTTTCTTAGCACATGGAAATAACTCCAATAAGGTAGAAACCAACTGTTTACATAAAACTGACATTCCAGCGTCTTGTTACTGGAATGCGATATGCTCTTCTTCCCCTGGAGGCCTCCTTTAGAGCACAACATAAATACAGATTGTAGGAATGTAGCTTTCAGAGTCTGTGAGCGGGAGCTATGCTAAAGCAAAAATATGGAAGCACTTCCGAAGTATGGAGCTGCATCGTCATAGTCTCAGATAATAATAATTCTTCAGGTAAGCTTGTAACGACTCGACAGGAGAATGACAATCCTGGTGTTTTGGAAAACATCTCTCAGAGAATTTGCAGAGCATGTTTTTTCCGCTTTTCTTCAGATTCCTTGGCACACCTGTTTGCCAGGATGTCTACTTCAAAATTTTGAGAAAATCATTGACGATGTGGCAAAACAGGTACCACCTGACACCAATGTGATAAACGTGTTACAGACTGTAAAATGTCTACCTAGGTAATGGCAAGTCTTTAGCTGCAGCAGCCAGATTTAAAGAACACTGTTGGACTTTTGTTCTTAAGTTCATAAAGAGAAAATATGAAACACCTTGATTTTATAAACTTCACTTATCACAGCAAAAGATCATGATTCTGGATCGCGTTTCCATGGTAGCAATCAGACCATTGAAGTTCACAAATAAAGACTCTATTTTTTGCATGCAGACAGTGGTAAACTCTGCAAATTTAGAAAGGAACGGCTCATACAACTTACTTCCGAGCTCTATTTTCATTTTGTTGAAATAAAAAGACAAAACAAAAGAAAACAAACTGTAAAATATACTAAAACAACCAAATGAGCACAGTGGGCTCGATTCAGCAGGTAGGAAGTCCTAGTAGCCTCTGCTTCCAACCAGTAACTGCCTCGGGTGGAATCTAATCCACCTGCTGTCATGATGAAGTACTTTCGGTACCTTCAAACCTTCCCATTAACTATCATCTGTACATTTTCTTGTTCATAGGATTCATAAAGTCTTTTCAATAATATTGTTTGGAGTGGTGATTTCACCTTCACCTTATTTAGTATGCATGAGAAGCAAAAAAGATACAGACAAGTGGAAGGCAGCACAGTCATGGATAATCCTGTTTTAGGGCTGTGAATGTGAGTTGGAGACTGTTAACATGATCTGCTCTCGTTTGTTGTATAATACTGAAGCTTCACGTTTATTCCTGTCTCCAGCCAAATGACTGAAAAGGTGAAGGAGGAGGACTAAAAGAAAACCCTAAGGATCCAGAAAAATGGAAGAGAGCCATATTCCACCATGAGTCCCTTGGTCCCTTGAGAAAAGTGTGGATGCAAAGGGAGAGAAAATAAATCACACCCAGCTACTCTGCTGCAGCTGGAAGCAAGCAAACTGCTAGAGCAATGTTTCCATTCATGGGACATTCTTCGGCATACTGAGAACTAATTTTTTGTTCTTACATACAAGGTTTAGGAATGGGATGCAAAGTGGTAAAGAACATTAGGAAATATATTATTAACATGGCTGTTCAAAGTTTTGCTGGCACAGCTAGGAAAAAACTTACTGCCACCTTCTCCACCCCACCAGATTAATGTATTTTTAAGGCAGGTACAGGACAATAGCTTACATCCTGTGAAGTTCTTCTGAGCTTGAATGATATATGAAGCTGCAGATCGAGCCTGCTGTGCTTTTTAGATTTGTCTTTTAAATACATGTGCACGCACACAAGACACACACACAAACAATAAATAGGAAAGGTAAAATGTTAAGAAATAAGCTTTTTAATAAGGCATTCAAGTCTGGCAAAGGATGCACAGGACACACCATTCTCTACCCCAGGACCCTTGCCCACCCCTCCCTGCTTCCCAATCCTTTAAGCTAAGTAGGATGACTACACTGCACAAATGTACTTTTTATCCATGGGAAAAATGCCTCAACTTTTGCAGTCCTTTCATTGCCTCAGGTTTGTCTGTAACAGCATAGTAATATTTAACATGGCAAGTCTGCTAAGTATGATATGGTAATCAAGGTTTATAGAATACTTCATACCTTCAAAGCTTGTCTACCTATTCTTTTAAAGCACTATTATAAAACAGAGAAGCAATGACTGTTAGCCTAAATTTACTAATAGGAAATAAGACAACCTGGCTTTTCCTTTCTCTTCATCATGCAAGATGAGACATAGGAGTCCTTTTAATGAACGTAGGTGGGTCAGATGGATGCTTCCTTCATTTCTCCTCACAGGCTGGATCACACACAGACTCACACAGATGTTATCAAAATATCAGTATAAAATGAACCTTGATTAATTTATCTACATTTCCTCAAGTATCTCAGGAAAACCCTTTTCATAGGCCACACAAAAGGCTGCCTGGATGGGGACATCAAACAGAACAAATAGTGGCATGGGTCCTAACCATCCCTTATAATGAGTCTGTGGTTCTTGGGGACAAAAGTCTCTTTTTTTCTTCTGTGTAGTCCAAGGAAAAGGAACTGAATCACCATGAAATTCTGCAGGGTTTTATGTGCTTTATGGCAAATATGTATTAGGAATTTCAGATGAATACTTATAGTCTGGCATTATCATAATTCAGTTTAGTCCTACTAAACTGTTCACATTTCTCAGGTTTGTCTTCAACTGTTTGGAGTTCAGCAGAGGAGTTCAACTCATCTGAATTATGGCAGAGGTGTTCAAGGGTCATAAAATGTCTGTTGGTGTACGTTCTCATTTTCTCTGTGTCAGAGGTAGTAGCTGATAGACCAACACTTGCTTTTACCCACTGAGGAAATGGCAACTAATTGATGTTGAACTGTAAAAATGAAGCTGGATGCATACTCTTTTAATTAAATGCTACATACACACTCATAGCCTCTCTTTTATCACATCATTCTGATCTGAAATTATCGAAACAACTACTTCAAATTATTACGATTTTTTTTTTTTGTTCTTCTTCTATATATTGCAGCTTGGTTGTATCTTTCCACCTGTAAGCAAATACATAACAACAAAGGACATTCTCTGTGGCAAAAGACAAAAAAAAAGTCATAGATATTTAAGGAAGCATGGGGAACTCCTGTAAAACCTATGAACAACGCTGATTTAAACTGTGTAGGGCATACAGTCAGCATACCTTCTTTTGAAAACAGATACCACAGTAAAACCTTATTTTTGTCTTACTCAGAGAAAAAAATCAAACTCAAGAGCAATATTCTGTTAAAAGGGAGAAGGGAAGAGTGAGAGAGAAAAACTAGCAGAAAGAGAGAAAAGAAATGAAAAAGAAAGAGGGAACACCTGGAAAGGAAAAACAAAGCAAAATAGTACTTACTGATGAATAGCTTGCAAGAATTTGCGTTGATGTTTCCTTACTTTTGCATGGTCTATCTTTTTAACCAGCTTTGTGTTTTTATAAATTAACCATGTTTCCCTGAGTACATTGGCCGCTGCATTTTTCACCTGTTTAATAAAACAAAAACACCAGGCTGACCAAAACAGCATTATGTCATGTTTTATCATTTCTAGCATAAACTCTTTCTAAGACACTTAAGACCCTGCCAAACTGTGGGAAATGACTACATCAGGAAGCTGTAGCAGAAACGGCAGAAAAGGGAAGCTAGACTAAGGGAACTAAGTACTGAGCAATTTCTGTGTTGTTACTTACAAAAAATACCAGCTATCTTTGCATCTGAGAATCACTTGTCCTTCTTTAAAAAGGACATCATCCAGTGTTTATGGCAATATAAATTACAGTGAGGAAATATTAATGAGTTATTTGCATGATAATTAACTAAACTATTTTATAAGACCATAAAGTTTCTCTCCTTCTTGTTGTATCATTATTACCTCTTACTTCTCTTTGCAGTATACCACCATTTTAAAATTCCAGAGATGTTTGGAGCTAGCTGGAATTTTTGTTGTTTGTTTACACTTTTCCTTCTTCTTGTTTCTTTCTTAACATTCTCAGAAGAGGTGAAAAAAATTCTTGTTGATTAATGTGGCTTGTGTTTTCTTTCCTAAGTGCTTTGATTTTTTTAAAATGAGGTTTTCCATACAATGTTAAAGGTAGGAGTACCTACAGTTTCTTCCTAGGGCCTCCAGTATTTTCAGGAAGGATTGAAAAAAACTGACAAAGAATTTCACTGCAGTGTTTAGTAACAGAATTGCTAGGTTACTTGCAAAGGCAACTTGTTCTGGATATTGATCTTTATTTTCTCTCTCTCCAGCTGTATATCATGCCCATCACTACAGCATCAGAGCTAAGTCCCTGTACAGGTAGTGGCATTGTAGGAACACAATGCAGTAGCTCCACCCAGCAGGAGCTTCCCACCTTGTACCTGTAATGTGTTGGACAACCTTGGTCCTGACTTTAGTGGAAGCCAAATTGCATTTTAGAGACTTCCTCACAATCTTTATCTAGCCCTTGCATTTTACCATAGGGTATGGTTATCTTCAGGTCCTGGGAAAACCTCTCCAGTGTCTGTGTCTGCAGTTGTAATCTGATGTGCATCTCAGATTTGTTTGCTTGGTTTGCTTTTCATTTGCTTTGAGTTGCATGAGTTTGAAGCACCACACAGATACACTACGAAATTGATAATTAGATATATATGAAGAATAGCTGGATCGAATGAACTTTAAAAGGCACAGGTTAACTTTAAAAGGCACAAATGAACACCTGGCTCAAAATCTGGCCGATCTTTACAAAATCTTCTTCCCTCCTAAAAGACATTTTAGTTCATCTGTCAGATTACAGTTGAAAAATATTCTTGTCAGATCTTTCAGCAGCAACTTTATACCTCATCATGGGCAAGAATCAAAGCAGACTGCTGTATTTGAAACCTGCCATTCTGTTACCAAAAGTTAGACAGACTGTTTTAGTTTACTACTACTTTATATTCCTCACATTTTAGTTCCCTGTGCTAGGACTCATCTAGCCAGATTCCTAAATTTACAGTAGATTCTTTCTGTAATCAAATGAGCTGATAGAGGCAAGATTCACTTCAGTTTTGGTGTCACTACTGTAGATTTCCAAACTTGCTAGGAAAGGGCAAATTGTTGCCTGTGGTCTAGTATCAGCAGGACCCTAATTCACTGTACTAGCTGTGCGAGGCACCCTGCTCACCTGATGGACACCTGAAGTGAAGCTACAAGAACCCACCCTTTCACCTGTGTTAAGAACTGCCTTCCCACACACATCCTTAGTTTTTCCCCCCTGCGACTGCTTAGGGGAGGTACAGGCTTTTAGAGGTGACCAGCACGGACGTGTGGCAGCCAGCACCACCAGACCTGTGTGCTGATGTGCCCTAGGAGCACACCTCGTGGAGGCATTGTGCGGCTGTCCCCAGCGGGGGGTCTGGGGCTGCATTGCTGCAAGAAGCTCTGCTGATGCAGCCAACCTCCTCCACACCAAGAGCAGGAACACCGCTGTCGGTTTGGGAAAAAAGTAAAAAGTTCAAGAAAAAAGTCAAAACAGCACTTTTAAATGAATTCTAATTGTTTCTGTTTTATTTTATTTTTTTAATAATACATTTAAACATATTTCTATTTCCTACAAAACATCTGCCTTTGTGCTTCAGTACTGTATGCAGCTAAATGAACCCTTTGCTCAGCATCCAAGCAATTGCAAAGGCTACCTCTCTTGCAAACTATGAACATGTCCTTTTCTTCACAGCTTGAAATCCTTCTATGCCAGTCATTTCACCTATTGCAGCTACAAGTTCTTCTCATATGCTGCATGAAAGTTTTTTTACCTTAACATGTTATTTTCTAGTTTTACAGCATTTACGTGCTGGTTACACCAATTATCTTCCATCTGCAAGGACCTTCCATAGCAGAATACTGAAATCTTCAAAAATCCTCTAGGAATTTGCAGTTACCCTCAATTCAAAGAAAAACTCAGGGCATTCCATTTCCTCTTTTCAAAATCACACCCATGAAAAAGCCCAGTAGAGGAATGGAGCAGGAGACCATTTAAAACAAATGCAGAAATAAATTAACATACCTTTCCTTTTCAGCTGTGAATATAAAGTGTGACTTACTCTTTTAGTTAGCTGGGTGTCCATCATGAAATTATGCACATGTTTTTCAGCTTTGGTAAGTTCTAACTTCCTTGCCACCACAGCTACCACCAGTGCAGTGCACCCAGCACCCTGAAAACAATAAAACAAACCCCCAAGATGTTACTACTGCATTTTGCAGAGTTTTTTTTTTTGTGGAAGTTTTTCCTTTGCTGCAGAAATATGGTAGGCATCAGGTGATTCATCCCTGGTAAATATAGTGAACATGCTACTGCTATTTCAATTCAAAATAATAGGAAAAGTCAGCAATTACAGGCTGGTATACTGTCAAGGCATCAAAATAATTAGTGAGCAGCATCACTTAGAAGTTCTGCTTTTTTTTCCTGCAGGGGTTGAAAATGTGAACACATCCCATTTCTAGTGCAAAACAAAGGGGTGTGTGTGAACAAAACAACTTTTAGAACCCAGCATGTTAGTAAATAAACACAAAATACCCTGTTCTTAATAACTGTCTCAAGGTTACAGCAATTGCTGAAGAAGAAGATTAGATTAGTATTTAGGACACTAACAAGTTTCTTAAGTTTTTCTTTAGGGCCTGAAAATAAAACTATCATAAGTTTAGTATTTAATCATTTTAGTACACTTCCCTGTTGTTTTTTGAGCTTTCATTGATTTTTTTTTCCTACAGCATTTCTGCTTCTTTTATTAACATAAAAAATAGCACACAAGCATTATTTCAGCAAAATCTGGATGGAGAAAATACCAAGTTACTAATTTGTGCTGTGTATATATGCATGCATACACTGCATATGCACAGACATGCATGTTCGTAACAGGACAAAGTCGCTAGGCATCAGTTTCTTTGAAATAGCAGTATCTTTATCAGCAGCACAGTATTTTATTTTTATGTGGAGGTGAGGAAGAGAGAAGAAGAAGTTAGCTAAAATGAGTCAGGTAAGGAGAAACAGTATGTATTATGCAAATCTCAAGGTATCATTTACTCTCTGATGCTATTACTAGCATTACTACTGCTGTTTTCATGTTTTGTCTTCTCCTTTATTAAAAAAAAAAAACAAACAAACAAACAAAAAATGTTCTTAAAAGAATAAAAATCACATTAAATATGCAAGGCTGTGTTCACCACATCTAGTTGTTATTGCACCTGTGTCAGTTACTCTCCAGCGTAAAGCAGTCTCGCGTTGCACATTGAATCTTACTACACTTTCAGACACAGTGTTCTTCCACTCTTTCTGTATTTCTCCCATTAATTTACTCTCTCTCCATTCCTCCCCACTCCCCCATGCCTGCCTTATGATCTCTGGAAGATGCTGACCAAATTCTTGACTCTAACTTCCAAAATACACATTCCACTACTAAATACACAGAGAATGAAAAATAAATTAACTCTCTGGAACTCCTTATTCACATAGCGTCCTCAAAAAAATTAATCTGCCCTCTCTACTTCCTTACAGAGGCACCCAATTAATTTTGAGAGAGTGTCCAAATTATTAATCTCCACTGGTAGATTGTTCCAAGATAATCATCTGCTTCCTCACAAGGACCTGATCCTCTGCAATTAGTTCTTACCTAGCCAACTTTCTATCCCCAACAGCCCTCAGCATTCCCTTGAACACATCCCTTCTATTTTTGCTGCATTTCTCCCTCCAGTTTCTCTCCTATCCTCCGTGCTAACCTTCCACGCTTTGCTGTGTCCTCTCCCCCTGTTCTCCTGCCCTATGCTGAGTGAAGTTCACAAACATTTATTTGAAGTCCCACTCTTTCTTCATGAGATACGGGCAAAATGGGGCTATAACTAATCCTTTGCTTTCCCATATCCCATGTATCAGAGACTAAAAGGAAGAAGACAGCCAACACAGCCTAAGATTGAGAGTTTCAGAAATGCTGAGAAGAGAAATGGGCAGGAGCTGCTCATCTGTATGCCCTACCTCCTCAGCAAATAGAGCTCTTCTTCAGTCTCCTTACTGAGAAAAGTGCAGGAAGGAACTAGTAAAATGCAGAAGACTTCCATGTGGGCAAAAAAATAAAAATATGACCCCATAAAATAGCAAAAAAAATAAAAGAAGAAAAGAGGAAAAAATGAAATCTTTTGTCCAGTACGTCAGGATAACTGGGGCCAAATGTTGCTCCAGTGACCTAATTTGAATTCTGCCTGCTTACAGCAAGAATGTTAAAATGGGATGAGGCTGTTTATACAAAGTGGCCTGCTCACCACTGGCAAAGTGGCACAAAAAAGCTGTTTATGCTAAATAATCAGGAAAGAAAAATACTACACCCCCTCCCCCTCCAAACACACACACAAACGGACTGGAGGAATGGTGACAGATGAAAGGAATTTGTTCAAGTTGAAATTATCCCAGGCTTTTGGGACTAACTCTCATGTCTCTTTAAAGTGGCACCAGAGTTATAAGGGCCAAAATCTGCTAAAGACAGTAGTGTTGTATCTCACGTGAAAGACAGCACCTACAGCAGCAGACCAGTGTCACTGGCACACTGTGAAAGCCACCTCTATGTTACAAATGGGCTGCTATCTTCCTCATCACCAGAACAGCCTACTGCAACTGCACAGTGTTCTAGATGCAAATCACACTCTTGGTTTTGTGGGTTATGGTGGTTCTCAGCATATGAGAATGAGGCCTTTTAGCATCTCTGCATGAGAGAAAAGAAGCATGTTTACCTTTTGCAATAACTTGAAGGAAACCAAATTATACTGATTCTTTAAACAGCTATCAGCTTACAGAGATAACACTGAATTATTACCTAAAGAACAAAATTCTAATTAATATTTTATGTTACAGTGCTCTGTGCTTTTACACAGCTTACCTAAAGATTTCAGCATCCTTAAAAATACTCATAAAGTGAGAATTATTCCAAATTGCAGAAATGTAATGGAGGCAATACTGTTGCTTTAAGATGGTAGCATCATAAGCATCATGCCTGTGGTTTTTGAATAGCCCAATTGACATGAAAATCAGTAACATAAATTCTATAAATTCCTGCTCAGTTGTCTTTTTTTTGCTTCTTTCATCAATACTTCAGAATGTAGAAGTCACTTTCTTACTAAAATGACTTAGGCTAAGTAAAAGCACCATGTTATTTCAACTGCACGAAGGACTCTTTTGAGAATAAAATTCTAAAAAAGTCTTATATTTGATTACTGCATTTTATAATTTCCAGCATCATTCTTTTTATCCTGTTTTGAAGTAAATAAACTAAATCACTGCTTCAAGCTCCTGCTTAACTTTCAGGGGAATTATATATCATCAAAAGAAAATGAAAAGGGCAGGAATATGCATATTTTCAAGTATTAAGGCAGTAACTAATTCTATTTGGACCTTGCATTCCTCAGTCAGTCCCTGTCTTTCTCTCCCATTACTGAGTTATCTCAGCTATTTTGTTTGGGTAAGCAGACCAATTTTAAGGGCACTTAGGATTTCCAGTATGTCCACAGCTGGGGGAAAAAAGAACGAAAGAATATTTGTAACATTCCCTCATCAGTCCTTTGAAACGTTATCTTGAGACATATACGTCTGAAATCCACTGAATTCCTCCACCCCACTGAACAGTCCCTTCAAAGCGTGGCTAAAATGATGCAAAAGCAAATATCAGATTTTAACGAATTAAAAATCATCAGCTTGTGCTAGTTAGTAAATGTTCATAACTATGTATGACAGAAAGTTTTGATTTAGAACTATTCCGCAAAGAAGGGAAATAATGACCGAAGTATTAATACAGTTGCTGACTATTCAGATTTCTAATGATTTGAGGAAAAATTAAAAACCATATGATTCAGATTTCATAGTTTCTCAAATCTGCAGAGAAGTTTGACACGATTTCACCCGTGAAATGAAGCATTACGCAGTTACAAGCTGTGTTGAAAGGTACCAACATAGCTGTTAAAAAACAAGTAATATGTACAGTGTAAGCAAACTAAGCAAGCCAAAGTGAAGGCTTAACTGTGTTGCTAATTTGCCCCATTTATTGGAAACTTGCAAGTAAGTATTATCAGATAACCTTTCAGCAACTGATTTATTTCAAGTTCTACGTGAAAAAGGTTTTCCAGCAACCATAAAGTTTAAAAGCTGAGCATCCTGAATTTTTCTGCTTTCCAGAAAGATGTGCAGGCTTAACAAAATTATCTTACAAACAAGGAGGAGTCCCAAACAATCACCCAGATGAAAATTGGCTTCTCTAAAATGACAAGACCAAGACTCCATCAATGAGCTGTGTAAAGCCTATTTTCTGTTTAAAATGATCTGAAGTTGAAATACATAGACCTCATCCTGAATGCATACCATATCTTGATTGATATGAAATTGTTTCTGTTAGTCTTTGGTAAAAGCAAGGATCTGAAAACAAATATATGACACGTTCTCAGTCTTTCAGCTGGGCAAAGCAACAAACACTCGCTTGGATTTGACTGAACAGTGGCATCAAATCTCTTCTGTTGATGTAAAACTTGCATTTCTGAGTAGTACGATCTTGAAGCGTAAGATTTATAGACATGTACACTGGTCAGAACTCTCCTTGACTGTCAATGTTTTCGTTGCTGTCCTGTATGAAAACATTTTGATACATCTGCAGACAACCTCAGGACATTCTTCGTATCTTTATTCTAAACATGCTGCTCCTGTTCAGAATGATGATTGGGAAAGGATGCCAGCCAGAGGGACCTGGACAGGCTGGAGAAGTGGCCCCATGAGAACCTAATGAAGTTCAACACCTTGCACGTGGCCTGGGGCAATCCCAGGTATTTAGACCGGGAGAAGAAGTTCTTGAGAGCAGCCCTGTGGAGAAGAACTTGCGGGTCCTGCTGGACAAGAAGCTGGACATGAGCCAGCAGTGCCCACTTGCAGCCTGGAAGGCCAACTATGTTCTGGGCTGCATTAAAAAAAGGGGTGGCCAGCAGGGAGAGGGAGGTGATTGTCCCCCTCTGCTCTGCTCTTGTGAGACCCCACCTGGAATAAGGCGTGCAGGCCTGGGGCCCCCAGCACAAGAAGGATGTGGAGCTCTTGGAACAGGTCCAGAGGAGGGCCACTAAGATCAGAGGGCTGGAGCACCTCTCCTATGCAGAAAGGTTCAGAGAACTGAGCTTGTTTAGCTTGGAGAAGAGAAGGCTCTGGGGAGACCTCATTGCGGCCTTCCAGTACTTGCAGGGAGCGTACAAACAGGAGGGGGAACACCTGTTTACATGTCTTGGTTGTGATAGGACAAGGGGGAGTGGTTTTAAACTAAGACAGGGGAGATTTAGGTTAGATATTAGGAGAAAGTTTTTCACTCAGATGGTGGTAAGGCACTGGAGCTCAGAGAGGTTGTGGATGCCCCATCCCTGGAGGCATTCAAGGCCAGGCTGGATGCGGCTCTGGGCAGCCTGCTCTAGTGGTTGGCAACCCCGCCCAGAGCAGGGGAGTTGAAGCTAGGTGATCTTTAAGGTCCATTTCAACCCAGGCCATTTTAAGATTCTATTATTTAAACTCAAATGTTCATGTAGGTAAGCAACAGTCCATGAAAGCTCTCCTTAGCTATCTTCTTCGCTGCCTAGAATCCAGACAAGATAATATTGTGTGGGGTTATTTGACTCACATATGTACTAAGATACTTGTTAAACACTAGTAGGCTAATTCTTTTCTTCTGTTACACAAGCCTCAACGATGACTGATGTTCCTTAGAAAAGTGGAAGATTGGCCCCAGAAAACAGGTACTGGATTTTTAACGTCAAGCCCACACAATTTTAAAACAGCAAGAGATGAAAGGTGAAATTAATTCTATTTTAAGTTACAATTAAATTTAGCAACTGAACAAATGCTTAAATGTGCCCTCCAGAACAAAGTAACTATTACTTCATGTTTTCTTTCATTTTGCTGTTAGACCTGCAGCATTCCTTTTCCGTCCACATAGTTTAAGCTCTCCTCTCGCCACTTAGTTCTGAATTATTGCAAGCCTCCTTTCATCTGCTTTCAAGCAAATTATCTCATTCTTAGTCATATCGGAGATTGCTGCAATGATTTATTTTCTTTGCCCATCATTTTTGGCCAGTTTTCCATCTATTCTCTTCTCAATGGCATCACATATAGAACATTTGCCCTCAGTTTCGGTATTTTATCACTGTAAGCTCTTCCAGTTCATCAGTATGGAAACTATGTATATTTTGTTTCTGATAATCCCACTTTAAAAAACCAACCAAACAACAACAACAGCAACAAAACTTTGCATTGTCCTTTGATTGAGGAAATTACCAAAAACATGTACAAATCTAATTAGGAGTTTCCTTTCAAACTCTGCTCACCACCATTTTTAGGCTATTACTACAAAGTCTGATGAAACAATACTTAAGATTCCTGGTGAGCCAAAGGATCACTTATTTAGATACCACTTATTACCTCCTTGTTCCCAGCTCTCTTTGCACTACGAAGATGTTAAGCTGTTCAGGAATTTGGAGTATGTGTTTCTACTGTCTTTATACAGTACTGGTATCAGTACAAGCAGGTGTTTAGAGTAGTGAAGTGCTATATTACTGAAGTAATATAAATAACAATAAATGAAGGTGGTAGGTCTGTATTAACCAACTGTACTGTACACATCATTATACTAAACCTGTCTTTGTCTTTTTTCTCCCTCAGATCCTGTTGGGATCTGCTGAGTTTACGCATCGATCTTACATGCTATAACAGATGAGATGAGTTGAGCAGTTTAATCACAGTCCTCTGTCCTTCCCTTCATTAATGCAGCCCACCCTGAGCTTTCTGCTCTCATTACCTGGATTGCCTGAGCAGGCTAATTTAAAGCTGCAACATATGTTGCCATATATCATGGCAAACCACAGCAGTCACTCACAGCAGCTAGAGGGAAAATCTGTTGTTGCCCAGAGTGACTAAAATCACAGAAATCTTACCTGATGAGGGTGAAGCTAAGAAGTTTGGATCAAGATTGGGCCATTCCTACCATTTACAGCTGCTAAGACTGAGGTTCACACTGATCCAACACACAGTGACTGCAAAACTGCGGAGTTCAGACTGACATGTCAATAAAGTCTAGTGCTTGCCATTAGCATTCTTGCAATAGTCCTGTTCCAATGAAAAACAAAGAGGGGTGCTTGCAACTCTTTGACCAAAGGGTTATGTTCAGGGGTTGCTTTCATTGTCTCTTTCAAAATCTATGACAAGTACGGCTAGCACTGGCTGAGAAGCTGCACTGAAAACATCACTTGGTCAGCAGTTTAAAAGCCTGCATTTCAGAGAATGCCTCTGGCATTTCCACTTCGTTCTTTCTTTGGTAAGGCTCCAAAATACATTTACAGACAACAGTGAACTGAGAAATTTCTGCAACTGCCTGGAGGTCACATATATATGCCCAGAGGGTATTATCACTGAGAAAGGAAGTAATATGTTCTATCAGTGTCTCAGCTGAAAGTCTCCTGGCAGCTTTGGTTTACTGGACTGGAAGTGAAGTGCAGTCTTTAGCGCTGTAGTTGTCACAAAAATGTCCTGCTATACTTGCCTGTAGCTGAAAGAAGGCAGCTGCCACATTTCTTGCTCATTTCCCTTGAGATCCACTGAGGGAGAGAGAAGGTCCGCTTTGCAGACATATGGCTCTGGTGGGAAATTTAGCTCAGCACCAGAAAAGGCACAACATTCTTCCTGCTGCTCTGTATAAAATGAAAACCTGTTAAGAATTTAAACAGATACTCTGTTCATTTGGCTTTCTAAAAGGTGGACTTAGAGGACCACCTGGGAAGGGGAAAAAAGTAATCTTGTTTGAAGCAAAAAAATTCTCCAAAACAAGCAATGCAAAAGTTGAGGGAGGAATCCATCCACAAGACAGACAGAGGCTATGGAAATGGTGTTGCATAAATGCATTTTTGCATTTGTCATTGTTTACTGGGACAGATATGTAACCTTGCAACACTGAAACAAAGTAGGATGAGTAATAGAACAACTATACCATCTCAGCCAAAACTGCGACCTAAAATAGTTCTGCATTATTTATACTTTCATATATTCAGTATTTGCCTGGCTACTATTGTCTTCAATGGAGGTTTTCTGCACCGCAGCTAGAATTTGGTTGGAACATGTAAATTTCTCATCTACAGAACAGAAGCAGATGAATGAATTATTTACTTCCCATTATTCTGTAAAGTTCTGGCAGTGCTGCAAAACCCAAAGAAATAATAAAAATAATGAGGAGTATTACATATCATACACAAAAAATGAAACAGATTAAATACTCCCAGACAGTAGTGGGTAGTGGCAGGGGGGATGAAGTGAACTCTGTTCTTTAGTAATGAAAGCTTGAGTACGGGGAAAGGCTTCTGGGACAGCACAGGAAACATTTCCTAAAAAAAGACAGTCTGGCTTCTGTAAGTGAACCTAAAAATGACAGTAGTGCTAGCTCAGACGAGCACAATGACAGAACGCACCATGATATCTGGGCTCCTGGGAAACTGTCAGTGGTCGTAACAGCTGAAAACACCCGGGCAAACACGACACTGCCTGACATGCAAAAAAACCTTTCTGCTGAGCAAGGAGGTGCTCTCACTTAAGCGGCAGGCTGATGCTGATGGGAAACATTAGTTTAGTAGTTCAGAACGAGACCTACTGATTATCTTCTTGTCCAACATGTGTGTCGTAAATAACAAAAAGTTTCATAACAGTATGTATAAAAGTATATTAAAATTCCTTTATTAAATCTCAAGTTATTGCAGATGAAACAAAACCAACTTACATGGTTTAACAACAAAGTAGAGTTTTTCCTACATCATCAGCTCCAGGCATATTTATGTAAACAAAGATATCATGGGACAACATTCCACTCAGTAACAGACTGCCTTTGAACTTGCTGAAATGCATCTGCAATTCCTAAATGAGATCAAAGTAGGAAACAGTTCTCCTGTCCTCTGATACTTCAGAATCTTCCCTGATCTGCTGGGGAAGAGGCAGAACTGAAAACGTTCTGTGCTGGGTTGACCTTGGCTGGTCACCAGGTGCCTACCCAATCATCCTCTCACACTCTCTCACATCTTGATGGAGCAGTGCAGGGGAACTGCAGGGGAATGGGGGCTGTGGTCAGTCCCTAACGTTTCATCTCTGCGGCTCCCTCACGGTCACTCCGTGCCCCTGCTCCCCGTGGGGTCCCTCCCCCGGGATGCCGTCCTTCCCAAACTGAGCCTGTGGGGGCTGCACACAGGCAGCAGCTCTCCAGGAACTGCTCCCACAGGGCTCCGTACCATGGGGTCCATCCATCCCCCAGGAGCAAACTGCTCCAGCACGGGTCCCCCACGGGTGGGCGGCAGCTCCCCCCAGACCCCTGCTCCTGCGTGGGCTCCTCTCCACGGGCTGCAGCTCCGGCCCGGGGCCTGCTCCTGCGGGGGCTCTCCATGGGCCGCAGCCTCCTCCAGGCCACATCCACCTGCTCCACCGGGGGCTCCTCCATGGGCTGCAGCGTGGAGATCTGCTCCGTGTGGGACCCATGGGCTGCAGGGGGACAGCCTGCTCCACCAGGGGCCTCTCTACAGGCCGCAGGGGAACTGCTGCTGCCTGCCTGGAGCACCTCCTGCGCTCCTGCTGCACTCACCTGGGGGCTGCAGGGCTGCTTCTCTCACAATCTCTCACCCCTCTCTCCCAGCCGCTGTTGCCCAGCAGTTCTTTCCCTTCCTTAGCTCTGCTCTCCCAGAGGCCCACCCAGCATTGCTCCCTGGCTCGGATCTGGCCAGCAGCAGGTCCCTTTTGGAGCAGCTGGGGCTGGCTCTGCTCTGGCATGGGGCAGCTGCTGGGCTCTGCTCAGAGGCCACCCCTCCAGCCTCACCACCACCAAAACATTGCCATGTAAACCCAATACGCCTTCTGAACGTGTATTTTTTCTTTTACTTTTTCCATAATTCCGAAGAGAGTTACACCTTCCAGATTGTGTTTACTTAGATGGAGGTAGAAGACAGCCTCTGCCGTTCTCTCTCACTCCAGATTACTGTCCTAATCACTGCTGCTTTAGGGATCACTCTATGGATCTACTCAACTTTTAAATAATTTATTTTTCCTTTATTTCGGTTAGAAATTTCATCACAATAAGCCATTGACCTAAAATAATCCAGAAGTATGTTTTGTTCCTGAAAAAAAAGTTTCCATTTTGACAAACGTGTGTGCTGGAACAACAATAATAGAGGAGCTGAGGACTTTCTGACCTGCACGACTTTTTCTAGTTGCAACCCTAAATAATTCAAACACCTTTAACAGTCTTCTCCATTTTATGTTTCTGCTTGATACACTGTCCAGCTACATGCTATTATGTTAGAAGAAATAAAAATGATCTGTTGTGAACCCTGACATCACTTATGTTAATTATTGAATTTTCAGAATCAATTGAATTAAATTCTACCATATGATTGAAATGTAGACCCAATACACTGTCAATTCATATGAAAACCTTTTTGTGTATTCCTGGACTTTCAGGGAAATAAAAACCAAGCTGTGTTATACATGTTTGAAATTCCTCCAGTAGGCTTCTCATCAACAAAACTATTCATAACATTGCTCTCACCTTTTTCCACCAGGCACCAGACATGGTAAAAATACTACACATTAATAACCAATGTACAAAATGCTCTAGGCAAACCTTTAAATGGCAATATAACTATTATTCCTATACTGTTATTATAGAAAATTGACTCTTTTCTATCACTTAATAATACAAATGCAGCCAAAAAGCAGCATATTGGTCTTAATCATACCTTTTCAGCTCTTTGAGTGTAATTCAAAGTACATTTCTGTGTTTCATAAACAATTATGTGTTTCTGCAACTCATTACAGAATTAAATATAAAGATTTTTTTTTGAAAAAAAAAAAAAAACAAAACATGATGTTTTAGGCATCATTATGCAAAATCATTTGTGACCTTTTAGTAAATCACCCATAGAAGTTCTAAAAAACACTTTTCATATTACACTGCTCCAATCTTGTTTAACTTCTTTTTCTTTAATTTCAGCAGCCAATGTAGCCTGTGTTAACAAGACAGTTAAAATCTCATTTTTCTTTTTTTTTTTTCAATCTAGATACTATTAATTTTCAAAGATGTTACGATTCAGACTTTGCTACCAATAAAAATCACACGATTAAAAATTACGCTATTCTAGATGCCATGTTCCTGATGTAGGCAGTCCTATGTTGATAAGAACTGGGTGATTCTGATATAAAACTTCATGCACAAACAAGACAATTTAACCACAGGTAAGAGTCCTTTTATCAGAAACACCTAATACTCTTGATTTTTTTGGCAAATGCGGGATAGGAATTGTGATTTTTTAAAATTAAATGCAAATTTCCACATGTACGTTAAAAGTTGCAGCATGAGATGTTTTAAAATGGGGTCTGATTCATTTTTAATTCACCATTTAGAACTTATAAAAACTGGCAACCCTAGGGGCAGACAGTACACACTGACTATATTGTGACTACTCAAATAAGAATTCTTCAGCTATACAAATGGAGTTCAAATACAATGGTTGGAAGATGCTACTTAAAATGTTTTTAGAAGAAACATTTAATCTTGCCCACCTCTACGATGTAAGTTTAAGAAAACTTTCATAACTTATCTCTTTTATGATCTTAATGATCTCTTCTGAGTTCTTTTCAATAACAGAACCTTTTATTGCTACAATTTTGGCAACAGCATGACCAAGCCTCTGAAAGAACAGCTATTTCATCTAAAGCAATCTTCATCCAACCTGTAGCCAACCACTCTGTGCATCCTGTGACAGGACAATTGCAACTCATCCATTTTATTGTGGCAAAATTGGTTTGACCTACTAAGTTCTTCATGTCTTCTAACTGCTGGCAGCTAGCCCGTTAGGAAAATTCTGCATCCTTATCTCTGCATCATACAATCAATGCACAAGCTCACAACATAATGCTCAACAGAAAAGGAAAAGTCCTTCTGAAACCTTGCAGTAGATCCTTTTATTTGCAGTCGTAAGAATGGATTGCTATTATTTCATATTGCATAAATTAAAAAAATTACAAAGGCCTGTAAAAATTATCTAAAAATAGTTATTTGCTAGTCATGGTGGCACAAATTGCATGGAATTAGTACAATGCATCAGAAAGAGGCAATTTTGCTTTTTCCAACTGTAATGGTTGTTAACAGAGATTAATAGACCCCCTGCTCTCACTCAAGACCAGGAACTGCTCAACATCCTCTGGATTCTTCATAGACCTTCAATAGGTCATTCATTCATTACAATTCTTCCCATCTTACAGTCAACAAATACATACCTTCCAGTATCTTCTCCCATTTGCCCCTTCTTCTTCCTTCTATCAATTTCTACTTCCCTTCTCCAAATTTTTGCTATCTTCACTTTAATCCTCACAAAGCATGGCAAATTTGGCAAACCACTCCAAAGCCCTGACTCCATAAAGCCATTAAGTGGTTGAAAATGCTCTCTGTTTACAAGCTGTTCCACTCAGTACCAGCACAAAGTGCTCCAACTGTAGTTGAGCTCAGCCTGCTGACCAGGATCTGAGAGGTCCACTTGAGTACTACTGCATATTCAGTGTACATATTTAGTAATAACCACTGCATATGAAGATGCATGGTGAAGATGGATGGTATAGGTCTCCCCATCTCTTCTAAAACCTGTTCTGGCAGAACATCTGGAAGATGGCACTTATATTTCTATCTATACATCATTCTCTTGCAGGCCTATCGAATGCATTGACAACAGAGGATGTGTTTACTATCTGATTTATAGTCTATATGGTCCATAGTCTACTACTGCTGCCTACAAAACTCACCAGTAAAACACTGACAGGCAATCTAGTGCCAGTATGTAAACTGCCTCTGCATTTACCCATGCTATCGTCTCCACGATGTGCTGTTCCAGGCTTTGGTCCGAGCAGTCCAATTTCTATTCCACAGAAAGCAATTTCTGAGGCAGAAGTGGCACCTGGCCTCTCTCTGCAGTGGGGTCAAGACACCAGACGAGTCCTCCATGAGCCACCAGTTTTGCAAAGCCAATACTAATATTTCTACTAATATTTCAGTGGTCTGTGTAACTATACTTGTATTCATTAAATATTTCTGTTTATTCTCCTTACGTTTTTTAACAGGGAACTTACCCAAAAGTAAACACTCAGTGCTATTGGGTATTGACCACACCAAGCCAACAAGTATTTGCTACTTCAGATGCTAATGAGTTACTTTTTCCTCTTAAAATCACATATATCATTCCATTTTATTTGTTA
Organism: Heteronetta atricapilla; assembly: GCA_011075105.1. Classification (NCBI taxonomy): domain Eukaryota; kingdom Metazoa; phylum Chordata; class Aves; order Anseriformes; family Anatidae; genus Heteronetta; species Heteronetta atricapilla. The sequence goes on along the minus strand of CM021763.1, from coordinate 63,240,412 downwards.
CAGTCATTTTAGATAGACCATAGACCATCAATCTTCCCTCCTGAAATAGAAATTGGTATGTCTGTTCTTTTAGGATCTTATCTTTTCTACAACAAATATGAATTAATTGGTTTCAGAACAGTTTAAGAAGAGTGACTGTATTTAAACAACTATATTCAAGAACTATGAGCTTTTTAGTCTTACAAGTTAGGCTGGAAGATCATTCATTATTGTGTTCATAGTTTCATTTTTCATATCTTTCAGATCCTTTATCAAAGATTAAACAAACAAAAATTACAAACAAACAAAAAAGTAAATCCCAGATCTGAATTTCTCTCATTGCTCTGTAATTTTCTTCTCAAATATGATGATTTGCCAAAGCCATATTGCTGATGTCCTTTAGAATGTAATTAGGAGTCAAGCTTTCAGAACTACTGATATTGCACGCTAGCCACCTGCGCCCCCCCTCCCCTTTTTTTTTTTTTTGTTAATAATGTTTTCCGTGTCTTGAGATTATTAATCCTTAAATTATTACCATGTGATTCTGATTACAAGCTTAGTGCTTCCAAAGTATCTGCAGAACATTTAATCACTAAAAACAATCAAAGATAGGAAGGTATAATGGGTACATTGTACAAGCTTAACTTCAAACAAATGAATCTTATTTCTGTTGTGAAAAAGAAATGTCTTGTGTGTGAACGCTACATATTAACAAGTATTTCATTTTTACTCCCAAGCAACAGAAACAACTGCAATAAATTATTTTACATCTGAATCCAAATGGTGTTGTCAAATGCAAAATGACAAATGCATCCTATAATATCATTTTCTGTCTGGTTCATTCATAGGTGTGTAGGATAGCATCTGCAATAATCTATAGACTGTTTTTGTGATCTAATTTTTACCTTGTTTTCATCACTATCATCATCATAAAATCATGAGTGTACCTACAGCCACCAAAATTATGGTTTGGATGCTGCTATCATTTACACTAGCATAAACTTAATAGCAGTGTGAAAGTTATGGATGATTAGTATCGATACTCCTATTGTCATTGCACTTTTGCAGGGCATTGAAGCTCCTACAATTTCTGTTACTGTCATTTTTTTTAATACTGAAATGTGAATAGTGCAGAACTTGAGTTGAGTGCATACTCAATGTGAGTTAACCTAGACTTTAGCTGCTGCTGTTCAGAAAGCCTAGTCAGAGATGATAATAAGGATGAATAATAATCTGATACCTGCATCTTGAAGTATTTTCTTCTTAAACACTGCTTGGAAAGAAGAAAAGCATTATGACAGGGCTCTGACCCCATTCTGCATATCCCTGTGGCGGTGTATACTGTTTGTCCTCCTTTTTTCCTAATGAACTTATGACCACTTTTTATTCTCTTTGGCATCAAAATGCAGCTCAGAATGAGGAACAAAGGCAAATACTCCAGAAGATGGCAGATTTGAGCTTAGTCAACAGCCTTTATAAAAGCCGCCTGAGTCATTCCTCTGCGTTCAGCCTGTACCTTCCAACTAAATTCAAACTCTGTTTTTAAAGAGATAAGCATTTGCCAGCACCGGCAAAATACACTGGGCATCTTTCTTACAAAAGGTCAATGACCTGAAACCTGTATAATGTTAAAAAAAGGAAAAAAAAGTGTAAAACATTACAAAAACACCTTAATCTGTTTTACTCCTTGGACATAAAATACACTCTTACAAACAATAAATTTGCCAAACACCTGTTTAAAACGGGAAACTGTTTGCTACCATTTATGCTCAGCCATAATTCCCATATACCTGTTTTAACAGAAGGTAGATACTGGAGCTGCACCGTTTATCATCAGTGGCAGGATTTTAGAAACATGTACGCATCTCACTGTCATATATAGCAAAAATGATGCTTATCTCATTCACAGGGACATTTGTATAAGAGTCTATATAAATAAAAGTGGCACAATCATGAGCTTTTCTTCTTCTGCTTTACTACAGATGTGCATAAATTTCCCAGACATTATAATATATCATCCTACTTCCTGCCTAACTTTGACCAAATGGTGCAATACTGGAAAAATTTAAAACATACGTGCAGAACAGCTAATAAATATATATTGAACGTGCATGTACCAACAATTGCTGCATTGTATTACTGTTAACAAAAACTTGTACCATGAAATTTGCACAATATAAGTCCACTTAAAGCAATGGAATACTATGTATAATATATTAGATTTATAATAAATAAAACTATGTACAAGCAAAATGCTTTAGCAGACTAGTAGCTATTGAGTTTCTATGTTTGTGACTAACTTAATTTTAAGAAGCAAAAGTCAGAACTGTAGATTCTTTGTTACTAGTAGTCCAATTACATGTGTCCAAAGATAACTGAGAAGATGTGATACCTTAAAATGTAATGAAAGACTCTTAAGATTTTGAAGCTGAAAATTATGTCAGGGTGGAATTCATTTCCCTGTATTTCATTACACAGCTATAAAATTTTACCTCAACAGGGAGAAAACCCTCTATTCCATTACCATGGAATGAAAGGCCATGGGAACGGTACAAGTCTATATCCTCTACAGACTAGCAAATTAGTATTTCTTTACGACTACCACAAGTTTGGGGATTAATTGCTGCCAACAATCTCACAGCCAGTGAATAAATTCAGAAACACTCACCATGATTCCAGTGAGTAAACAGACTCCTTTCCCACAGTATGTATTAGGTACCATGTCACCATATCCAATGGATAGAAAAGTTATTGAAATCAACCACATTGCTCCAAGGAAGTTGCTAGTAACATCCTGTTGATCGTGGTACCTGGGAAGAAAAAGAAAACAAATTCTTTACCATGCAAATTTCTGTTATTGTTTTTAAGATGTAAGAAAGAAATCTTAGTACCTGCTCATACAGCCATCTCTGTTAATTATTTTTACAAGCAGTAAGGAACTAAACTCAAATACAAAGACATCAGCAGTAACAAAACTGAAGACAAAACTATGGCACAACTAGTAGAGATTCTCTGGACATTTTATATTTTAGTAATCTGTTATTACTATAAAATAGCAGAAAAAATGTCAGAAACTGTAATATACCAGGATACAAAGTTTTTTAACAGAACGTCTTCATCAGGGGTATCAGTCCCGATACTCCTCTGCAGTGGCATCAGACATCAGTCTGTTGCAGGCTGAGGCATATAAGGAAGTCAGAAAAGGTTGCATGGGCAAGCAGAAATCAGAGCAAAACTACATTTTCTTTGCCTAACAGTAAGTTTGTGATCAGAAATCTAATAATGAACTACTGTGTAATGCTTTATTAGAAAACCTAGTATCTCCCCTCTCCTTCAGCATGTTCAAGATAAATAGTATTGTATTTCTCATCATTACAAGATCCTCACCATAAATACAAGAAAACCTCTCTTTTGTGCAAAGTCAGCTAATTAAATGTAATTTCCTGATGTGCCATTTGTTGTCCTAGTTTTAATACTCTAATGGAATACACACATTTTCTCCTTCAAAGAAAACAAGTTCTGATGAATAAGCTAGTCCTCACATGACAGGTATAGCTAATCAACTGGGATGCCATAATGACACATTTTAGGAATAAAAACTCTTGTCAACACTCAGCCTGCGGGGAAAACACAGCCTAACATAGATGGAATTTTGCTGGCTGTTCAGAGCAGCTCTGCAGCAGAGACTATCTGTGACAGCTACTGCAGCCTCAAGGTTGCAATAACCCCTGCAGCTGCTGTGAAGCCTCAGGTTGGTTATGTGTGCTGTTGGATCTTCACAAGTATTATTTTATTCATTCTCTAAAACAGCAGGTCATAGAGTACCGCCCGAGAATTAGTTCACAAATCTGTAAGCAAGCTGCTTTTGACCACCAAAGTAACTGCTTCAGTCATCTTCCTTCCTGGACCTCAGCACTGGAGCAGTCAGGAGTGCTGAGTGGACAGAAAGAAAGCTCAGGAAAATCCCCTATTCTCTCTCTTGCAAGATATTTGCTGTAGCGAAATGCCTCCATTCTTTTCTTAAATTCCCACCTCTGCCCAGATGGCAACAATAACCCGAAAACTCTGCCTGCCAGAGGCTACAGCAACTTCTCCAAACCAGTCTGTTCCACTGCCTTTATCCTTCTCTCTGTTGGCATCAGAGCAGTGTTGTCCTTCTCACACGCTTCATACAAGCTTTTGAAGTGTTTTTTGTTGTTGTTGTTTTTGTTGTTGTTGTTTTTTCTGCATCTAGAGCGATGCAGGAATTATCCACATTTGGAGATCTAAGAACAACAGCAGAACAGCAAACTTGATCTAACTCTTCACCACGAAATTCTGCACAACAAAGAGATCTGACATTGTGGGTTTTTTTTTGTTGTTGATTTTTCTTGTTTTGTTGTTTTTTCCAGCCTGCACTGCGGATGCCAGATGTTACAGATTTTAGTTTTCACTTGATAGACTTAGCTATGTGTCCTGGTTTCAGTTAGGACAGAGTTATTTTTCCTCCTAGGTGAGCGAATGGCTGTGTGGTGTTTAGCTGCCGGCCGGGTTAAACCACAACACTATGAAATAGCTAATGTCTATGGAATATATGGATGCAGAGCCAGAGAGACATATTCATCCCATTCAGGGGGCAAAAAGAGAGCCTGCACATCATGCAGTTCTCTACAGAACATCACATATGAGATATGACCAGAGGCTTTGGACAAGCTTCACAGAAGTGACCTAAAGCCACAACAAATAGTATAAAGCTAGCAAGTTACTTAACTAATAACAAATGCTCATAGAAGTATTTATAAGACACTTCCTTAATGCTCATCTTTGGGTTTTGAACCTGGTCATTTCTGTACTTCAGACAAAACACAGCTTACCCACAGAGATTCAAATACAGCACAATGCCCTTCATTTTTCCAGTATTTTGTCCAAACTGTTAAATCCTTTAAATTTTCAGCCCTACGTTGTGGTACTTATAGAAATGTTGATGTGACAGAACACAGAATATTCAAATACAACTCAGTAAGTCTGTGAAATAAACACCTGTTTCACATAAAGAATACAAAAACCTCTCTCACCTAGTTGTGGTTTTAAGGTTATAGTTCAGTGGTCAAACGATGTACACTATTTAAAAATCATCATGAATATTTACGACAATATTGTGACCGACACACAAAGAATATGTTGTACGCCCTGTATGGGCTCAACTGCTCAAGCGTGGCAAAGCATGCCAATTAGAACCCAATCACAACAACAAAAATACTTATTCTCTCAAAATTTTACAGGGAAAGTTGGGGGCTTTTCATGTTAAAAATCCACCCATAAAAGGAGGGTTACTGGCCTGGTTATCCCATGGCTTCTATGCCAGATTTACAGGAAGGTGGACTGGTTTTGTATTTTTTTGTTTTGTTTTGTTTCATAACCTGTCTTGTGATCTTTGAGTCTCTGTGCTAAACTATTCTGGTATGTGTATGTACATAAAGCCCTCTGATTCTGGTAAAATGATGGGAAACACTGACAAGTGCTATGCCATGTCATCACACAATGCAGCCACTTGGGATCCCAGCTGGAGCTAGCCAAGCCCAGAGTCTCTCTTCTCAGCTGAGTGGGAGCAACAACAGAACCTACCAGTTTAGATTTTGGCTATACTCTGTCCAAATTATCACCAAAATACATTGAGACATGAAGAGCAATTTCTTAAAAAAGAAGGAAATGCAGTGTCACAGTCGTACAGCCATGGGAACCACTGAAAAAGGAGCGTGGGGGGCGTTTGAACTGCTTCATTTTGAGGAGGTGGGCAGAAAGCTACTTATCGCCATTCTGACTTGTTTTCAAAGTCACCACAGCTTGAAAGGCTGAACTTCGCCTTCCACGGAGGGACCAGTAAAATGAACAGAGCAAAAATTAACCTTTCCCATGTTTATCAGTGCACCTCTAATGCGTGGCCCTCAAGCCAACTGGACAGCCTGAAAAAACTCATCCACATCATCGTGTTCTCCCTCCAGCAGAGCCGAGGTCATGGGCACCGCAATGAGAAATGCCACCCACACTAACTGCTGGAACAAGGCTGTCTCACTCACTGTCAGCAGTCATCAACCTCTGCCAGCATTTCCTCATTCCATCTGGATCATCAGACAGGTTGGATGTAACAGACTTGCAACTACAGTTTTCCTAAACTTTCCACTCAGTCTGAAGCACTATGAAAAGCTCAGGAAGAAAATACAAAGAAATAGAAATACTTCCTTTCAGAGATTAAGATCCAACTGAAGCAAAATCCAGTCATTACTAACCAAATTCTCACATTTCATAAAGCTTCTGGTTTTATCTTTTTTATTTGAATCACTACAAAATATTTCATTATCTAAAATCCACTGTTCTTAGTCAATAAAAACTTGGACTAGAAACATGGTGAGCCATTTAAATCAGAAGATAAGGGCTAGTATTTAATTGTATTAAAACTACAGCTATATACACTTTGATGTCCTGGATCACATCCAGCCTCATACAGCAGCAGAATAAAGGGTCATTTAGAAAAGCTGTGTATTCCCCCGAGGTAGGAAAATCCTTGGCTGAAGTCACGCAAGCATAAGTCTTATTTATCACTTTTTCTTTCCTTCTCCAATAAGGAATGTGCTCCCAGGCAGGAGGTACTACAGCTGGAACTCCACAAGACAGCCCTCATCCTGTGAAATGCCACTAGTCAGTTCTCACCAACCAGCAAGTATTAGTCCTGACATGACTAATTTCAGCCAAAATTAGCTGAATGATTAGATTTGTGCAAAAATAGAATGACTTGATTCCTTCCCAAGCCAAACTGAGCGAGACTTTTGCCATTCATCTCAGGAAGGCATAAATATACTACTCGACTCTTTGTGTTGTCAAAGCAATATTCCAGAATCTGTATCGAACAGCAGTCCTTTTCTTCTCGTTTCATTATCGGATTTGTGATTTTCAGTACCACTTTTCTGCAGAATTATGTTTCAATTTGATGACGTTTCATCTGACTGATAGAACATCTGCTTTTTAGCTACATGGCAGTTGTCACATGAGAATATCTTGACATCTAAGTCACCTTCATCTTAAGAAGTAATGAGTAGCAAGAAATGAAATATAGCATGTAACTTAACCACCAGCATATTAATTGGTGCTTAGGAGATTTGCTTCAGTTTACTTGGCCTCCACAGCCAGCCTCTGGTAATTTTGCACTCTTTGGTTGTGTTTTCTCTAACAAGGCAATGCAAGAACTAAAAAAATTGAAAAGATGACTCTTTTTCTAGGGATGAAATAGTCTGCTTTTACAGTGACCTAAAGGAATCCCAAGCCTGCAGCACAAAGCCAATCTGGGCAGACTTTGGTCTTGTCAAACCTTAAAAACTTTTAGATTAATTATGGAAACAGGCTCAGCCCACTAAATCAGAAACTTGTCAAGACTCAGCAGAGATGCTGACTGATCTAACTAGCTATTATAGCTCTCCCACAGCACCGGGCCATTCTGTTACCAAGTGCCTTTTTAGTCTTTCTTCAACAGTAGATACTGGCAGCTTTTTTTTCCTGGTAATACAGTGATGATAAGAGGTCTTTTTATTACTTCGTATTTCCTCCTGCTTTAAAAAAAGACAAAAAGAAAACCATAACTGCTTTTAGAAGAAACAGGAGCATCAAAGCCTTGACTAATGAAGTCAGTGAAAGAAATGTTGCCTACCTTCACAACTTTAGAATCAGAAAGGCTGAAAAGTGGATGTCACAACTTTGCTATTTTCTAACACCTCTCTTGACATCCTCCAAATATTTATGCACAGCAGCAAAAATGTTCTTGTCATAAAGCTGTTCCATGGAAATGCAAAACATGATGGCAAATGCCTGGATTTCACAGACAGATTCACAATAGTAGCAGTTCTGAAGCCAACCATAAGCAACCACCGTGATCAAGCAGTCTGAATTGCTTCTACAGGGGTTAAAATGTTAATTATTTTTCTATTAAGAGTATTTGTGGGCCATTTATGGAAAAGTAAGACAACAGGGAAATGTTAAGTATAATTACGTAAGTAGCATATGTACTATATTAACTTAGATGACAGAAACAATAAAATTAAAACAAATGATGGGACAGTGAGAGGTCAACACAAAAACAGAACGGTGAAACTGCATGGTTTAAGAAAGCTTATCCTTATTCTTCAATATAAATTACACTTTAGACACAGGTGTGGAAACATACATAAGGCTTTAAATCCTTAACTGCTTTCAGATATCGATGCTTGGACAAGGGGTAAAGAAATGAAGGCTAATTGACATTTCTTTCAAAAGGCACAAAACTTTTATTTGACTGCCACTGGTCAAACTTTTATTTGACTGCCACAAGGTCTTGCCTTGTTTTCTCGGAGCTGTGAAGAGCTGATGCTCTACTGAATCAGTATACCTGTCTGCAGCCTTGGGAGATGTAAACAGCATACATTTTTCCAACAGAAGCCATTTGGCTGCAAGCATAATGTGTTGCTGAAGTTGCCTGCAAGTATTACGTCCATTTTCTTTTGACCTGCTTTAAATAAATGTGTAAGAGCATGAAGAGAAGCTGCTGAAGCAATTCTACAAGAACTGGGAAACTGGAAAAGCCGTAAATTTGTGAGAGAAAGCAATCCACTAAGATGAATAGTGGTATAGTCAGGAGTGCACAGTATCTGTGCACAAGTAGGAACCACTGGGAATAAAGTGAGAACTGCTGCTTCAGGTCTTGGACTATATGAAAATAAATATGTTTAATAAGAAACTTTAAAAATAGTTTGTTCAAAAACTTTTCTTTTGCCCCACTTACGAAACACACACAAACCCCCCATCTTTTTTTTTTTCCAATATAATCAAATTAATTCTCCCACTTCTTTTTTTTTTTTTCCCTGTCCCCTCATCAACCCCGCCATAGCATAACTGAGGTCAAATTTTATTTCTGTTAAGGTCAGCAGCAAAACTCCTATTGACTTCAGTGGGACCAAGATTTTTATTTGTGTGTGTGTGTGTCTGAGTTTCTGCTGATCATCCCCTAAAATGTTACCACCTAGTGTTCCCATGCTTATTCATTTCAGAATTCTTACTCTGCCATTGTCTTCATCTCACGTTTTGGATGCCAAGAAAGCTCCGCTGTTACCAGCATGATTCTATTTGTTAAGAAACATCCTAATAAAATTGCTAAGCTAATTAAACTAAAAAGAAAATTTGATGTTTTTCCTCTTCAACATTTAGAAGCGTAATAATGAAATAAAATGCTTGTTTGGGGATTTAGACTTAGCTATAACATATATTTACTTCCAATACACTTGTTGTGATTCAGTAAATAATAAACTTAAGATCCTGGAACGCTACACCGTAAGTGTTAAACCAGTCAGATCCCCGGTTGCCTCCTGGAGACCTGAATGAGCTCTGCTGGCTCTACATTCTGCAAGTATGCAGCAGGGATTATTTTAAGAAAAAAGAACAAAACAAAACAAAAATAAAGACAAAGACAGCACAGAAACACTTCCTGCAGTCATCCAGATGTATCCACTCTGAGAAGCAGCACTGCTTCTCCCTACTAACTCTGTTATCCCCATACTCCTGCAGCAGCTTATAAATAGCCTCCACTTTCCTTTCACCTCTTCGTGCATTTCTCATTTCTTCAGTGTCTATACTCCCGAGTGTCCAAACAAAAATATTAATAAGAGCCAAAAAGATCTTCAGACTTTTTTTTTGGTCTAATTTACTGAAATACTTTACTTGCTAACTTGAAATGCTTTTACATTCTTAATCTTAGAAAGCACAATTTCACTGCTCCCTTAGACTCCATCACTGGCTAAATAAAAGTAATAATCAACACTCAGAGTATGCTGTTACTCTCTTGTTTATACTGTTTTGTCTGTCCATTTTTGGTCACTAGTCCAATGCAACACAAAGAACTCCATTTTTTTTTAGACAAATAGCATGGTGTGGTTACTAGTGAAAATAAACATTAATGATAGTTACAATACCCAAGCAATTTGGCATATAACCATGAGCTATTACAAAGTAATAAACACTGTCTTAAACACATTAAAAACACATAATACTGTATTTTGTAGCAATTGATTTTACTAGGTTTTGCCTGTGTCAAAACTTAAGCATTTTTACCAGTTTTAATTTAGAAGAATTCACAAAAATCCTATATAATTAAAGAAATTATCGAAAGTGACAGGAAAACAATAAATAAAATTTTTACATGTTTAGGTGTAACACATTTTCACATCAACCTGCCAAAATTATTCAGTGGAGATACCAACCCCGAGGGTATTCTTTTTCTTTGAACAAAGCTACTGAAAATATCTTTTTCACAAAAGCTGCATATTATTTGGAAAACAGAATTCCTAGGATGAGTCACTGAAGAAGGGAGAAACAGGCTAAACAGAGATAAAAGCAGGCGACATTATTAACACGTGGTATTTTCTCAATGCGATGGGAGATCTAGATTTTAGGAGGACTCAAAGCTGAATTGGGTTATAACAAGAACAACCAAGATTACAGTAGCAAGATAAAAATGTATACAAGATATTCATCTTGAAATTTCATAGCGCAAGGCAAATACCAAGTATGAGGGATTAGGAAGAAGTTACGCCTATAAGCAGGTATGATGGATCTGTTAATCTCTTTGTGATTATCTGATTCAGAGCAAAAGTAATGCTAAAAATGAACAATGTAGATGTGTGTCTGTAAAAGCAGGAGTCAGTTACAGCTGTACCTCGTGGCAGGGCAGCAGCATGGGAAGCACCACCCTTACCACCCAGCACTACAGACGGCATCAGTCCCTCACAGCAGAAGACAGGAAGCTGGAACGAGCAAGCTGGAGCTAAGCAGAGGAGGCCCACCATATGGCACAGCACCATGTACAAGTCTGGGATGTGCTTCCAGGCTTCTGGCTGAGCCCGAGGCCACGTCACATCCCACACCTTCAGCAGAGCGAGATCCAGGCCCGTGTCCCTGTTTCTGCTCACAGGGGTGGCGGGCAGAAGCCTGCAGGCCCCTCACCCTCACATGGATTTTGGCACGTCCAGCACGTAAATGGCCCAAGGGAACAGGTCACTGAGAACAGGACTGAAGGGCAGAAATAGCTGCTTCTTTGCCAAGCACAGAAGAGAAAAATTAATGGTGTAGCCCTTAGGCTTCACCCATCGCTCACTGAACCTGAAGATGAGGGCAGGAGGAGCTAAGTCCCACACACTCTTAAGTGAAGAGCAGGTTCGAGACCACCTGATGAATCTGAACAGGTACAGGTCTACGGTGCCTGATGACAGGAATCCCAGGCTCCTGAGGGAACTGGCTGATGTAGCTGCCAAGCCTCTCCCCATCATAGCTGAAAAGTCCTGGCAGTCAGGTGATGTCCCTGGGGAGTGGAAAAAGGGAAACATCATGCCCCTTTTTAAAAAGGTTAGAAAGAAGGACACGGGGAACTACAGACCAGTGAGCCTCACCCAAGGACAAATTGTGCCTGACTAATCTGGTGGCCCTCCATGATGGAGTGACTGCATCAGTTAACAAGGGAAGATCAACTGATATCATCTACCTGGACTTGTGCCTTTGACACAGTCCCACATGACATCTGATCTCCAAATCAGAGTGAGACGGATTGAAAGAGCAAATCATTCAGTGGATAAGGAATTGACTTAAAGGGTACACCCCAAGAGTGGTTGTCAATGGCTCTATGTCCAAGTGGAGGCCGATGACAAATAGTGTCCTTCAGGGGCTTGTCTTGGGACCTTGGATACCGTTTAGTATCTTTATCAATGACATCAACCATCAGACCGAATGCACCCTCAGCAAGTTTGCAGACGACACAAACTGAGTGGTGCAGTCAATACACTGGAGGGAAGGGATGCCATCCAAAGGGACCTGGATAAGTTTGAGAATTTGGTCCACTTGAACCTAATGAGGTTCAACAAGTCCAAGTGCAAGGTGCTGCACCTGGGACGGGGAAATCACAGGCATGAGTACAGAACTTAGTGAGATCAGACCTACAGATAAGGACTTGGGGGTTCTGCTGGATAAAAAGCTCGACATGAGCCAGCAGGGTGTGCTTGCAGCCCAGAAGGCAAACTGCATCATGGGCTGCATCAACAGAGGGGTGGCCAGCAGGTGTAGGGAAGGGATTGTCCCCCTCTGCCCTGCCCTTGTGAGGCCCCACCTAGAGTGCTGTGTGCAGGGCTGGGGCCCAAGCACAAGAAGCATGTGGTGCTGTTAGAGCGGGTCCAGAGGAGGGACACAAAGACCATCAAGGGACTGGAGCACCTCTGCTATGAAGAAAGGCTGAGAGAGCTGGGGATGTTCAGCCTGAAGAAGAGAAGGCTCAAGGGAGACCTCATTGCAGCCTTTCAATACTTAAAGGGGGCTCAAGGGGGCTTATGAAAAATATAGAGAGCAACTTTTTGCTCAGGCAGACAATGACAGGACAAGGGGGAATGTCTTTAAAATAAAAGCAGGGAGATTTAGATTACGTATTAGGAGGAACTTCTTCACTCAGAGGGTGTTAAGACCCTGGCACAGGCTGCCCAGAGAAGCTGTGGATGCCCCATCCCTGGAGGTGCTCAGGGCCAGGCTGGATGGGGCCTTGGGCAACCTGGTCTGGTGGGAGGTATCCCTGCCCATGGCAGGGGGTTGGAACTGGGTGAAAGTCCTTTCTAACCCAAACCATTCTGTGATTCTGTAGTTCTATGAAAACAGTTAGGAAAAATGGTAGATTACTATCTCTCCAACATGGATGTCCAAATGAGCAAGAACAGATAAGCCAGTTTAGCAAGTTCAAAAGGTTTTCTGATACTAAGTTATTAAGACCTAAGGTCAGTCTGACATGACCAGTTATGTTCTGCATCCAATTTATTTATCTTAGGTTTCTTTTTCTTTAAAAGTATCATTTGGGAATTTTATTGACCTGTCTCAAAAAGGAAAAAACAGTAAAAACAGACCCCCACCCCCTAACTCAGTTAAATAATAAATAAATAAATAAATAAATAAAACACACAAACTCAAAATGTTCTTTGCTGCTTATACTGAAAAGCCAAAATAACATTCCCCAAACCATGGGTCACACGATCTACTGGTCACATGGGAAATTTAAGGTTAAACAAAAGTGTTAGAACAGCATGCTCTTTTTCAGAACAATATAAATAAAAAAGGATCAAGTTCACTGTATCTAAAGAGAACCATTTAAATAAAATATGCACAAAAGAAATAGAAAAGAAAGTAGAGCCAATAGGAGTACCCCCTTCTCAAAGATGAAAGCTGGCACTAACAGCAGCAGCTATCATTAAGGTTACAACTGAGTATTCCCATTTCAGAAAACTTACATTACCTATTTCTTGTGCACAATTTTACCCAGTGTTAATTATTTGGACTAGTATGCTTTATTACATTCAGACAATCTTTGTGTTTATTTAGATAGATGAAGCTTCCATTTGCTATGGAGCGGGGTCAGGGAAGCAGTTCTTGCCAGCTCTGTTGGAATTTACATTTGGTGTCGCTCAGTCTTCAGCAGAAGAAAACCCAGTTTTGTTATTTTCCACAGAGCTGCCTTCAGACATTAAAAGCTCAACTCCTTAGCCTAGGACAATCCTTATATGCATGCCCAGACTGTGATGAGAAACAGCATGCTTCATATCCCCCAAGCATTAAGAGGCAAACTCGTACTGTAATAGTTATTGTTAGCTGCTGGATCAAGAGAAGCAGTAGGCACAGATAGTCGTGGTAAGGTCTGGAACAGCCTTGATTCGTGATCTCCGGCCTAGGCACTGTGATGTACTCTGGAACTCCAGGGACACTTGCTGCTGCTTCGTGGCCTTCACAAAAACACACTGACTGCCACATTATTCAATGCTAACTACAGCTCTGCAACAGAGATGAAGAACAGCAAGAAAAAACACTCTGTTGCCATACAATTTTCTGCCTATTTTTTTTTTTTTTGAAATGAAAACACAGACTTTAATATCTCATAGCTCTCTACGACACTGCCTACATCAAGTTAACCATATCTGTTACAGCTTATCATTATTTCAGTGGTCTTTGCATCCTGAGCTTTCAGCTCCACTCTTCACAGTTTGATTTGTCAAAGTCTTAGATGCTCAAAACTCTGACTCACACCCAACAAACTCAAAGTCCTCTATAACAACTTGCATGTCTGAGAATAAATTTATTAAACATCCAGAAGTTATGTAACAACTAAATTCTTCACTTTGCCAAAAATAGAGGAATGTCCCAAAACACTACAGTAGCCCTTGAAATGCCTCAGCATACATAAGTGAAGCAACACGGATTAAAAAAAATATATTATTAGAGAAGAACTAATTAATCAGACTTCCCACAATGTACAGGAAAAAGAACAGTTGCTCCCTAGCTGCTCAGTGGCCAGAGGCTTCACCACGGGTGGCAATGCTGATTCACCTCAACATCTTCATCTCACTGATCTACCTGTAAGGGTACAGATTTTGAAAGCATCTAATAGCATCTTTTTTGAAGGTATTCCAACTTTAAATTAAATTTGAAATGAAGAGAGCGTGGCTCTTCAATTTAGTGGGAAGAGATACTGCCTAAAATGTTTAGAAGGGGAGCTGGGGAAGGAAACGTGCCAGTGCCAGTCCCAGAGAAACCATTCTCTGAGGACAGAATAGCTCTGCTTTCAAAGCAGAGTTTGAGAATTAATCCAGAGAGTCCAGAGACCACAAAAATGTTGACTAATAGAAATAAAAAATAAGTAAGCTAAAAAAAATCTCCAGGAGCTGCTCATTCTTTCAGTTCAGTATATCATTCTTATCAGTTAAAGTTCAGTAAAAAAAAGCCATTATAAATATACATTCAGTTAAGTGAGTGTTGTAATACACAAATGTAAGTGGGACAAACTGAAGCAACATAAACAACCTTGGGGCAAAACTTTTATTTTTGAATGCTTTATTTAGTAATCTCATCTTAAAAGACACATATGCATGTTTATTTCCTTTCTGTAGCCATGAATTTTAGAAAGCACAGTGTTTGAAATTTGTGGATGCAGGAAGAATTAATATTATTTTTAAGATCTGTTACAGTTTTTCAATATCTGTAACAGAACTAGCTAAAGCTGTATCATTACTGAAATATCCATATTTGAAAATCAAAGAAAGTTTCTTAATGAACCCTATTGTGAATCATTCAGTATATTCTGTAACAATTAATACCTTGCTAATTTTTTCCTTTATTTTGCATTTTATATTTTTTCTCGAGATACCCTGATACTGTTTTATTCTCAAACCGCTATTGGGAGGTTTGTGTTCTGTTCTTCTGTTCTTTTTTTTGTTGTTGTTGTTTAAGTTGAGATCTCCAGATAGAATCAGTTGATTTCTGAAGAATCTGAAGTAATTTGCTGAAGAAAAACTTCATAAAAAGAGGTTTTTAGAAATAGAATTATGCACCTAAAACTTTCCTGTATCTGCATGTTGCGAAAGTGGAGAGAAATGAGGAGGAAAGCAAACTGCACAGCAAAGATGCTGCTGAATTCTCAGAGAAAAAGATAAACCAAGTGCTTTCTCTGAAGAAGTTTTTCTCTCATGGAGCTAATTGCATTTATCACTGGGCAAATTACTATTTTTCAATATATTGGTTTTCCACTGCAGAAACTGATATATTTCCTTCCATTAAAAAGAAAAAAGAAAAAAAGAAAAAAAAAAAAAGTACAAGCCCAGAGCCATAAAGTCCCCTCTTTACATCCAAGCTTCATGAGAATGTCAACAATTCTGCCAACAGAAGCATGCATTCTAATGAAAAACGGAAAAATATCTTGCAGTATTTTGTCTAAATGCCATGCACATAAGAGAGTTCTTCCTCCTGTCATGCTCTTTTCTGCCAAGACCATTTTGTTGCTTGACACCTTGTCCTTCATTCAAGACTTTCTGACCTTTCATATCCATTGGTTTTGGTGAAGCAGTGAGGAAAGGAACAAAATTCTGTGGTCTGAAGGAATTCCAGCAGGTGGCATTTCAGGGAGAAAGAAAGCTACATACTGTCACTCTGTGCTGTACTGGAGGGAAAAGTCTGGAGTGGCAACTGAAGTCACCCTGAACTGAACTTAGCTTTGGCACTATCGCCACGTACAGCATGCATCTGGCAGTCTGCAAGTTGAATGTGTTGGATAAATCTTTTAATAATACAGAATTTACCTAATGCCTGTTGATTCCTCTATTGCCAATTCCTGTGCAAATCATACTGTATGTGTGTATCTATGTGACTTTCATACTTAACTCTTCCGTCATGATTCAGGCAGGCAAGCACAAAATCAGGGGTCATGCTGAACTAAGGATGTACGGGATGGAACACATGACTTTGGGCATGCTGTCTACAGCTTCACTTGCTTGATAGCAACACTAGGTTTACTTTAACCTGTTGCTAGTTACTCCTTCTCAAGACTGTGGAACAGTTCATAAAGGCAGTCAACATAATTAGTATTAAATTGCAACACAGACAATATGAGCAAGCAAGTAAAATAACTTGAAATTTACAGTGTTCTCTTGGCCCTAGAAACAAGGTGAGCTCACGGAAGGGACAAGCATGGAGAAGCACATACGCACAAGCAGGTCTAGCTTTAGACAGAAGACTGCTGCCCTTGCGGAGCTATTACCTTCCTCCTTTCACTTGCTTGGCATAAATGGCCTTCTGCATGAAATAAACAACAGGAACTGAATCCAATTAAAAAAAAAAATAATAACATAAAAGGTATTTGTAGAACTCCACGTACGCATGACTGCAGAGCTACAACTTATTCTGGTGTTCTAGCTGTTCTAGCTGTTCCAGCTGTTCCGCTTCATGAAAGTCTCTGAAATTATCATTTGAAAGCATTACAAAGAACAGCAAGAAGCAACCTATGTTTTTGGATTTTGCCCCTCATTTTAAGAGAGTAATTATGACCACCAATACACAGGACAAAGATGCCTTACCCATTAGCGGGGTTCTGTAACATTAAAGAATAAACAACTCAGAGAGGCACAGCAGAAAATGTTTGTTGCAGGAGAGGAAGAAGAGGACTAGACACTGAACTCAAAGTATGTGTCTTATTCTATTCGTGTTGGGACCACTTTATACCCAAGTTATATTTCTGCAGCTACAAAACACATTCATTAAAAAAAAAATGTACTAAGAAGTCACATTAACTCAAGAAAATATCTGAGAAAAATTACCTTTTATCTTTACCTTAAAGGAAAATAATCTTGGGTTTCTCTATATTGCAACTTTTGCATTCAAGAAATTGAGTCATGACTCCCTCAAAAGGAAGAAGTACAAAGACCTTCACCATACAGCCTAAAAATCTCTGGGAAATACATCAGATCCACAGCCTTACTTCTGCACTCCACCCAGATCCAGTTAATACCTCCTTTAGGCTCAGGAGCTGTGACAACATAGAGGTATGACCTGAGCAGAATTACAGCTTACTGCCCAGGATGGTCCATGTTTTCTGTCTTTCCCCAGAGAGTGAGAAAGAAAAAAGCAAGCATACAGGATTAACTAAACATCCTGCATTTTCACATAGACACCCATCCTCCACGGAATGGGTATAACTAGGTTGCACATCTACCTGCACAATGATTTTAAGCAATGTAAAACCATTAGCACTGCAATTACACCTTACTAGGACTTTTTTCTAGTTAACTTTGAACCATTTCGTTATCCAGTGGAAGAACACACCAAACAATAATGGTAAATATAATTCTCTGCATGGAAGAGACACAAAGAGCTTAAGTGACTTTGTTCAAGGTCACAAGAAAACTAAGGTGGACTCTCTGTTTCAATCTTCAATAAACATGTCTTCTATATAATTAACTGCATTTACCAAGGTCATTTTCAATACTTTTCAGATTTGTTTTTAAGAAATTTGTAAGTTTTTGTATGTATTTAGCATATTTTTTTGCTGGTTTACTGAAACCTTCACAGCATTGTTCTATCCTACCCACAGCACTACTGCTGTTACCTGAATAACAGCAAAGCAAACAAGGTAGATTTTATTAAACCATGCTAAAATTATTTTAGAGAAAATATTTTGTTTTCCTTCAAAAGGAAATGAAAACGAACTGTTCTAATGTGTAGTTCCTGGTACAGATTGTTGCATCTCCAACAGACACTGGAATATCAACCCACAGCATCTGGTTCTTGACTGATGATCTGTGCCAAGCCTCTTTTTACAAAAATTAAGAAAAATCACACTCCTTTCCACCAGAAATACAATCACTGAAGGCCAACAGCGTCCTGCTGTGGTACACTGATTGCGTCAGCAGGTCTTCTGCCTCCCAGCACACAAAAAGAACAAGGGAGGCTTCCGATGCAATCTGCTTGCAAGGAGATGCAACTGCTTGAGCAAATATCACTCTAACCGCAAGAATTATCAAGAATTACCATGCACAACTTTTGTTAAATGTCGGTATGCTTGGGAAAGGGAGAAAATTAATGCTGCAAGTATTACTGAGAGCTGACAAGTGTCTTTGGTGTTAAATTAACTAAATGTAACATATAATTTTCTTTTGCATACCTTGGAAAGAATCTACTGTAAAAGACTGCAATTTAACACTGAAGTTTAAACAGTCAAGGTTACAATTTTAGCAGCTCATTAGTCTGAAGGCGTATGATGATTTTCTGAAAAGATGAATGATTAAAAACAAAGTCAAAAGAAAAAGACATTTGGGCACGAATACTTAATCTGAAATCTCACTGGTTAATTTCAGGCAATATTGCACCTTTATGATTTTACATTGTGGGAAGCTTTGCAGGTTACATCTACTGCATTGTTCCAAGGATAGAATAACAGAGGAGATCACCTTTAACTCAAGGAATTAGAACAGAAAGTATCTTCTTTCTGAAATACAGGAGAGATGAATTGATTTCATTAGATGACTATTACTTAATGCAAATCATTTGCAAGGTCATTTTCCATATATGCTATTGCATGGCCAGAAATATGCAGTCCAGCCCCTGGATTGACACTAAGGTGGCAAAGAAAACATTTTGGGTAATTTTCAGGTCAAGCCAATCAAAATAAGTGACTAAAAAGCTGATTAATTTAGGTTTTTCAGTAACAACAGATAATATGGTGACTGAAGGACACCTGTCAGCAAGTAGCATCGTCTCTCTGCAACTACCAGAAGCAATCCTGAAGCAGCAAATGGATGGCACATTTTCCCCTGCATCAGCATGTCACTTTCTCTTAACACCACACCATCACCAATCCAGCAGCTGGAATGCCCTATTTCATAAGCCCATGTTTAAGCTTTCCCCTCACATGTACCATAGGCAAATACTAAATTCAGAACAAAGCCATTGAACCTTCTGACACGACTGATTATTAACCAGAATACTTTCCCGATTCTTCTTCGGAGTTAGAACAAGGGAGCAGCTTCTCCTCTTTGAACCTCACGTCCTATTTGAGTCCTACTAGAGATGTGGAAGCAGCATAGGAGACAAAACAAAAAGACAAATGCATTCAGCCAAACTCCTCCCCTCAAACTGCATCAAGCTGCAAGAGGACTGAAACGTTTCTTGTTCCTTTCACATCAGTTCCTTCTGCTTAACACTTACACAGTCAGCTAGGCAAATAACGCCTTCTGAATCCTCCCTAAAACATCCCAACAGCCAGAGCAGAGATAGCTAAAATGCAAGAAACTAATGGCAAAAACAAAACAAAACAAAACAAAAAAAACAGTGCTCTGTTGGTTCAAAGTGCTTTTTGCAAGCCAAGACAAGTTACTTAAACTAGTTTATTATTATTATCTCTCACTTTTATAAAAAATATCACCTAATTTAAAGACAATAATTAGACACTGATTTAAATCTTACTCAAAATGACACTTAGATATTGAAGAACTGGTTACTCCTAGATGATTCAGCACCAGTAATTCAGTCACTACCCATTCCTGAATATAGATCTTCATGGCTCAAGCTGCCTTAACTTATGAGAGCACGAGGTTGTTGAGCCACAGCTTGAAGTTGCGTAGGTTTTACACCTAGGCCGCAAACTTTTAGAGGTTTTTATTAAAATCTCCACTCATCTGTTTGCTCTACTGCACAGTGACCAGAAGCATGGTGCTTTCAAAGCGTGTGCCTTGCAGCTTTGCTGGTCTGCCACTGATGCTATGAAAGAATCATCCAATCAAGGATATGAGGATGAAATAAACTCTAAGTTCAGCTACTCTGCTTGAGCGATAAGATGTAAATGTTCAGTTTTCTACATATTAAAAACATGTTCTGAAATGGATATGCATAAGCTAGCTGCGCCTGGGGTCATAATCACTAAGTTCTTCTCTAACCAGCAGGAACTATAGCCTCCTGATGATACCAGCCATTAGCAATGCTGTCACCTATCTGATTACAGTTATTAACAAAGATACTTCAATGAGTTAACACAAATTATACTCAATATAAACAAATGCTTCCCACAAAAATGCATTTGAAACATCAAGCAAGTAAGATGAATCAGACAGGGACAAATTTTATTTACACGCCGATTCGTGTTTCTCAGAGGACCTAGCAATGTAAGATGCCCTGAATTCCAATACATCCGCACCAGCAACCACGCGCTGCCCATGCAGGGGTACCTTGTTAAAACAAAACAGCTGGCGTCAGAAGTGGCAGCTGCCATTTTGGTATTTCTCGTGCTAAATTAAATGGATTTCATGAAGGGTTCGTTCATTAACCCTATCAGGCTTAACAAGCCTCCCAGTAGAGAATTTAAAATTAAAACAAATTCACTGTCCTGGAATTACTGAGCTGAAAACACTCTTAAATCCTTACAAACACAAAGGAGTTTGAGGAGAGAAAGAGCTATGAGACAGCCTGCCCAGAGACAAGCTGCAGAGGCCAGGCTGTTGTAGTGGGATGGTTGTGGCTCAAGGATTCAAGAGGAAAAACCGCAGCAAGGGTAAGTATATAGTCCTAAAGGGCAAAACCAGAAGGCCAGGCAGGCTGGCCCGTGGATCACCCATCCGCCAACACCAGTGCCGGGAGAACCATCCCTGGGTGCATGGAGGGTGGCCTTTCACCTCCTACCTCTGCAGGAGTCTTGGTGGCATGGCGAGTGCCCAAACTGCAAGGCTAGCAGTGCACTGCATCCCAGCGAGCTTCTGGGCACCCCAGCAGGTAACAAAGGGTTTGCACTTTCACGTCGCACACACCCTGCTCGTGGAGTCTCTGCACCTGCTGAAGATTCTCAAATAGTCTTACCCAAAAGAGCAGCCACAGCATTACAGGTAAGAAAATGAAGGCATGGATATAGTAGGTGACATCTCCTGGACTGCAAAGACTCTGGAAATGCTAGCTTTTAGTATGCTAATCTTCTTCTGCAAAATCCCAGTCTCTGACAGAGTATGCTCATTTGTTCAGCCCACACAGCTCTCGGTTCCTGGGGTATTAAACCCTTCTTGCTTTGTGTCCCAAAATTGCAAACAAATGAAAATAATTTTAATGCAACCCATCCATTAAGACAAAACAAATGGTATGTAACTACTACTGTATCTACTAAATTTTATGATTTTAAAAAATATTCTCTAAAATGATCAGTCTCTACTTTGTTATGCCACCAAAATGAAATAAACACTGATACATCTACTGCACTCCAATGCCTGGGACGCAATCCTGCAGTTCTGGCATAGGCACAATACATAGTAATATAAATTCCATTTAGTTTATATTAAGTGAATCACTGCTTTACACTTCTAGGTGATTGTGATTGTTATCAGGGAAGCCTACATAGCATTAACATTAATAAAAATCTGTCCTAAAATTGCATATTTAATTATTCTGTCATTTCTTGTTTGTGTATCACAGTATGTTTTATTGTATCAAAGACAGCATACAACTTCGGGCCCTTACTATTTTCACCTTGCTAAGTATTCTTTCACAAGTCAATGTTACTTGTAAATATTTATTAATGGAAAAAAAAACAACAACAACAACAAATTGCTGATGTTAACACTGGATATCCTTCCCTCTCACAGAGCAGAGACAGATCCTCCAGGGTGATTAACAACATTGCTTTTCACACACACCACTGCCAGCAACAGCAACAATGGTTGCAGATTTTTTCAGCCCCTTCTAGCACCACAAAACCTGCTTTCGAACCTGTACACAGTTCCTTACAACACATGCTTAAGTTTGTATTTGAGATTTATCCTAATGATTTGTCATGATTACACAGCCCGGATGCAATCATTTTTGCTCCATCCTTGAGGACCACGAAGTCAAAGGAAGCCCACTGGCTTCCGATGGTTTGTATCAGGTTCCAGACCAGGCTGTGGTCCCACAACATGACACCACCCCTTCCTCTTCCCGCTCTTACCCTATTAGGTAGCTGATACTCTGCGGCTTTGGAAATATATATATATTTTATCCTCGCTGCACCTTCCCAGGGATCAGAGACAGCCTCTTTTCCTGGAAGAGAGGCTTACAGCCTGCATCGCACATCCTGTAAATGACAGGATGGCACGGAGGCAGCGGCTGAGTGCCATGCCACTCCACCTGAACCTGCAGGGTGCACCTTCGCAGCACGGTGCCACATGGGACAGCCGCCTGCCCTGCTGGGTGCTGAATGCTGAGGTCTGGGATGCGGATCTGCTCCCCTCTGCCCTCTCCATGTGGCAGGCAGGGGAGGCAGCCAGCAAGGCACCGCTCTCGGCACAAGCCATCGGCATCCGCCCAAACCCAACAGTTCTGCTTACGCTGCTGCACCAACGTGCACCCAAATTCATCTTCATCTCTATGCAGGCAATATCCAGGAGCATTTAGCTCTCTTTTGCCCGCTCTGGAAACTGTAACGTTTACCAGCACCACAATATTGTACACGGAAGCATTATTCTCAGGTACCACTGTGCTGTGCAGAGCGCAGACACGACAGCCCCTGACTGAGGAGCGTAAAGAGTTGGAGGCACTTGTCCAAGTCATGTTGCGCCAGGAGCTTCAGCTTTCCGTTAGCATACCTCGGTACAGTGAGTCACTCCTGTGGAAACCCATGGGGATTGTGCCAATGGGCTGCCTTTAACACGGAACGCAGCTTAAAGAGAAATACTGGGCGTCGCTGAGATAAACCCTGTGTTTCGGAGAAAAAAAAATGCAAGAAGATTCATGTTCTATTTTCTAATTTGGGAGTATTCTTGATTGAGCAGCCTACAAGCTCTGAATTGGTATAACAGCACTGGTTTTGGAAGCACGAGTGTAGGTGATAACGCACACCACCACTTGCAGAGATAGAAGATTAGAAAATCATGTATCATTAGCCTGAAGCTGAGAGTCATTGCGAGGGAGCACTGCGCACCCAAGAACGCTGCGATCCTCGGAATGCATGTAAACCCACTCATCATAGTGGAGGAAAACCGCAAATAACCTTTTTTTTAAAAAAAAAAAAATCATAATGCACTCCTCCAGACTCACTCACCTAAAGACAAATGTTTAAAACCTCCTCCGATTGTTATAAGGCAGGGTGTTTTTGTGAAAAGAAATTGTTGGTATGACTGCAACGCTGCATGCAGCAAGGTGTCACAATACCATATCCCAGTTATATTCCAGCAGGGCAGTGGTGGGACCTTGCCCCTCACAGGGTGCTGGTCCGCAGAACCAGCCTTCACACAGAATTAGGGCTCTCCGCAACTTTTACCATGGATAGGTGAAGCTGTGGCACTTATCTGCAGCAGAGATACACCCGGTGAGCTGCAAGCCCCATACACAGATTAACTGTACGGGGAGCACACGGGGAGCTGCGCCTGGCCAGGCAGTCTCCAAGTGCCGGCTGGCTGCTGGCGTGACACCTCTGCAATGCTGATCACCGACTTGCTGCAAGTCACTTACAATCTCGGGAACAGCTGTAGCAAGAACTACAGCTGATTTTGAACTTTTCAAGGAAAAAAAAATGAAGGAAAAAAAAATCTGAATGTGCTGAAACATAAAAAACAGGAGGAGCACATGAAAATAAAGAACATATAAAATATTTTAAAGGCGCCTTCTGATGTTGCTTCCATAAAACCACTAATTTATTCAGACTATGTAATTCCTCCCATACCAGCCATCTCCTATAATTCAACTTATCGACCCGGATTTTTATGACTTAATTGTAAATTCCCAATAAGAGGCATGTTTTAATATTTACAGTCAGAGTTCACTCAGCATATTGCCAGTTTATTAGCAGTGAACTGACTACTGTGATGCAAACTCCTTGCTGTGGCCTGATATCCAGATCAGGAAGCTAATGAAAACTGGTTGTAATGCCTAAATCCCTATTTCAGGGTGTATTTTTTTAAAAAACACATTAAGTTACTAGGGCAACAAATTATATTTTCAAGTGATAAGAAATTGATTTCTGCTTCAGTATGACCATATTTTCTAAGGACTGCTTTTTTAAAGTAATACCATAAATAGCTTTGGCTCCTTCTGAAGCAGAATATGCTGAATAGTTTAAGGTGTTGGTTAAAATGGGAAAGAAAAAAAAATAACTGCTGCTTTTAAAATGCAAGACAAGGGCCAGAGGATGCATCTTCAGAGCCAGTAGTGAAATGATGACAGGAAAATGTTCATAAATTGCTCTCATCTGAAAGGATTTGGAATGGGGACATGAAAGACCGTTCTTCTTGGCCAGAAGTCCATTCCCTGTGTTAGGTTTTGCAGATTCCAGATTAATTTAAAAAGTGTGTTTTGTCCTTGAAAGCTGGTAAGTTCCCCTTTGTTGGTATTCTCATCCTCTTCAGCCTTTGGAGAAACAGTTTTCACTTCGCTCATCATTATTCTGAGACCTTGGAGCTACGTATGAGTTCTTTCACTTCATTCTGTCCTCACAGAACTGTTGCACATACAAATCCTTTGCAAATAGAAGGGAATTTAACCTAAAAAAGATGTTTTCTTGCTCTAATTAGATGACCTTGAAATGCAAGTATAAAGCAGTCATAACTTAAGACCATCTTTTTTAAATTAGCAAGGAGATCTGGGTTTGTGTTTTTTTGTTTGTTTGTTTGTTTGTTTGCCTTCTGTGCTCCCCTTCCCCACGTTGGGTCTGCTATTTTGGAGAAGCATTCATCTATCCTGGCTTGAAAAAGTTTTGTTAAGGGATAATGACTAAATCCATTGACTTACTGCTCCAGTTATTGTTTACTGTCCATAACTGTAAGAAAGACTAATTGTATAAATCCAAACTGAAAAATATGTTGTTACTGATATTGCTAAAATTCTTAATAAATCCCCAAAATAGAACTGTCTCAACTGAAAGGAAAACACAGATTTAAAAGAATGGCAGTCAAGCTCTTCATTCTTCATGCATGAAGAGGGCATAGGTGCTTCTATTTCCTCCAGGACACATGTATATACTGTTTTTATTTTGCCATTGGGCAGCTGTAGAAGAATACGTCATTTAGCTACTAATCCTTCCAGATACACCAGGGAAACCAATTTTTTTATTTTGATCAATTGTTCTCTTTTGGGTCTGCTATACAATGATACACTTCTGCGACTGATTCTCTTGTTGGCTTCATTATCTGATCAAACAACATATCTGATATCTATTGATAACAAACAAAAAAAAGGATAATTTTATAAAGTTACATCTGTATTTACTCATGAGTTGCTTCGAGATGTAAATTCTATAAAAGAGTAACCCAACATTTAATGTTAAACTACACTCAGTCCGCAAAACCAGGAATGAAGACCAGAAGGCAAAGAATCATTCAACCTTTTATAGCACAGATTCATGCCAAGATGATAACGGGCCATATCTGATCACTGTTGTGTTAAATATTTAACAGTTAACTTTTACCACCACTGGAGAAACCTGACTGCAGGTAGTGTATTCTAGTTTTGGTGAGCCAAGAGAAGGTAAAGAACTGTGATTAACAGACAGTACCACCAACATACAAACAATATCTTATCTGTTGTCAGTAATTAGACATATTAGCTAAAAAAAATAAATTAAAAAAAAAAAAACTCATTGCTTCTGAGCTTTTGGAGCTAAAAATAGTTTTTTAAATGCCCAAGATTCTCTTTTTATTTCTTAAATAAACTGCTACTAAGAATATTTATACTGTCATTGTGGAGACTGCTACAGACAGTTTCCAGTGGAGTGCAGCTTAGGGAATATACATGCTATGTTCAATATCAGAGAAGGCCAAGCCAACCGAAGAAGCCAAACAGATATCATGGGGATATTAGAGAGCAAAGAACTTTTTTTTTTTTTTTTAAATGCATGAATTACAACTGAAAGTCTTGGTGCATCCACCTGCTTGTATTAAATGAATCCTTAGCATCTGCCTAACAGTTGTCATGTGTTAGCTGCTTACTGAAAGCTTTGTGATGGCATCATATTTCCAAGAATTAAGGCAGAATTATGTATCTGTAGGCGACAACAACAATGAACTGAGAGCACAAAACCATTTCACCTTCACACACCAACGGAATTCTTTTGTGTTGTTTTTGTTTGGTGGAAGCAAGGAAGGAATACATAGCAGAAGCTGAGAGAGGAAGAAATGCTGACTAAACAAACTACTCAGTCTGAAGTGACTTCATTGGAGAGAGGTATGAACAAAATCAAAGATGGTGCCAAAATTGTGCTCTCTGGGGAGGCAGAAAATCCAGTTCTGTTCTCCTTTCTGCTGCTGTAAATCCACAGTAACTCTGGGCACATGATAGGAGACGTTCTGGACATACAACAGTGTGATGTGGGCAAATCTATCTCATGTTGCCCTGATACACAGGGTACGTTACAGCCATTGATGCATTCAGAGGCAAGGTTCTTTTTTCCTTTGCACAGAAAAAATAAAAGATCAGCAATAGCATCTACGCTCTGTAACTACACTATGTAGCCTAGCAAAACACAAATCTCAAAGCAGAGACGCATCTTCTCCAAAAGTGTGAAGCAAATTTGTCAGACTTTTCAAGGATAATTGCTATGCATATTAACATAATTTCTTGAGAAACCAAGTACTTCTATTTTAACATCTATAAACAACTGACTACCATGCTCAGAGGTATTTCAATAACAAGATCAGTATAAGAGACTGCAAAAAGAAACCTTCTTACAGAGCTCATAATTCATCTACAAAAGTAATATATTCCTAAGTGTTCCAGATCATGTGCTTCAGAGATGTTATAAACACAAAATTCTATTGAGTTAGGGCTAATAAAAAATTTAGGTTTTCATTATGAAACCCACATATGACAGACAGCAATAACCAATGCTGGCAATGAAAAGGTAGATATTCAAACCTGTGTAATGTAATCTTCCTCTCAAATCAGACAAAAAAAAATGCAAGTAAAAGCAAGAGTTTCTGTCTGAAGTGTTTTCCCCATCTTTTCTTTCCAAACTCCCTCAGCCACATTATTCCGGAGCACTGGCAACCCATTTGCACTCCGTGTATGAGGGCTGTCCACCATAATTATCTGTACCACATTCTGCCCTCATGGATGACCTTAAACTGCAATGCTGGAAAATACCTTGCTCATCAACCCAAAGTGTCACTTACTATAATTAGCCTTCTGGGAGCTAACAATACAGCTATTAAGGCACTGAGAAAGACACATGTCCTGCCTTAGTTCAGCGTCTGTCAAGTGATCAGTTAGATGACCATGAAAGCAGCAAAGTCTTTATTGAGAACATCACAGGACGGTGAACTCATCTGCCTCAACCCATAGCCTGCCTCCACAGAGCTCTCCTTGAAGAGATGGATAATGATGCTCCTTCGCGTTACCTTCCTCACTATGAAATGCAATGCTTCCAAGTCTCTCTTCCTAATTGCAGGCCAGCCTGCAAGGACAAAAATCCAATTTTGAATAGAACAACAAGTCCCAAAATCTTGCTTTCATTCAGTAGCAAGGACATTTGCTGAGAATTCATAACCTCACAGTAAGGACACTGCCTAAGGCCACTCCACCCTCATCAAGGACACTGGAAATTGCCTGAGAGTTTTAAATTTCCATTACGTTATTTTAATACTTTAATCTGACTATTATATCTTATCTCCATCATGTCATTCTGATTTGGGTGGCCTGGACATAACACAGAAATACTGAAAACACCACTGCAAAGCTTTATGTAAAACTACTACATAGTACTACCTCAAGAGCTTGGTGTTGGAGTGATTTTGAGAGCTGTTTAATAACATCAAATTTCACGTAAATTCCTCCATCATGAAAAAAAGATGCCACCAAATCGCTGACTAATTTGTAATTTCTGCTAAATGTATCAAAATGCATCAGCGTTCCACATATTCTACCAAACAGAATAGCAAATAGTCCTTCTGAGGCTAACAGTTACTTTCATGATCATTTTGAGTACATAAGACAGTGTACTCCAACAAATAAAGATTCCTTCTAGTTAAAACTGAGAAAAAAATCAACTTACAAACAGGAGAAAGAAATGTATTTAGTTAGTAGAAACCAACTGTGGAGCAAATCAAAGCCATTGAGATCTCAGGAGACATCCTCTGAGGACTATAACTCCTACACAGAATGGATTCTGTGGCCCTATCTGCCCTTTCCTGTGACAAAGGGCTATTATATCTGTCTACAGCTACGGAAAACAGGATGTTTAACTTCAGGCAGCAGAGTGCTAAGAACTTTCCTATATAGAACAAACCTATATGGGGCTTGGGGGTTCTCACCTGAGAGGGATTTTTGGAGGTGGGCTATTTCTGTTTCTGTATGGGCTATGAATGTACAGGTTTTCCGTGTACTAATTAGGAAGTGGAAGCTAGTGCGAGTACCATTCATTTGGCAAAACACATACTGCCTCAAGGGAAAATCTGAGGCAAAACATACAAATTGTGTTTGAAACTATTATCAGTGACACAAATAATTAATTCCCAAGGCCAAAACATAGCTTTTTTTACTGTTTTTGAAAGGTAAAATTAATGATTCTGTTAAATTTGAAGAAGCAAGATCTCTGATTGGATTCCACTGACAGAAGGTAATTATGCTGGAGACATATTAATCTAACACTCACTTCCATATTTAACTTGTTTTTGTTGTGTTTTGTTTCGAGTCACCATCTCTGAAGGTCTTTAAAAGACCTTTAGATGTAGAGCTTAGTGATATAGTTTAGTGGTTTAGTGGAGGACTGGTTAATGTCAGGTCAGAGGTTGATCTTGGAGGTCTCTTCCAACTTAGATGATTCTGTGATTTTTAAGGAGTTGTTGGTTATCCAGCTTATTATGCCAACAATCACAGAACATCAACTGCAATTTAAAATGTGGAAAATCCATTACTAGTTTAGTATAGAGTTGAAAAAAAAACCAACAGCC
Organism: Heteronetta atricapilla; assembly: GCA_011075105.1. NCBI lineage: Eukaryota > Metazoa > Chordata > Aves > Anseriformes > Anatidae > Heteronetta > Heteronetta atricapilla. Next base: position 63,211,202 of record CM021763.1, on the reverse strand, counting down.
TTGTTTGTAACCCTGAGTTCAGTGTCCCTGACTCCACAAATAAGCTTATTCCCAGGATCACATTATTCCCAGGATCACAGATATGCAGCAGTGCCTCAGTTCCTGTTCAGAAATTTTCACTGAAATGCACAAATTTTATATGCCAATTTTGAATGTGCATCTATTAAAAAGTTAACACAGACTCTTTATTGCTACTTTGTAATAATAATACAGTTTACTAACCAAACCAGTGATACATAAAATAGTGACAGCAATGGACACTGAAGTTATTCAGAGACACTTCACAAGTGACAATTTGGGAAATTCCTGAGTAGATGTTCGGGAATTCCTGTGTAGTAGTTCTCCTAAAAGGAAACTCGTGGGAACAGAGGTGAAGAATGTGAGACAAAAAAGAGGCTTTGCAAAAGTCAGTTGCACCTGAAATCAGGACATGCTTATTAAAATATAACTTATAGATTGATTCCATGTCTAGAGTGCTCCACCAACCACCACTATATGAAACACCTTGAAAATGCAATATGTCACTGATAACCCAGCATTATTAGAAATATGCTTAAATTATTTGTCTTCCCGTAACATGATATAAAGCATACTATATAAAGCATCTATTGTAATAAACTACATTCTACAATTCTGGCAACGTTAACAATACAAGCTGTGATGTCAACATAATCTCTACTCTGATGATCAGCTTTTTTGTTTGTTTTTGTTTTGTTTGTTTTTTATAAAGAAATTAAGAAACACAAGGAATAACTTCTGCAAATAACCTGGCCATAACAGCTGGCATGCAGTTTAACTGCTGACTTAAGTCAGCTAGCTGTTACAAATAACTCCCCTAAACTTTTTCCAAAATAGGCAGACAAGGTAAGGAAGAGGAAATACAAAACGGTCAACAACCAGCAGCTGAAATGTCTTAAATATGTTGAAGTCTTCCAGCCTGTGTTAGCTGAATTTCATCCATCAAGTCTTTCAGAAAGAATCGTCATAATGACTAGAATTAACTTCTCATATTCCTAAGCAATCCTATCCAATCAAAAACTCATTTCTTTTTTGGTAAAGGTGTGTTTGAAAAACTCACTTTCAAGGTGTCAGTGTTGATGGCTATTTATTCTGCACCAATACTGAAGAGAGCGAGAAGGGTGTTTGGAAAACCCTGTGAAATGAATAGAAGTCTGACTCTCAAATGTAGTTTTTCAGATTTTCAGGGGAAGAAAAAACAGTTACTAGAAGTTATTGTAACTTCTGTCTCTTCTAGATCTTGCCAACAAGATTTTTGCATTTTCTTTTTATTTTCCTTAAACAGGTCTATAAAATTCAAAAGAAAAATAAACAAATAAATAAATAGATAAACATTTCTATTGGAATTTTACATTGCTATTTCATCCATCTTACCCTCAATAAATTCCTACTCATAAACAAATAAATGAAAGGTGATATCAATGCAAAGCATCAGCAACCACTGTTAGAGACATTATACGTATCTGTCCACCGTGTTTAGTAAACATATCTGAAATTATAGCAAAACATTGAAATAAAGTTGTAATGCTACAGTAACCTGTACAGCACAAACCTCTTTTCACAATTCGTTCAGATTAAAAGGCAAAGTATCCTTGACAATCTGTGACACAGACTACAACCCAACCAGCAGTTCAAATATCCTATGCCTAGAAGCTCCTTTCCATTAAGTGTTTAGGTCTCCTGAAAACAAAACTGAGGGAAAAAAAAGAAGACATTATAATACGAAGAGAGAAAAAAAGAAAGCTAAACAAATGGAACAACCTTACCTTTCACAAGCTCGGACAGTCCATGCAGCAATTATCCATAATGAGATACTAAATACCAACAGTACAGTTCCTGGACATATTGTCATTAGAGTCTTCATAACAAAACGGGTATTGAAGTTTATCTTATTTAATGCTCCAATGCTTCTAGATGAGGCATCAGTGAAAAGTTTGCTATGCAAAAGCATAACTCTGGCAATAAGATATAGTCTTAAGAACATTGGTATAGATAAAATAATATCCACATCAGCTGTTGTTGTGGATGGAGCGTAAGAAAAGGCGAGCCGGGCTGTCCATGTGAATGTATAGTTCCCAGGTATGGGATGTATAGCACACACCAGTATTTCCAAGCAGATAAAGAAAATACGCTCATAAGTCATGGCTATTCTCCAGTCATCTGCTCCATTGTCCACCATGAACAACTGAAATAATAAAATATAAGGTTAACTTTAGTACATCATTAACAAAACTTGTTATAATTCCATTTTAAAATACCATAGCTTTCAGAGCTGCCAATGACCACTCAAAAGAAAATAAATATGCCATTTCAGCGAATGATATTACTACATTGCTATGAAGTAAAGTATAATTTTGGGAAAAATATTTTTTTTTCATGCATTATTTTTAAAACTGTATGTCAAATGCAATTTTCACATATTATTTACTACGAATTCCTCATATTTTATCATTTCCCATAAAACATACCTCTGGATCGATTGATCTTTGTGCCTTCAAAATCAATTGCTAACTCAAAGTTCATAAAATTGAGAAAAATTAAGTGGAGACATAAATTACAAATTGAACATTCTAAGGTGCAGGGTTAAGCTTTCCCTTTATCATACCCATGCTTCAGCCAGGGTGATTTTATAGTTTCAGAGGAGCTACCCAAGTCTTCAAGTACCAATACAGACCAATGCAGAATGCAAAACTACCCCAGAAACTGCACAAAGATATCTCACAGTTAAAACCTGAAAAGCAAAAGCCTGCAAACATCAGAGCAGACCAGGCAACTAGGAGATCTCTATTAGTCACTGAAAATCAAATGCACTTGTTGGCTCTTCCAAAATCAAAGCCTTCAGTTTACCACCCAGGAACAAAGTACTGAAACATTTCATGCTGTTTAATAAATGTTGTTCCTGATGAATTACTAAATAAATGCTTCATCAAAGAATATTTGTCGCTAGTAGGGAGTATGTAAAATAGGCAACTTGTCAAAAATGGACATAACCCATAATGACAAAGATTATATAAACTCAGTGACAGGAGAAGACCTTCACTTTAACTATTGTAGCCTGAATCTAGATAGGGCTGATCAGTAACAGGGAAATAAAAATAAACTCTTGCAAGAGTTTTAAAATTCACATGTTAAAACAAAAAAAAAAAAAGGTAATTTAAGGGCTGAGAAGGAGAAATACACAAAGAACACTCTCCTCAGTATAAGAAAACTATTTCCAGCATGTAACATACAAAGCAAACACACTGCTTTTTTTTTTTTTTTTTTTTAAAAAAAAAAAAAGGTCACCTACACTGTTCTTTACCCAATTCCATTTACCCATTTCCCACTAAACTCTGCACAGGCAGGTCACCTCAAGCACTGTGTGCAGTATTGGCCATCACAGTATATAAAGGATATAAATCTATTACAGAGTGTCCAAAGGAGGATTATGAAGATGATGAACAACCTAGAGGGGAAGACTCAAGAGGAGCAGCTGAGGTCCCTTGGTTTGCTCAGCCCCAAGCAGAGCAGGCTGAGGGGAGGCCTCATGGCGGCCTGCAGCTCCCTGACGAGGGGAGCGGAGGGGCAGGCGCTGAGCTCTGCTCTCTGGGGTCAGCGACAGGACCTGAGGGAACGGCATGGAGCTGGGACAGGGGAGGGTCAGGCTGGGGGTTAGGGAAAGGTTCTGCACCCAGAGGGTGGTCAGGCACTGGGACAGGCTCCCCAGGGCAGTGGTCCTGGCACCAGGCCTGCCAGCGGTCAAGAAGCATTTGGACAATGCTCTCAGATGCAGGGTTTGATTTTGGGATGGTCCTGTGTGGAGCCAGGAGTTGGACTTGGTGATCCTTATGGGTCCCTTCCAGCTCCTGATATTCCACGGTTCCATGAACATCCTAGAGTTTACAAACACAAGCTTGATCTCTCTGTATATGTTTTTTAGAGACCAAAAATACACTCTGCATCCTACTCCCAATACATTCAGTTTGTCTTTCAAAAAACATCTAACAAAATAAAGTTAACCACAGTAAGAAGACAAATTTTCTTAGACAGACAAAACAAATTTTTGTATTTGTGGATCTGACTTTCATCCCTTTATGTTCTTTCCCTCTACCTAACTGAATTGGGTCTAGGTGACAAGGTTTTGGTAGCTGGAGAGGCTGCAAAGGTGGTCTCTGTGAGAGAAGGTTAGGGGCTGCATTGCAATGTCCCTCAAGGTGGAAAAAAAAGAGTTGTTGTTGTTCCAGGTACTTGAGTAAGACAACTCTCTTTGTAGCCTATGAAGAAGACCATGGCAAGGTTTTCCCTGCAGCCTGTGAAGGACCCTGCAGCAGAGCACAAAGACATTTCCTGAAGGAACTGCTGCCTGTGGAAAGCCCACACTACTGGAGCAGATTCTCCTGACAAGAACTACAACCCATAAAGACCCATGCTGGAGCAGGGAAAAAGCATGAGGAGGAAGGAGTGGCAGAAAGGGCCTGTAATGGCCAAACCACAACCCACATTCTCCACCACCCCTGTACTGCTTGAGGAGGAAGAGGTAGAGGACCTGGGACTGAATAAGTGAAAATGAGACAGGGAAAAAGTGACAGGAGAAGGGAGGGATGTGTTTTAGTTTTCATCTTTGTTTCTCACCATCCTGCTTTCCTTTTAATTGGCAATAAATTAAATCAAATTTCCCCAAGTTAATTCTGTCTTGCCAGTGGTGCTAACTGGTAAGCGAACTCAGCCTAGAAGTTTTCCCTTTTATTTTCTCTCCTCGTACTGCTGAGAAGGGGAAGTGAGGGAGCAACTGAGTTGGCAACTGGCTGCTGGCCAAGGTCAACCCACCACACTCTACTGCAATACTATTAACAACAAAGAAACACAATGTTGAATTAAGCTAAAGAAGCACACTCACTTCAACACAAGCACATACGCATTCTTTTGTATGTGATCATTCTGCCATTTTGTATACTAGGCATAAATGTAAAATTGATAGTGACAGGAAAACCATTCTGTTTATTTATTAACAAAAGAAAATGGTTTGCACTTAGAAAATGTATTATTTGGTGTGAAGGGACAAACTTTCAAATTACTATAAGGTTTGAGTCCACTTGGTTCTTGTGATTAGGTTCCAGATGTTGTCAGTCAGATCACAGGAGTGGTAAATCAGCTGTAGAGAGGTGCAGTTATTTAGAGCATCCAGAATACAGATGAGTACTAAAGGTTTTGTTTGTTTAAATAAATAATATAAAATCTCTCAAATACTGCGTGGTTCTCTGATGAAAAGCATAAGTGAACAACATGGCTAAGCATTCTCAACTGGATTTTAAATGGACAATTATTTAAATTTTTTTAGAATTGCAAAATTTGTTGAAAAGAGCAATGGTCTTTTGCCAGCCCTTTTTACCTGATATCTTCATAAATTTCAAAAATAGTACTATATGCAGACAGCAATTCAAGAAAAAAGATACCTTAAGTATGAATTCAATTAAAAAAATAGAAGAACACTGAGTTAAACTTAGACATTAAAATTTGATCTTACATTTTTTGTAAAGATCTTTTTTTTATTTAATCATTGATTTTTTTAAACACACAAACTTTAAGGCTGCATTTCAAAATGCATACATGAGAATATATTCACTTGTTAGCAGAAGAAACCCTAACATGTTACAAAGAAAGAAGTTTGTCAGCAGTGCACAGTAAAATGGGTTATGTTTGCAAACACAGATCCCTATCAAGTTCCCTTAACCATCGTGGCTGTACCAATTACTTCGAAGAAAAATAATACTTGAAAGTGATAATATCTTCAGTTGTCATATAATGATAATTAGGAAGTGAAAACATGGAAAGTAGAAAACACCCAAAGCCACAGAAGACCACAGATCCAGTAAAAACATTTGTATTTCACAAAATTATCAACATCTCAAAATCATATTTTGAGGTAAATTTTCATGCAATGCTGTGTCTCTGCATTCAAACCATGTTGCATATCAAACACTCTGAAACAAATATGGGGTTGTGATATAGGCTGTGAATAACAATTGAATTGGGACATACAGAAAAAAACATAGAAGTCAGGGCAGGTTTTCACGTACATTCTATATACTTGCAATTATGCAACCTACTAAATGTGGATTTAACTTTTATTTGGGAAGATAAAACAATATTTGTGAATGCTTGCTTGCTTGTATGGGTGTGTTTCCTATTTGGAAAGTGAGTAAGGTAGATGAATGAAGAAGAGAAAGAATAGCTGAACAGCACAATTTAAAGGGCACATGCATGCATATACCCTCTCAGCGGCTTTCAGTCAATTCTGTTATAATAATCATGCATTAATTTTCATATACTACTCCTGTATGAATGGAGAATGATGATAGTAATAAAAAAAGAACATAATGAAGTAGTGAACAAACTCTTCCTGTAGGACTGAGTGCTGCACTCCACAGACAAGGCCAAACTCTAGTCAAGGCCAAAGATGTTACGCCTGTTCATAGCTTTCCAATTTCTTATAATTATTACTTTATTGTTGAAATGTAATGTAAGTGCTTCATCAGTGTTCTGCAAGGTTCTTCAAATACAGAATTACCTTTTACTTCATCTGTATTCTATAAGACAAATTTTTAAAAAATATTTTCATCTGAAATTATCTAATATATTTCCAGCAAGTCATATATCAAAGTAAGACTTAAACCAATTTTTTACTACAAATAAACTTGATATTTGTAATGTCACATAGTAAAAGCATAAAAATAAATATCAGATCATAGACATTCATATAGGTGTGTTTATATTTACATAACACCTTGTTAAAATTAATATAATGACAGATAAGAAATAAAACGTTCAGAGTAGGCAGAATGCACATAACAACTTAGATCAGGGACCTCCTGAAGCTCCTTAAAACAAAAGAAGGTAAGTTCATTTTGTAAATAATTAGTATATCAAAAAAGATTTATAGCAAGTCATCAGAGGATGCTGGTGAATGCACAGCACAAGGAAATTAGCCATTTTCTAAGAATGCTTTTATAATCCAGGTTAAAAAAAAAAAAAAAAAAAAAAAAAAAACATACAAAAATAGTATCGCTAGCCTGTTGAACAACTCTAGGGATACATGAACACAGAAGCAAAAGGGAAGCAACAAACTATGATATAGTAGCATTAGATGTACTCCTGGAAGCATTCCTTGCAGAAGGGAAATCAAGTGTGCTCACAAACACATTGTTGCAAATGTTTAATTTAAAAATCCATATTTAGAATGGTTAAAGACAGGGGTATTTAATACACCCAGAGTTATGACCAAACTTTCTCTTAGAAATGGACCCTGGAGAATATAGATCTAGTGGATATAGCTATCTTCTGAACAAAACACACATACTTTTTTCAAATGGGCATGCTAAACTTTCATCAGCCTTATATGTACACACTCCTACTTATAAAACTATAAAGTTAGGTGGATAATGGTAAATGTCCAATGCTCAGTTTCAGTAGAAAAATCGTTATTTACAGAGTATATTTATTTGTTTTTTTTTTTTTTTTACCTCTTTGAAAAACTCGTTGTGCACTGGTATCTTGCTATAAACCCTATGAATGTCAAAGCGTGTAAAGAAAACTTCACGTTAATGTGTGCAGGTGACTAAGCAGGCTCAAAATACTTCTCTCAAAGACAGCGTTAAACCTTGCCATCTCTGGAGGGGATGTGTAAAAGTCTCAGACCACTTACAGTCCTTGTGAACCTTGTTTTCAAAAGTGCAGCGTCAAAACCTGCACATTAAAATACACATAATACATCACAGTTATTCTGGCAGGCCACGCACATAAAGGAACTTAACCATGAACATTTCAAAACCAAATGTGGTTATCAGCACTCTTACCAGGTTTGTCCTCATCTTTTTCAACCTCTGTCCCTCAGATTATTACAAAAAAAACTTACCCAAAATACTTTTTGATATTTTTTTCACACACACACAAAAAAGACATCTACTATCACACAAACTTGCATGGAGTTAAATCCTGCCTAACTACACAAAGTTAAATTCTGCCTACCCGTATTTTCCCTCTGTTTTAAATCACATACTGACAGTACTCTTTTTTGCTCTTCCTCTCCAAAACTACTCAGAGGCATTTCTCAATATTTTTCAATGAAACAGGACAGACTTTCAGCTCTGTCATTTGCTCCAAGCAACTGTGAGGCAGCTTAGCCCCTGACAACATACAAAGCCAAAGGACAATTGCAACACTCAGCAACTTCTGAGTGATTTCATAGAACCACAGAATCACTTAAGCTGGAAAATGTAATTTCTTTTCATATAGTTCCCTCCGTATCTATGTGCCTATGTGCATCAGCAAACCCAAGAAGGTGAGATGCTCCAAAATCTGCCGTTTTTTCTACTTGGTAACATTCTATGCAGGGAACAGTGTTAAGAAATGACACCCAAGGATTCCAAAGGGAAAAAAATATATATTCCTAGATTTTTCTCACAATGCTATGAAGAACCCCCTGAGAAAAGTGTAATTACACATCCAACTAAGAAATCATCATAGCTTGTATATACAGTAATATCAAATAATTAATGAGCTTATTACTATTAATAAAAAGGGCTGATTACAGAAAAAAGATTTTTTTTTTAATTATTAAAAAGATATTTCACAAGGCATTGTCCTAATTTTAATTTAGTTTGGAATCTTGCTCAAACACTCACAGTTGAGCTTCCTTAGATCTGTAATCAACAGGGAGATATGTAGTTACATAAATTTTTATGAGCCTCTAAACCTAACTAGAGGTCCAGAAATGAAAGTCCATCAGTCAGGGTTACTACCTTCACTCGAGATACTCAGTAGATCCACTCAGTAGATCCACCTAGTGACAGAATTAAAATGATTGAGTAAGAAGTTCCTACGAAGTTTATTTCCACTCAGGTACTTCTTCATTTCAGTAACATCCTTCATTTAACAGCTATTCCATTACATGAGAGATTCAGATCCCACTCCCCCCAGCCGCATAAAACACAATGAAAATAATTTCCTTAAGCTACCACACTCTAGACTTTCATCCAGCACCAATAGCTCCCAAAAGCTCTTGTGCCTAGGGCTGATAGTCAAAAATGTTCTCCAAGCATATACAGGAGCAAGACTTAAGTTCTGCAGACAGCATATGTGCAGGAGAAATAATATATAGAGAGAACAGTGGAGATGGGACTCCTGTTCCATTCGTTTGCGTATGCATGCAAAATGGGAAAGTTATTTTTCTTCTTTTACACCATTTATTGCTCTGTTACTTGGAAAGTAAGGAAAAAATGAAGAGGAAAATAAAAAGGAGATGGTATGTAATGACAGCCATGTTCACTAGAGAACACACGGGGTGACCCGGAGCAATCCAGAACAGCTGCTTCGTACATTTGAGAGCAATGGAATGAAAAACACACATAGTTTTAAAACTTAGCTTTTTTTGCAACAATCTAAGGACACAGCAAGGCTGCTTGGCGCTAGCAAGGCACCAGGAAATGTTTCACCACCTAAGCCAACCCAAACACAGCTTGTTCAGAACCCAGCTTCCATCAGCCACCACCACACACTACACCCTGCTTCTCCTGGCCTGTTCCGTCGCACTCTCACTGCTCAGAGAGCGCAGCAGGACACGAGCCATGCCAGCATCACTACACCTGAAAGGCAAGCCGCAACAAAATACTGCATGAGCTGCTTTGGGTCCCCCTGCACTTTCACCAATATAAACAAGTGGCTACCATGTACGAGTTCCCATACTGAAACAACAATTCCAAGACTTTGTGTTTGAAGAACACAGCACACCTGCCTGCAAAAACAAACAAACAAACAAACAAACAAAAAAAAAGAGCTATTTCACTGAACTAATTTTTAGAATACGTTGTGTAAGAAGCCCAATGGTCTGTTATATTTTCCCACATTTCAAGTACCTCGGAAATGAAGTAACTATGATTTTACAATCCACTCGCAGAAGCAAAATTCACTGGGGAGAACTATCTACATTTCAATGTTTTTATGTTGTTAAATAATTATTTTACAATTCTTCATTTAGGATTTGTTTTTCTTCACTCAGTACTAAAAATAATATGTTCTACAGATCACTGCATAAAGAACTGCCATCTCTCAAAACGGCTGCCATCTGCCACTGTTCCCAATGTGAGAGAAGCCTCACTGTCTTCAGGGACGATCAGCTTCATTACTACTAGGGAAATGGGAACCAATTAAAAAAAGGATGTATTTACTGAAGAAATTGGCAGTATTTTTGCAAGTCAGTAGGGGACACAGAAATCAAAAGAAGAAAGGCTGAATCCAAAGCCAGACAAAATGAGCTTACTCACTCGTTCCACCAAAGGAGTGCACCTGCACCTGTGACTCTAAATTTAGGAATGCGTTTTTATGGAACAATTGGCACCACCGCATCATATACACAAGAATCTGTCTTCTCAGTTCCTCCCTTACTTTTTATGTATGACACACTTCAGGTATTTGGGAAAATGTGTGTGTTTGTTTCTTAACTGGTGAGTTTCTGTTTAACTGACAATGAGTGAATATCCACCAGCACGACAGGAATTATAAAGACCCCATAGCATTTTCACCACCTCAGAAACAGTTAAGCTGGGAACTTCATTTGAGGATACGTTTAAACTAACTTCCAATAATGAAATGCAAAACGAAAGTATTTAAATTGTCCTATAGCAAGACCAATTCTTGGAAAACCAAGAACTGGGCAGCAGCAGAGAGAGAGAGGAGTTAGATGTGTTTGACGCATCAGATTTTAGAAATCTACATAAACAGAGTCATGAACTAATCTTGACTGTATGGAAGTATTCCTACTACAACTGCCCCTGTAAATCACCCTGGCAGGTTAAGCTAGGAAAGAGCAGAAACAAAGCAGCTATTTGTTTCATACCTGTTACTCCTGAAGGCCTGAAGTGGGCTTCTGGCTAAACCATATAGCAGATAAAGTCTTCAGACTGCTTCAAAGATTAAGTTAAAACATCTTTAAGAAGTCAACTTTCAACATCATATTAAATAACATAGACACAAGTTTCCTTACAAGTATTTACCCGTATTTGTTCATAAGCAAAATGCAGATTTACTTGATCACTCCTAATTATGACTGAAACGGCTTCATCAGCACAAAAACAAATAACATTAAAAATAATATTAATTTAAAAATCCCATCATATTCTATCAAACACCTCTTGCATACACAGTGCTTGCGGCTGCCCTGTTAATTATGTAAATGTTGCCGCTTCACCAAATCGGTCGAGTTTACAGAACTAGATGCTCTGTTCTCTAAGTTGCTATTTTTTAAAGACGTGTACAAATCAATAAGTGAAGCAAGGTCACACTGCATGCTGCCAGCCCTGTTATCTTCAGTGGTTTAAACACAAAGTTGCTACTCAGTATGTTTTAGACAGCTTTGTTTTCACAGCCATTACGGTCAATAAGATATTCCATGGCAGCAAGAAGTCTGATGTCCAGCAGTGAACATACGACAACATCAGCCCACACCAACATACATACAAAAGCCACAGATTAAATGTAAGACTCATTAATTTTAGATGAGTTAACTGACATCTCTAAGCACAACCTGGGAATAAAAACTCATATTTTCTACTTTCCCTGAAAGTGCTGAGAACGATCTGCCTGCTCATTGTTACACCGCTAAATTTCTCATCCATCTCCACCGCATCCCATTCTGTTGCTGGAACGAAGACAAATGTCTACTCATACATGTCTACAAATGAAGATGAAGAACTAACTGTGTTCCTGACAAGCAGACCAGGAAAGCAGACTGGCTGTGTGTAACCTTCTTTCAATCTCCTCCTCCCCCCATGATGTTTTGCAATTAAACTCTGTTAAAAATACGTGGAAGCTGAACTGGGAATACATGAGGAGCAGGCCAGGTCTGCCCTACTGCATAAGGATTTAGTTACTTTAAACCATATCATTGCAAAAATCAGAATAGAATGCAAGTGAGAACAAAAGGAGAGGTGAGGCCACTTTAGCCACAACACCATTCAGATGAGGATCCTATTTTGTAGCAGCAGTCATGCTACTACGCGAGCCAGGAGTACCTTTTCGGCTACACTGAAATTTGGATGAACTAGAATTCCTCCTTTTCCTTTTTTTCCATTCCTTATGCCCAAGAACAACTCTGGTACAAATATCCTACAAAAGAATCTGCACGCGAAGGAGCCCACTACAATCTGGGTGTTGTAGCTCCATGACCAAAACAGAATTTTACAGCTCTGTGGTTAAACGAAAAGTGGATAGAGCCTCCTTAGCTTATTCTTAAAACTATGCCTGTTCAAGAGTTTGTAAGTCTTCAGGAAGAGACGAAGGTTTTAAGGATCAAATCTTTAGCGTATTGTGAGGACACCTGAAGATACTGTATCGTGAAAACCTCTGAAGATCCCACTAAGACAATTGAAAATTCAGATTATTCTTGGAAGTCAAAACACACCTTAAATGTGCATGACTTGTGTAAAAACGGTAACTAACGTTGTATCAGACATTAGTGATCACTGTTACCAGTCATATTTATTATTTGTTTCTGATGGGAAACAACTTGTTTTGTGCTGTCTAGCCACACAAACTTCAGTCCTTCCCCCACGGCTCCCTAGAGTTCTATGCAATGTTACGGATGCAATGGTACAGACTGAAACAATGCTACCACGTAATTTTTATTTTTAATTGAAGACATGCCTCGTTCCCTGACTGCAACAGATCTTACTCTTAAAAATATAATGATCTTCTCAAAACAAGAAATGCCATACACCCCCTTGGTTGAATCTGTTTTGTTGTAGGACTGAAGATGAAGCATTGCTTCATAACGCATTATGGTGGAAATGCTACTGCCAGAGGTCAGGCATAGGGTAGCTGTGCATAATGCTGTAGTAGCACTATGTGACAGAGGTTGCAGAGTTATGGAAGCTGGAATAAACAACTGTAATAGGAATCAAATGCTTCACAGAATTTCCCAACATTAGGAGATACTGTGGAGCACACCATTCATTTTACTCTGCATTGTTTGGGACATCTGCTACGGCAGGCTGTTCTTGAAAGCTACAGACATGGCTGGATGACAACAGCAGTATCTTATTTATGTGACAAATGACTGATCTGAGCATAAGAGCACAAGACAGACAAGCCTGAGCTTCAAATATAGATATAAAGCCTTCCCTAGATTACTTTCAGAGCATTTGAACTTTTAGTCTCAGCTTTCCCCTTTATAAAAACATCATAAAAACATCAACTTACAGAAAAAAAATGTGAGGATTCATCCATGGAACTCCTTTTGACAATGAAAAAGACAATACAAACGCTTGTTACACATACATTTCTTTCTTTACAGGCTGATTTACTCCTACCCATCAAACCACAGAACTGATGTGTTAACTATTTATGGGAGACACACAGCTACGCTTAAACACTACAAGCAACAATATTGCACACCGCACCTAAGAAAGCTCTGGAAACTCTATATCCACAGGTGACAATAATATCTATGAACATGAGCCCACATACATTTATTTCTCTCTCTTTTTTTTTTTTTTTTTTAAACCACAAACATGCTCTTTTGGAAGCAAAAACTCTTCCTTTGCCTTCAATATCCTCTCACGAATAACCCGACTCAGTACCAAACCTTTCCTGAAGACACATCCTTAACACTGACAGTGGTTTTGTACGAAAAATTATACTGTGAGTTAAACCTGTAAGCCTTTTAAGTCTCTATTTATGATGCCCACAGTTCCCGTTCCTGTCAGTAACTTTGTCTTGTGTGTTCAGTGAGCAATCAATAATCTATTCTGTTGATCAAGAACATAACACAGAACCCAGCTCTCCCCTTTTCATCATGACAGCGCTACAGTATTAACAAGCATAAAAGTTTAGCAGGTGCCATTTTGGCAGAGCAACTTTTTCTCTTAAAAAATATTTTTCTTTAAGGGTGAGAGAGAAAAAAAATACTCTAAAAAGGACTAGGAAGAACCATTTACAAATACGAATATATTTAAAGCCAAGGCATTGGATTTAGTTTACATGGAATTCACAGGTGTATTTCTTCTCTGTCATGAAAAAGCTTGGTGTTTCTTCTGAAGGGATGTCTTTCTGAAGTATCCGTCAATCTTCAACAAAATGAATGAGATAAGGAAGCAGCTTAGGAGGTGGATGCTGCTGCAGAATGCTTCTCTTCAGAATTCATCCCTCTTCAGTCTTTCACGCTGTATCTAACTTTCACACTCTTTTATTTTTAAAATGCCAACATAAAACTATTTTCATTAAGGACTGCTCAAACTAATGAATGAGTACAACTGCAGGGACCATTCAAGAAGCAAGAGGTGAATGAATCAGTAAGTTACAGTTGTGTGATTCCTGGCATCTACATTAAAATAGTACTATATTAAACATTGATGTGTTATATTAACTGAACATTTTTTGGCTGCAGAAGTATGGGTTCAGATACATCTATTTAAAGTGTAAAATTCCTATGTTTCACCACAGCCCTTACTTAAGAATTCTTTCCAAGCTGTAGATATGTTCTCATGACAGTCTCTCCTGATCTTCTGACAGTGATAAGAAGTTACTTAATGCAGCTTTCATTAAAATAATTGGACAAAACCAATTTACACAACTTCAATATAAATCAACTGTAACACAGGTATTTTTGAATGAAAGTTTTTTCCATTCATGTTTTCAACAGTGTAGCTTATATTATTTAAAAAACAAAACAAAAGTGTTATTAAGTACCATTTTTCTTTGTTGTCATGATGTATAACTTCTTTATTTTCAAGAGACAGGGCCATAATTTACTTCCCCACAGAATTACTTGTTCTTCTGCATACTTCAGAGTTTATTTTCAGTTAATAAAAGATAGTTTGTACAATGACCAATATACCCAGCTTACCTGAAAGCTAATTACAAGATCAATTACAGCCTCTTCTCTTGGGGGTAATTTATGTCTTAAAAGAAGCTTCACCAGCTCAGAGCAGTTATTCATCCCCTAGTAAGGGAGTGTGACAATGACTTTCATCATTGAAATCAAGGGTGGAAACAACTGACTGAAGTTGCATAGAAGCTTTCACACAGCTTTTTGAACCTCCCAGGTCCTCTACAACAGCCACTCTCATTCTGATCTCTGCTCAAAATGGACCATAAGCACGTTCCGAATCAAATTCAATGTCCTGAATACTACATTTAGCAGATCACATACAGACCACAACTTACAAGAGCATTAATCTACATTTGTCAGGCTTGGTACACTTTTACTAAAATTTTACTAAAACCAGAGCTGTTGTCAAACACATGACAGAATTTTCAGATCTGAAGTCCTCAAAGCCAAAGGATCAGATACATACTATACTTCTACACTAAGATGCTCACACAGAACATTTGAAAGACTGTAGACAGCACTTATCTCTGCTAAATTTCAGCTAAACTATGCAATTCATGCAAATTCAGGATCTAATCTTTGTTTAAAAATGCTCCCCTCCAAGTGTGGCAATAGCACACCTTCCCACACATCTTGACGAACTTCTAACAGCCCTAGTAAAATCTGCTCAGAACAACAGTGCATGGGAACAGGCAATCTTAAGCACTGTTGGGCTCTGACCATCAGGTACATTCAGTGACCATTCAGCGCCCTGACCATCAGGTACAACCTCCTCATAAATACTAATGGAGACTGCTGGGGACGAGCATCTCCTACATGTAACTTCAGCACAGAAGATTTCAGATGCTTTTGGATGCTGACCAACATTAAAGGGCTCCCTATGCTGCCTTCCGTGCTGTATGCACAACAGCGCTGCTTCGAAGGGACACCAAGCACTTGCATCGTCTTCTGGGTCAATAGGCTCTGCAAAGATAATCTCATCCAAAAGGTACCAAATGGAATTAAAAGCAATTATTTTTCACATGAATATGCCAAACTGTTGATTTGACAGACATAGCGCCCCTGGATCCCTACATGATTTTCTGCTGTAAGGAACATATACTAAACGTGACTGGTGGAAGGTATTTTTAAGTTTGTAAATGAAGCTACTGCATCTTAGATGAAAACTGCCACACACTCAGTTTTGTTATTGGCTGATCCGAGGCCTGTTGTAACAAACAGAAGGAAACCACTAATTCTCAACAGGCTTTAGATCAGAATAAAATTGTCACTCAAAGTTTATTTATTGATTTTCACCTGTCACTCAACTGACTTGCTTTTTGTTTTTGCAGCAGAAGTTTTAGTCTCTGTTTGTTAGCCCTCATGGTTCAACACACCTAGGCAAAGGCTCTATTTCTTTTGGGAAAAAGTCAACAGAGCACCAAAAAGACAGCCAGTGAGGTGCAGATGTACCACCACAGTGAAGGCAAAATGACAAAACATAATTTGGCTGGCATAAGACAAGTTACTGCTTGCGATGAGAAACTGCAAGGGAGTTAGTTTAACTTAGTTTTTGTTAGTGAATGCAGGACTTTTACTGAGGCACTTTCTGTTGATGTCAGTAGGACAGTGAAAATCCTGTAAGCAGTTTTTATTATAGTCATGCATTACAGAATTTATTCACACAATGTATTTATTAACACCCCCTCTTGTTTCCCGGTACTGCCTCTTCCATTTTTGCAGGTTTTCAGGAAAAAGGTAAAGGATTCTTGATTCTTCAATAAGACATTTGAGTTCCCATCTACGATAACATTCCATAAAATTAACAAAGATTGAAAGTGTTACGTTCCAAAGCTACCAGCAACACATTACTTTCCCCATCACTTTGGATGAATCTGAGAACTGAAAGTGCTTTATCCCTGCAACCCTGGAGGCTCTGCTTTGAAAGTAATGGCCTAACCTCAGCCTCTGAGTTTTCATGACCTTCTGCATGAGTTCTAAAACGCACTGCTATTTCATGCTGATGTTGAAGTACTTAGAAATTGTCAATTCACATTAAAAAAAAGAGAGGATTTCTATTCACTTCTAAAAAATACCAACAATTTTCATTTTTTCTGTATGAGTGAGAGCATCTGAATCAGGCAGTGGGAAAAGAGGTTCAGGTTTTGTGCAGGAGAGCAAAGGTAGTTGTTATTCAGGACAAGCAATAGGAAGGCAACATTTATTTATAGAAGGGATAAAATAGGTAGTCCAGCATCAAAGCAAAAGTATTCCAGTGGACAGAGGAGGACTATACCTCCCGTTCCTCCTACCTGCAGCTTTACCATGCATTTCAACACTTTCCTAAATTCCATTCCTAATCTAACAGCAAATTCCAGCAGAGAAATGTGGAATGGAATAGTACACTGTCAAAAACCAGCAGTTTTAGGCATCCTGCATGCTGCTTTAATTATGTAAAATAGCATTAAGTAACAAACTGTTTATGCATGAAGTGGGTAATTAACACATTTTAAATTATTATGATAATTGGATCATGCTACCTTCTTAGCTCTTCCCTCCTTCACCTCTCCAAGCTCTCAACTGAAGTAACAGTCAGAGAAAGACCTGTTCTAGGCTGGGATAATTACAAGTTACACCTTTCCTAGTCATTTTCCCAACACAGGACACTTGCTCCACAGAACTGAATCAGCAACCACAAAAGCTTGGAGACAGAGTAATGAATAGCCCACAGTATCCCAGGTTTGATGTTTTTAAGATGACAGGCACGACAACAATGGACCAAGAGGAGAATAAGCAGGTTAGGGGTTGTCACTACACTCAGCTCCAACATCGTTAGAGCCGTTTGTGGTTTTTTGTTTGTTTCTGGGAGGGGGAGAGAGGAAGGGACCTTGCACATGATTTTTTTCCTCTTTTCTGGAAAGGACCATGTAAGCCAAGACTTTTCACTTACACCCACCTGTTTTCATTCCACTACTGGTGCAGCCTTAACATCAACTCAACTAAGAGGTTAGCAGCCCCTGCTGCAGAGCTGGAACAACTCACACCACACAACCACCAAGCCCTCTCCTTTGGCACCCCCAGCCTTGCACAAGGCAGTACAGCACCAGGACAGCCATTCCCTCCCACCCGGGGCGGTGCGGATTCACGGCTGGGTGCCAGGACCCCCATAGCACAGCGGTGCCGCAGGAGCCCCCCGCCACTCGCTGCCCCCCGTCACCGGCCCCGCACCGTGCCCGGAGCTGTCCTCGGTGCTGAAGGGGAGGCGAGGAGCCCCTGGCCCCTGCAGGATGGGGTGCCCCCAGCCCCCCTGCAGCCACGGATCGACTAGGGAAAAGGAGAAGCAAGCACAAAACTCATACGCCTCGCATCCCTGCGGTGCTCCTGCCTCTCGGGATGAAGCCCAGCGGGTCTTTGTAAAACTCCCTGCCAACTCCCCCAGATTGTTCAACCAGGCTGGGGAAGCCAAGAGTTCGGATCTGCTGCCTGCATGTCTTGTTTGCAGAGCAAAATGTACAGGCAAGGTCATGTTAATGGAAAGCCTACAGTCACCTGCTATGCTGCCAGGCACAGCCACAGGCTTGCGTGGCTGTTCAGACGTCCACCTATAAATCAAGGTCACGGACTACCGGAATGAATGGAGAAGCAGATTGCTGTTAGAAGGAGTTTTAGGTCACCAGGTGTTTCTGAAGACTGAATCAGCAAGCAACAATAATTACTACTGTCACCTTCATCCTCATCGTATTTTCTTCCAAGAGTTGTAGAAAAATCTACTTTTAGTTAGGGTAGGTGCATCTGAGTATGAAATATCCTGCACTGCAAACAGAACACACTGATGTTCTTCTGTTCTACAGAAGAATTCTTTTTCTCTCAATTAAATCCTGCTAGTTTACACAACACTCACTCAAAGTCTAAGCATGTTTCAGAGAAGAATTAGAAAGGAACGTTTAAACTTGCACAGGACTGAAAAATAGCTGGTGCATACAGTGCTCCAGGACACAGCCAGCCATCTGTGGGCATGATTCTACTGATGTAATTTGTGAAAGATTCTCTAGCAGGATATTTGCTTGAATTACAGACGAGTTTGCCGTCAGAAAGCAGTCAGCTTTAAAGATTATTTGAAAACCACCATGTTATCAGGGTTACAGAGTATGTTCTTTTGCCTGGAATAGATTCCACACCTTCCTAAGGATAAGCGTTTTAAAGGTACTTCTTGTTTTGAGATGCCAAGTGTAGCACAAGTTTACCGCTGTAGATGGATGTACATTTTGCTCTGCGTTCTTCACCTTATTTTTAAGAAGTCACGTCTGTGTACAAAAACCTACTGTCCCCAAATTAAAAAGCTGTCAGACACACGATAGCTAAGGGTGGTGCTACGCTTGTTCCTTCTAACAGGCTCCCTGAAAGCAGAACTTCCCTTCTGTTTTCCAGATGAATGACGGAGCTCTTTGGGTCTGCAGCTCACTCCAGGCCCTGCCATGGCTACTGCAGTCCCTCAGACAAAAACAGAGAGCACTACTGTTTTAACAGCAGCTATACTGGTGTCCTACACTGTCAGACAGCACTGAAAACTATGTTAACCTTGATTAAGTCACATGATTGCATAACTCCTTCCAAGCATTCTCATACATGAGGAAGCCCTTTAAAATGACCAATACAAAAATAAATTATACCTTAAGTTTAAGACTTTTTTTTCTGATAAACATCTCTAAAAGAACAAAAAAAAGGTAAGTATTAAACTGAAAAAAATACAGGTCTCAAAGAAATTACTTAGTGCAAGCTGATGCATGTAGAGATCTACAGCTATTCAGTTATAAGAATTTCCATTTAAAGTTTCTGTAAAAATGCCTTGAGTAATTCAAATATTTGCAGTGCTTTCCTTCAAGCCTTGTTCTTAACGCTTCAAGCACCACTTGTAGGACAGCACACCAGAGAAGAAGGCTCCCACATGCAGCGGCAATACTTATTTACATGGATAAAAAACCCTCTTCATCAGTATTCCGGTAGTTTATAGAGTGCTTTTTGGCCAGAATACTTGCTTATTGAGTACAGCATTATCAAAAAGCTTTCAATACTTTTGATATTAACACAAAGAAACTGGGTTCTGAGCCAGAAATAGTTTTGCATGTGTAAGGACTTCACAACAGTATCCAATTTGGCAAAGAGTCTTCAGTAACGTAATACTTCTCTAACATTATCTTAAGTAGACGAGCATGGTACCCTTTCACATTGGAATTACAGCATTCGTTACTGCAGAAGACGGGAACTAAACAATTGTTTTCTCTTTCTACTGACTGCTACCACTGAAAAAGTCTTCTTTGCCCTTGAAGCCTTGTCATTTCAGCCTGTAGCTGAAGGTGGTTGTAATCACGAAAAGCAAAAGCACAGACAGATATATGAGTAAGGCATTTTTCTCCTCAGAACTTTGAACTCTATCTGCATGTTTCAGTTTAACTGAAACAATGTATTTTAATGTCTTGGTCAAAAAAAAATAATACAGCTGATATTAGAACTAATTATCTCGGGCAGAACCTAAGGCAGCATTTGTCAGACTCCTGACAGTTCTCCTCTGTCCCATTCCAACTGGCTGCAGGGCATTAAGTAATAAGGGTCCGACATAAGTCTTGCCCTGCTTTTTAAATGTTCTCCTGGAGCATGCTATACACTGTGCAGATGATTAATCTTGCCATCAAGGGAGAACACACAGCATGAAATTTAGTCAACGGGAAACAGAAGACTGTTGCTGCACCTCTGCTTCAGGAGACAGCAGGCGTGCCGTATGAGGAGCGTGCTATAACCTGAGGGCTAAGTGATCCCACAGCGCAATGGCAGGTACCAGTACCGAACAGGCAAAAGCTCTCTGGTATGTACGTGTGTCCATGCAGCCTGCCGCCTGTCCCTCCAGGATCGGGAGGCATTCACTGAACTCTGGTGAGCGCTGAGCTTACCATTATATCTGTGCTTTCTGAGCCAGCAGGAAGCGTGCCCTGCTCACCGGCTGCCCCTAAAACCACCGCCTCGCCAGCATGCCCCTGCCAACACCCGTCCGTCCCATGAAGGAAGCTTTACCTGGATCTCCCGCGCGTGGTACACGATGATGAGCCCGAGCAGGATGATGGTGGAGAGGCTAATAAGGCATTTCAGAGCGAGGGAATACAGCGACTCCTGCAACAGAAAGACAACACGGACCCTCAGACACACACGACAGGGGGGCGAGGGTGGCGATGGGGGGCTCGGGGCCCGGTACCTTGGTGTAGGCGCCCCAGGACAGCTCGGTCTCGATGACCATGACCACGATGCCGAACATGCCGAAGATGAGCGCGTAGTCGCTGAGGCGCTTGCGCTTCTCGAAGAGCGCGCGGCGGTGCCCCAGCTTGTAGCCGATGTTCTGGTTCTTCTTCTTGCTGGGCTTGCTGCCGCCGTTGTTGGGGCCGCCCGGGCCGGGTCCGGGACCGGCGGGGCCGTACAGGGCCAGGTTGTTGGAGTTGTTGTGCTCGGGTTTGGACACCACGATCTCGGGGGCGGCCGAGGAGGAGGCGGCGGCGGCGGCGGGGCTGGGGAGCGGCGGCTGCAGCGGCTGCGCCTCGGAGTCCATCTCGTGGAGGTTCCTGCGGGACGAGCTCAGGTTGCTGAGCGGCCGCATGACGCCGCCGTTGTACCTGCAGCTGCTCATGGCTATTTCGGTGAAGGGGTTGCTCTCCCGGCGCTGCTGCTGCTGCTGCTGGTGGTGGTGATGGTGGTGGTGGTGGTGGTGGAGGTGGTGCAGGTGGGTGCTGCCGCTGCTGACACTGCTGCTGGGGCTGGCTGCCTGCTGCTGGGGCTGCTGCTGCAGGCTGTGGCACTGGTGGTACTGGGCGAATTGGTGCGGCTGCCTGCCATGGCTGGACGGCGTGAGCTCGCTGACGTTCAGCTGGCTGCCCTGCCGGGACGAGGCGGCGGACGACAGCGGCGACGGCTGCGTGCGGAGGGCGAGGGGCGACGAGGCGCGGAGCAGCAGCGGCAGCTGGTCCCCGGCGGCGGCTGCCGCAGCAGCCCCGTAGTAGGCGCAGTTGTTGCACTGGAGGCACGGGCTCTGCTGCTGCTGCTGCTGCTGCTGGAGGCTCGCCTTGTCCGCCGGCGGGCGCTGCTGCTGCTGCTGTTGCTGCTGCTGCTGCTCGGGGCCGAAGCCCGGCGGGAAGTGTCGCGGCGCCTCCATGCCGGGGCCGTTAAAGCCGCCGCAGGACCGGGCGGTGGTGCACCCTGCGCAATGCGTGACGGTCGGCAGGGGAGCGTCCTGCTGCCGCCACGACGGGCCCATCCCGGCTCCCGTAGAATCCGGGCGGCGCGTCCCATTGGTCGGGCCGACCAAAACAACGGGCATCACGTCACCTGCGGGGCGGGCGGGGGGGGGGGGGGGCCCCGCGGCGTGAGGCGGAGCGGGAGGCGCCGGGACCCCCGCCACGCCACGCCCCCTCCCCGGAACCACGCCCCCCTCCCCCGGGGCCGCGCCCCCTCCCCCTGGACCACGCCCTCTCCCCGGAGCCACGCCCCCTCCCCGGAGCCCCAGTCGCTCGTGGCCCCGCCCCCCGCCCCCTGGCCCCGCCCCCCGGAGCCCCCCGCGGGGGGATGCCGGGGCCGCCCGGGGCTTCCCGGGGCCGTCCCCGCGTCCCCCCCCACCTCCCGTCCGCTCACATCTGCGCCGCCTCCGGAACATGGGCGCCTTGCCCTGCCCCGCCGGGCCGTGTCGGGCCGTGCCGTGCCGCGGAGCTGTCCAGCGCCGCCCTGCAAGACACAGCGGCACGCAGTCGGCAGCGGCCGGCACCCCGCGGGGGGGGGGCGACCCTTCCCCTCCGCTGCCCCCCCCCCGGTGGCAGCGGGGAGGCCGCTGAGCAGGGCAGCGGTGTGGGGACAAGCGGGTGAACTGCAGCCCAGCTCGGAGCGGGACGCGGGCCCCTCGCGTTGTCTGTTTTTCTCCCTCAGGCCTTTAAAGGCTGAAAACAAACCAGCAAAAAAATGTAAGTTTTTTTGTTTTGTTTTGTTTTTTGTTTTTACAGGTGAGGAGCTGCCAGGTGGTTTTCCGGTCTCGGGTACCCCCTCGTTAGCCCAGGTGTACCTCTGAAAGGACCACGCCATGGGCCTGAAGCGTAGGTGGACCAGAGATGTTTAAATCCCCAAGTATCGGCATCGGGTATTTGGGAAAAGTGCGCCCGCGGCCGGGGTGTCCCTAACAGGCGGCAGCATGAGGCCTTGTGGAAGTACAGAACTCCTTCAACAACCGAGCTCTAAACAAAAATCCGCTAACACCTTCCTGCGTGAATGATAAGGCACTTTCCAAACACACCGCTCCGTGGTTTTAATTATACCATGGCACCGACGGGTAATTGGGTGATCTCCGTCACAGCCAGTTCTCCCGAGCACCACAGACATATCAAAAATAAAAGTTAAAACATGAAACGAAGCTGATATTTTTAAAAGCGAACAGGACGTTTAGCTTCACACCTTCCCCTGTTGGTTTGCCAAGGCATGGTGCTGTAGGTCCGTCTTGGTGACTCTGTTGTGCTTGTGTTTTCAAACACATGTGAATCGCATGGGTCTTGAAAAAGGAAAATTTTAGGGAGCCTGTGCTTGTATCACTGTGTCAATAAAACTCCTGCACAGGGCTGCTGTCGTGTCACTGTGTGCTGTGAACGAGTTAAAGCTATAAATGTTCTTAGGCTTCATCCTGTCTTTTCTGTTAATGTTATGTCCTTCACGTTCAGCTAAGGGTACTACCTCTTACACGGTGTCTTTAACAGAAGATCTCAGGACCTAGTTCCCCATAGCAGATTTTTTTACCAAAATCGTAAATCTCCATGTTTTATTTAGAAGTCATTGTGTCTATGTCCTGTATTTTCATCTAGTCTGGTCGTGCAAGATTTTATGAAATTGTGAAGAAAAAAATGATCTTTAAAAAATATTGATAGAATACATGATAGATGTGTGGATCTGCAGGGGGAAATGATTGCGTTTATTTTTCCAATTCGTACATAACAATTACAAATCCCAATTTTAATATATCTCCTGTTGATATTCCTTTCATCTGTAGAACTGGCAAGGGCACACTGCTCCTACAAGCTTTTGGATATCTCATGTATTTGCTTGATTGTTTCATTGTGTGAATAAACAAATGAATATTCCTGTGTTTAACACAAGAGGTCATACTAATCACACAGCATGTTATAAAACTAATCTGCCGGAGGTTTTATTTCAGTCCCATTGTACAACCTGGGATATCACAGTCTCAAGTTCTACTGTAAGAACAGGTGAGAATTTGCCCCTTCATGGCTAGGGAGGTAAATCTTCCTCTCTATGACACTGGCAAATGAGCTGAGATAAAAATATGTTATTTAATCTAGCATATTCCCTTGTAAATTATTTTTAAAGTTCACTTTTAAAAATGAATGTGATTAATTGCAGAAATAAAATATATTCTTCACTTGAATTGAATTGCTATGTATTCACTTACATAACAAATAAATTAGAATGAACTAGTGAAATACACTCAGAACTAGTGAAATACACTAAAACAGTAACAGTGAACCAAACGTTATCTGTTTAAGCTCGGGGGCTTGGTTTTTTACTGCCTTATTGTTATATACTGGATGGAACTGCTCTTACTGATTATTGTAGATCCTGCTGCTGTTTTGCCAAAGACTGTTTTTACTGTTTTTACACTTATATATGCATGTGTGTGCGTGCTTGCACATGCATCTTTTCATAAAGTAAGAGACAATTCCTGCAGATCTCATTCAGTAATTATGATGACTGGAGATGTTTGGAGAACAGGTTTTTTTTTCTAAACCCACTAACTGGGAGAAGAAAATAAATTCTGTGGAACAAAACTATCTGTAGCAGAACAGGAAACTCAGCAGACACAGGAAACATTAGATTTTTGAGAGGGAAAAACACTATGAAGTATTTGAAGTGACAGCTAATGGCTAGTGGTTTCAAAAGCTCACATAACATCCAGTGAAGATACAACACCTACAGGCTTCAATAAAAGGTATTAGAAAGCTATTTTGGCTGCTGTCCTGTTGCCCCCATACATGCCGGGCTCCTGTTAAAATCACAGAGAATTCTCCATTCATAAAAATGTCAAAGGATATAGGAATAGATTAAGAAGAAGGGACAAAAAGGAATGAAAAAAACCCTAGGAAATTCCATTTTGTGTCAGTATTTTGCACTCAGAGTGTGTTCTGCATAAGGCCCAGGAGTTTCTAGAAAGCACTAAAGGCAACAGTCTTGTTCAGTTCACAAAACACAAGCGGACACATAGCTGAGTGTACACGCAGGAAGATGCCTTTCAAGTGGAAGCAGAGTCACAGTAAGAAAAACAGAGGTAACACAGATAGCAGCAGGGTATCAGAAGATCATTCAGAGGTACCCATGCAGATCTGAAAATGCTTTGTGAGACCACAGCAAAACGACTGCGGTTCAGCTGCCAAGGCGATGAGATGCGAACTACTCGCATGAGCCACGTGTGTGAGTTACCTTTTGCACGCCATCTGGCAGGGCTTTACCCACCAGATGGCTCTGACATTCACCCCAGCAGCTTCCATCACCTAGTTGTGATGGCGAGCTGGCATCGCACCCCTGCTGCACCTCTGCTGATTCCAGAGGCCTTCTGATAACGTGCCACAGTCGCAGGAGAAGGAGAAGAAACACCGCATGATGATTCCGTGCAGTATATACCAACGTAACAGAAGCATACTTTACAGTTTCTGCTATTGATTTTATACTATTCCACTAATCTGCACATTCTTCTGCACCTCCGGTGTATCACCAGCAGAAATGCAGATTCATTCCAGTTCAAAACCCTCACCTGTTACAAGGTACATTTAGGATAACCAACAGATTTTCAGAAGTATGGATGCCTTAATTCTTGGGGGTGCAGCTTAAGAAATGTTAGAATTGGTACATGCCTTTCCTCCAGTCGAGAAGTTCAAGGGATGGGCTTTTTTAAAAAAATAAAAATAAAAATATGTATTAGTACTATTAGACATTGAAAATATAGCAAGGGATCCACAAAACAGCTAGGAAAAATGTTTTTTCCTTAAGTCACTTCTCCTCCCTTTTTGGATATTTTTATAGTACTTTGTGGTCACACAAACTTAATGAATTTCTTTTTTTTTTTTTTTTTTTTTTTTTTTCTTTTTTCTCATTATGGAGATACTGCCACCTACAAGGAATTTCTCATCTAGCTAATTGTATCAGTGTTAATACTATCTTTCATGGCCATTGCAGGTGCTCAGCAGGTGACTATTACATTATTTTTAATCTGACTGCAGTTTTGAAATAGACCTTTAACTCAGCACAGTTACTGAAATTACAAGATCATGCACTGATTGTATTTCAGCCTATGCAAATACAGAGAGTGATTTCGATTGTGTGGGGGTTAGCAAGTGTGTAAGCTTACTTTTAACTTCATAGAATCCTGTATTTGAAAAATTTCAACCCATTAAGACCAGTGAGAGTGCTTGCACCTAACTATAGGATTGCACCTTGCAAAGCTGGCAGCGTACAAGTTGATGTTAGCTGTGCTTTCCATCTCCATAAAATATGTCACTTCTAACTCATGTAGCAATTGATTCTAAATAACTACATTTCATTTGCCCATATTTGAAAAATACAAAGTAAGTTTTTGCATTGGTACTTTATCATCAGTGCTTCCATTTTACCATCAGGAAGTAGTTACTGTGGATTTGCAGTGGTGTTGTATTTGGAAAGTTCATACTAGTTTTCTTAATAACATGCTCCCCTACTAGTCTATGAAATGTGAAAGACGGACTTTGCTTTTATCAGATTGTAAATGTGTGGCATATATGGTTGCTTTCAAATCTTAAATCCCGTGTTGGTTCTTACAGTCAGCAATCATCCGAAATCAAAGTAGGAACTGCAAAGCTGCTTACTTGGTTGTGTTTTCTGGGGGCTTTTTTGTTTCTGCAGTTCTGATTCACGGAAAGACTTCACAACTTCTACAGCACATTCAAATCCCATAATTCTGTTTGCTTGTTGTCACAATCATACCTAAAGCCTTTTGGATACAGTCAGAACACATTCAAATATAAGTTCATGTAGTGGTCCTGTTTGCAGAAATCAGCCCCACCAGGTCAGAGCATGGAAGACGGGGGAAAACTGCTGCTCAGCTGGTGTCAAAGGATATGGTTATTAAGGAAATCTCTGCTTCAAGCTGGCTCTGGTTTGATAATCTTGGCAACTGAACCACTGCTTGAAGTGATATTCCAAAAAGGTCCAGAAAGGTTTACAAAATCTTTGTTCTCAGGAGTTTAATTCTTCTCACTTCTCTCCTTTGTTCCCTGTATTTCCATACTACTCAACCAAAAATTAAATGTGTTTTTTGAGGAGAAGACTAGAAAGTTCTAATAAAAAGAAAAAAAAAAGAAAAAGAAAAAGAAAAAAAAAAGTGTAAAAAGATAGGGATTAAGGCTTTTCACATAACCCATAAAATCTTATCCCATTCAGAAGACGTTTCTGAAGAATTAAACTTCCAACATTTCAGCTGGGTAGCAGACACCTCTGCAACCCAGCTTACAAGATTAGTAGCTCTTGTATTGGTACAGTGACATTTTAAAATACAAGTGCCATTAGGTTGCTTAAAATACTTAGAATAAACAGACCATTTCTCAAAAGTTAAACTAACTTTTGTAATTCTGTCTACAACTAAACACATTCAAAATGTATTCTCTACAGAGGAACTACATTCAAGTACTCAAGACAGGAAATATACAAGAAATAAAAAAAAAAAAAAAAAAAAAAAAAAAAGGTTTCTTCACTCCTGACAACCATTTTAGATTCTTCATCTTTTTGGAAGATCAAAATAAGGAGTAAAATGGAAAGATCTTCTAGATTTAATTAGGAAAACTCTGTTCTAACTATTATAGAGCATGTCCTAGAAGTTCGTTCTTAGACTAATTTTCCCAATATTAAAAATGTATCAGTGTTCAAGCAGATTGGAATAAAACGAGTTTTTCTATTCCACTGAAACCTATTCTCTGGGTAGGAAAGATGCCCATAGACATGGAATACATTGTCCCTTTCGTGATCATTACTGCAGAACAAATAAGGTACACAGGTAAGAGATCTCTCTGTTTTGCCTTGGGAATGGCAGTGCAGATGTCAGACAGTGTTGAGAGCAGCAAGTTGTTGAATTCTCTGTCACATGCTACTCAGTAATGCAGACAGTTTCTTTTTGAGGACACAGTTCTGCTGCTCAGCCAGACAGTATTTTCCCGAAGGATGTAGATGTAACACCACATCTGCCTTCACACACCTGAATTCTAGGCACCAGACCCCCACCACAGCATTCACGCACATGAATTAGAGGGGTTAACAAACCAGTATGCAGAGACTGTGCTAGTCAGGAATACAAACTGAGGATAGGGATGTTTCTTCAAATCCAACATGAATCTCCTATTCAGGTTTTGTAGCCTGGAACTCTATTTTCATGGGGTAGGAGCCTAAGTGTTTCCTTTTAAACACATTCAGCCATTGTGTTCTCTTCTTAAATGTCAGCTAGGTGGGCCTGGGTGCTTCTTCTCCACATATACATGGTAGGGAAGAAAACATGATCTTCCTTTCTGTCAACCTAGATAGACCTGCACACATATTCCATCTGAGAGAGTGGGCTCTAAAAATCAAGCTCTGATGTAGTAGAGGGATGGAGCAAATTATCATTATTATTATTTAACATTAGTAGTAGTGGTGGTATTTTATTACTACTGTGTGATACTACATGGGTTTTGGTTCAAACCCATCAGCAATCAAAACTAAGTCCTGACTCTGTTTTGATCAGAATCTAAACTTTGGAATTCTCTAGCTGAAAAATAAATTAGCCACACAGTTTTACTCCTTTCAATTCAACTCTGTTTCAAGTGTAATATTTCTCTTTCTACAGGCAAATGTTTACACAGACCAAATGCAGGTGCCAAAGGATGTTTGTTTATGTCTTTCTACACATGTATCCCTTTGTGGATGTAAACATACATGTCATGCAGTTACAGGTGTGATTTTCTCATGAAACACAATGGTTTGCATTTGCAGAAAGGTGGCTGCTGTACTGCAGGCACAAATTCTGCCAATACATTTGTGTCTGCAAGAGCACCTGTAATTTCAGGACTGCAAGCAGACTGGAAAGAGGTGCCAAAACAGTGAAAATGGATACATGGTTTCCAGACTGGAGGGAGAATTGGCACGTACATCTTGCATGCTGTAAAGTGTGAACTGGCATGATAATGCCAGCTACTATGCTCATAAACAATATTTTTGTAAATAGTTAAAAGCAACTCAAGTGGATCAGTATTGCTCATTAGTCTCTGACCTGCAATGTAAAAGTAATACACGACAACAGAGCTAGAAATGAAAATAAGACAGCAGTCACTATGAAGAAATATTGGAACTGTAGAGATGAACTATGTGAGATGGAAAGCATGAAAATGGGGGATAAAAAAAAAAAAAAGCCAAAAAAAAAAAAAGAAAGAAAGAAAGAAAGAAAGAAAGAAAGAAAGAAAGAAAGAAAGAAAGAAAGAAAGAAGCTGTAATTCCAAAATAGAAGTGACAACAGAGTTTTAAAGAGAGAGAGAGAAACTGAGACATGGGAATTGAAAAGTGTAATTATAAAAAAGAGAGGTGATATTTTGGCCGTCATACAATACACATACAAAAGAATTTGTCTAAATTTGATGTGCCACCAGCCCTGAATTTCTTAAAAAGCAAGAATGTCAGTAATTAAATGCCAACGACAAATTCTGGGAAGAGATTTTATCTGTGTAGAATGCAAAATATCATTTTGGCCTAAGTCCTTGTTGTGGTTTAACCCAGCTAACCTAACTGAAACCAGGACAGTCCTGAACAGCAAAAGTTGGCTAGCTGGTGTAGGATACATGCTCTTTTAAAGAGCAGTTCCACCAGGAGCTCATCGTCATTGCAAGTGGTCTGTGTCCTTGGGAGATGGCTGCATCCTCCCCTCTTGTGCTCAGCGTGGTGGGTAAGGCCTGTGAGCTCTGGGACTGCCCCTCTTTGTAGCCTGTGCCCAGAACCCAGGATCAGATGAATTTCTGGCCCCGTAGGAGCTAACCAGGGACTCTGTAGGCTAAGGAGCACTGAGGAGGCAGCAGTAGATAAAGGGGTAATCTGCTCCATACACCTGCATTATGAGGGCAGGGCAACGGGGACACATTCAAGCTGACTTTAAATGACTTGTGTCAGAGAAGCCTGGTGGCAGGTGCAGAAAGCTTATCCCGTGCTGCTTATCGGATGCTGCTTATCGGGACAAGCAGAGCTCTGCTGCTGGGGCCCCCTCCCAGTGCTCCCCGCCGTGCAGCAGGCCCCAGGGAGGGCCTGCCCATCTGATCTCAGCCTGCTTCCTAATAGCCTTGGCAGCGATGGCTGTGAGATAATAGGTCTGATCTCCCTTACGAGATCTCTTCTTTTAAATGCCAGATATAAATCTAAATTGATACCCAAGATGCCATTTAATCTCTCTCAGTTGAAAATTCAGGCTTACCAGGACAGTAATTTGAAAAGGTTTGCATTTTATGGAAAAGAACCCCATTATAAATTTTGAACATTCTCATTTCTGAAATTTCATTTAGTTACCACTAAGTTTTCTGGTAAAAGAGAGAAGACAGAAATCCTGTTCTCTTTTTTTTAATATATATATATATATAGTGTATTTTATTTCTAGGTCCCTTTATTTAACGTTGCAGGTTGTAAATATTTAGAAGACCACTCAGAAAAGCTAAGAAGTGAGATGGGCATGTACTGTTTCTCACAAGTGTTTCTGTCCCTTACCAATGGAAATTAACCTTTTCTCAGCCTCCTTTAGCACTAAACTGCCCTTCTTGAAAGGAAATGTCACAGTGCAGCACTTCAGAGAAGAATGCTGCAGCATTGCCTTCAGTTAAAAGTCATTAAACTGTTCTCATGGTTATTCTTCATCCTGTTACTTATGCATCTTCAGCTGTGACTGCACACTGAAGTGTTTCACTGAGCTACCTGTGGTGACAGGCAATATTCCTACATCAGGTGACTTCATATGAGAAGACTAAAATTGTTTATTTATTTATGGTTCTTTTTATTATTATGTTCATTAAAGCAACAGCTTCCCAGGGTTCACAACTTTATAACATTTTTTAAGCCAAGCTTATCTGCAACATCCAAACAAAGAACTCATAATTAGTAATTACTGGTCTACCCTAACACCATTTATCCTTGTTTAGGCATGTGCAAAAATTAACTTGGTTTACTTTTCAGGAGACTTTTGAATGTTCAGGTTTTTCTAAATATATGTGTAACAGACCAATAGAGTCAAGGGGACAGTCTATCATGCTATACTTGTGAAGAATATGGGTTAAGCATTCAGAAAGTTTTATCAGATTGTTAGAAGTAGTGTGCTAAATCTTATGGAATTTCTTAGCTGATTTATTTTGCCAAAATGATTGCTGGATTAGCTGTTCAGCAATTCTGAAAATTAAGCCAATTACTACACTACTAATGGTTATAACCCTTTCTTAGTTCTAGTGCAAGCTTTTGTCTTTTGGTACTAGGCAGAACAGGAGGGCAAGTAGTCGGAATCTAAAGAAGTGGCACAATGCCAGTGCAAGAAAACATGAGTCACTTCCCTGGATATAAAGCCTTTTTATATAATAACGTAAACATAACAATGTTTTTCATCAGGTTATGTAGAGAATGGATACTGGACATGTGCTTAGTGAACCATCTGAGCGGAAAGCATTAGAATAATCAGTAGGTTAGATTGAGGACAGCTATTTTTTATAGTCGTTTTCATTCTCTTGTACCATTGCAATAAGAGTATTAAAAGAATACAAACATCATATTAAAATATATTATTTGAATTATGCTAATTAAGGGACAAACAAAATATATGAAAAGAGGCAATAAGTGTTGCAATCAGAGGCAATGGAAAACTGGAAAGTACTTTTCCAGTAGTTATATGACAGTGGACACACATAAGACATGCTGAATGAGAAGAACTTTCAGGGAGAACACTAAGAAATTTGTATCTTAACAGTTAAAGAACTGTGCACAAAATTATTAGGTTTGTTCATCTGCTGCAGAAATTTCATATTTCTGCATGAAGAGGTTGCATAAATATGTTTATGAAATAAACACGTTCTTTTGTGTGTTCTCACTCACATATGAATGAATGAAACAGTCAAGGAGGTTCAAAGCATAAAAAGACCGTTTCTGCTTCTTACAGAGCACAAATCCTTAATTTAGTTTATATAGCTGTCTGGTACCATATAAGTTCTTAAGACTTTCCAAAAATAGAAGAACTACCTGATAACAATTTTGTGTAAATCCAGTTTTTTTTTATGCTAGGCAGTAATCCCTTTGCATCCATTTCAGTAAAGAGAATCCCTCTTGTTTTAGCAAACTAAAATAAAATGAAAGAATAAGGTCACTGATGAATTTTAAGATGTTTAACAATAGGTATTTAGCTCCAAATAAATAAATAATAGCAATGAATAATCATAAATTGGCTGTGCTTTTTTATTCCATGGCTACTGCATATACCAGCAATATTTATAACAGTACCAATTCCCAGCCCATCATAGACATAAGCATGCATTTTTCAGAACAAGCTAAGTAAAATTAATCTCCTTTGGCAAGGAGAAAATCAGCACTTTTATAACATCTGTTAAAAAAATGTTTTTGTATTGGCTTTATTTTCTCTGAATACCTGCCATCCTTCAGTTTCAGTGAACTTTTGGGTGGGTTATTGGCCACCAAATTGCCAGTCTCCATTCAGCTTTTTCCAGTGATATAGTTTAGCACTAAGTGAACTGGAATGGAGATGTGTCAAAATCCTGTTACTTGAGAAATGACAAATGGGTGAAACACAAAATACCATGGCAAAAGAAGAAACTATTGGAAATGAATCTAGACGGGGAGCTCAACAATACTTCACAACCTTATCTTTGAATCTGTATTTACTTGGTTTTAGAAATTAATTTGAAAAGATGCTCACTAAAAGTAGAAGTGTACGCAATATGTATTCTTGGGCACCCTGTCTCATTTCAAGAGTTGCCTGCTTTAAACAGCTGCTCATAGTATAAGTTATCAGTTCCAGAGAATCACAGAACCTTTAAGGTTGGAGAAGACCTCCAAGATCATCTGATCCAACCATCATGCTACCACCAATGTCTCCCACAAAACCATGTCCCTAAGCACCATGTCCAGCCTTTCCTTAAACATCCCGAGGGAGGATGACTCCACCACCTCCCTGGGCAACCCATCCCAATGCCTGACCAACCACTCTTTCTGAGAAAAAAATGTCTCCTCATTTCCAACCTGAACCTCCCCTGGCACAACTTGAGGCCATTCCCTCTAGTCCTATCACTAGTTATCTGTGAGAAGAGGCCGACCCTCAGCTCCCCCCAGCTTCTTTCCAGGTAGTTGTAGAGAGCAGTAATGTCTCCCCTGAGCCTCCTCTTCTCCAGACTAAACAACCCCAGTTCCCTCAGCCGCTCCTTGTAGGACTTGTATTCCAGACTCTAGTAGATGGGTTTCTTAATCCTGATTTTTCAATTCTCTCTCACCTATGTCTGTATAATAATAGTGCAAAAAGGGGGACTCTGTTACTCTAGAGCATAAATGTTTTGACACTAAAATGTTTAACTAGTGAAATGCCCTTCCTATTAAATGCCCTTTCTGCTCCAGAGAGCATCATTTAACCTCTGCAACAAGAACTCAGTAAAAACTCTGCACCACATCAACAATAGAATTAAATGCTGTATTTCTCAGCACTATAACCGTCCTCCTTCAGCTAGGCAGCTAATATAATCTGTAACCTTTACTTGCAGATTACAGCTAGAAACAGAGGAAATTGAACAGCTGTCTGCCTTGCCTGGTCTCTTGGAGGACCCTTCTGTTGTGGGTCCCAGTATGTTGTGTTGTGCTGAGGCTCAAAGAAGACCAGGTACTGAACACCAGCACAACAGTGCACCAGCAGCAATATCACACCAATCAAGGTTCCCTGATTCCCACCCATAAGCTGATTCATTGACTGGAGAGCCAACAAGTGGTCAGCAAGGCTCACTTGCCCTTTAATGGTCCCATATGGCCAGTGAAAAAGTCTAATGGAGAATGGAGACTTTGTTATGGCTCATCACAAAGAGTTAGTCATCAAACTGGGACATTGAGTGGAAAGATGGGAACCTGATCTAGCCAGTAGACAACTTCCATCTGAAGGATCACAGCACTTTACAGAAGCAGATGCCAACATACAGTATGCTGGATTGACTCCCAGATCCAAACTGTTTCCTGGGGTACAATATTCATCACCACTCTACATAATGCAGGGGTGGTGGAAAAGGGAAGAAGAGGATGCCATCATGCCTGTGCATACTTTGCTCAGCACACACCCAAGATGCAGAACAAAGAGGGTCAATATATTCCTCTGCTTGATGAGCTTTAATGTGCATCTTTCAGCTCAGTGCTGTAGCCGCTAACCCAGAGGGTTTTTTGAAATGGGACTCTTAATAGAATATACTTTAAACACTCATTAGTACTGGGACTGGAATCCAGGCTTCAAAATCCCAAGTGACTTCCTCAGCCATTAGTCTGTAGAGCTTTGCAATGGCTATTTAATTATTCTGTTCAACAGTAAGAGTAATTGAGAAAACTTTACCCTGTATTCTGTCAATTAGAGAATTCAGTTCAGAGGGATTTAAGATTTCATCACACAGAAGAGACAGGTGACTCCTATGCTAGGGGGTTATTTAATAAGTGAATTTGGGGGTAGTGGAACCTCTGTTTCTGAAGAGGGCATAAGGGGAGGAGAAAAACTGGGTAGTGAGTTATAATAGTGCCTATTGGAGTTGGCTGTGATGGTAAGAGAGGTAGGAGAGGTACTGAAGATCAACTGATTGTTTCTTGACAGTCATAGACATAACGTTGGGGCTTACCCAAATATTATGTGCAAGTCTCTAGTCCTGGGCACCCCCAAAACCAAGGCCTTGAAGCCTTGAGTCCTGTTCTTACGCATTTTAATAAGTCCCCCCAAAAGAAGGGATCCTGACGGATGTTTTGAATACCTACCCCCTGCTTCACAGAATCACACAATCATAGAATAGTCTAGGTTGGAAGAGACCTCTAAGATCACCAAGTCCAACCTCTGACCTAACTAATAAGTCTGTTATCTGATTAAAGGTTTCTGTGTAAACAGATGTAATATTCACCTAGACTTCTAACATGTAAGTCCCCACCTTCTCTTCTCAGGAAGTTGTAGAGAGCCACGAGGCTCTTAACTTCCTTTTCTCCAAACTAGACAGCACTAGAGTCACAAAATCACAGAATCATCTAGGTTGGAAGAGACCTCCAAGATCACCGAGTCCAGCCTCTGACCTCTGACCTAACACTAACAAGTACCTCCACT
This sequence comes from Heteronetta atricapilla, assembly GCA_011075105.1. Classification (NCBI taxonomy): domain Eukaryota; kingdom Metazoa; phylum Chordata; class Aves; order Anseriformes; family Anatidae; genus Heteronetta; species Heteronetta atricapilla. Next base: position 63,175,911 of record CM021763.1, on the reverse strand, counting down.
AAACCATATCACTAAGCTCTATATCTAAACATCTTTTAAAGACCTCAAGAGATGGTGACTCAACCACTTCCTTGGGCAGCCCATTCCAATCCCTAACAACCCTTTTGGTAAAGAAGTTTTTCCTAATATCCAACCTAAACCTCCCCTGGCGCAACTTAAGCCCATTCCCCCTCGTCCTGTCACCAGGCACGTGGGAGAACAGACCAACCCCCACCTCGCTACAGCCTCCTTTGAGGTACCTGCAGAGTGCGATAAGGTCACCCCTGAGCCTCCTCTTCTCCACACTGAATAACCCCAACTCCTTTTGGGATTAATTGGTCAGTATTTATGTATGCACCAAATACATTTGGATTTTCAAAAGGCAATTCAGCAGGAACCTGAAATCAAGTTCTCTTTGTGGTAAATAATCATTACATTTTTACCCTCCGTAAAATATTCCTTAAACATTAAAATAGACTGTTATGTGGTAAGGCCACACCACTAATATTTACTAATTCATTTCGTCTACTGAGGCAGAATAGAGAGTCACTGCAACAAAACATTTCAAACATTAATTCTAACAGATTTTTTGTTTGTTTGTTTTGTTTGTTTTTGTGCATATCAACTTTAAGATTACATTAATAAGTACTAAGAGGATGCATAGCAGCCCTGATGGTCTTATCTGCTCTTCCCCTAAGGCCCTTTTGCAAGTAAATTAAATAAAATAGCTGAATATGAAAAAACTTTGCACTAAAATATAATGTACTTATATTTTGAGGGTGTGAGTCATGTGGAAGGAATACCTCTCCTAAGATGGCTAAGTAGCTTCACAGTCACAAAAGCAAAGTTCAGTGACTAGTCAATAGACAAAGGGAGAGAGTTGCCCAGCAAACTTCAGGGAACTAAATCCTGAAAAAGCTTTTTTTTTCTTTTTTTTCTTTTTTTTTTTCTGGTTTCGGAGGAAGACTCTTCACATCAATAAGTTAGCTGAATAATCAGAGCAACCAGATTTTAAAGTGAAAAATGAATTGACTTTTATCAAAAGCAATTGCTTTATCAAGGATGATAAGCAGAATCATCTTTTGTACAGTACATTTATTTCTTCCTTTTCCTGTCACCCTATTTGCATATAGTTGCAATAGCTTGAGTTTTAATGTAACTATATGCAATTGAAGGCTGGTTTTGGTTTGTTTGTTTTGCATTTGTTTATTTGTTTTGTTTTGTTTTGTTTGTTTGTTTAAAGGAGATGGGATCCTTAAGTCACTGCCAGCTGATCAATAATTTTAATGCAGCTTTTTTCATCACATTGCCAAAAGGAATCTTAGGCCCAACATTAGTTTGCCATGGGAGGAGAGGGGGAGGAGGTGTAAAGAAAGTCTCATGTTTTAGGATTTTGCTCCTTTTCCATTGCAGACTATCTCTTTCAGTAAAGAGGATTTGGGAATCAGTTTTAGCTGATAATATTGAATTCAATTACATTAACAGAGAAGATGTAGAAGTGGAAGAGAAGTGTATTGATAGTGGAAGAGAAAAAGAGGAACAATCCTGAGAAATGCTGATCTTACCAAAAGAGAAGAACTTCTTTAGTGGAGATAGTTGGTTAATGAAACATAAGCCAAATCCACTTTATATATTAATTTCTCCTTTGAATTCTCTCTCTTTCATCTAACAGAAGCAGCATTAGGAGCACAAAATGAATTGTGCTCATCTTGTAACCTTATAAATCTAAGAAAAATAAAGGAGAAATTAAGAAATTGAACTTCAATTTCAAACATTTGCAGCTAGACTATTTATATCCAATCTATAAATATATAGGACACTGTTTTGTAAACTCTTTGTTTTACTGTACTCTCTCATATGGCTAAGCCAAACACGCACACACACAATATATATTTATATATATTTATATAGATTTAATTACTATTTAGATTTAGTTACAGCTTTTTGCAGCATTCAGTATTGTTGAAAAGACAGCTTTCTACTTCTATACTGCTTCCAATAAGTATTTGTATTTTGCAGATGAGTTGCAAAAGCTTTGATTTTAGTTTGGGGGTGTGGAATCAAAAATTACTGAAGCATCAGAGAACTGGGTAATCTCTTCCTAAACAGAGAGCTGCCATGACACAATATGTTTTCTATCCCATTATATGTATAACCATACCTTTGTTCATTCACTTAATTCATCAGTCCACATTCTAAGTGAAGTGCTCCTATATAAAAAAAACTTTGCTGAAGCACCTAGTATTGCTGTATCAGTTAAGCCAGTTTTCCTCTGATGTGGCTTTAAAATTTGGCTGGCTAATTTTTTCATGGATATGCTTGCCACTTTAAAAAGGTGTTCACTTCAGGAGGTGCTAGAATCCAGTCTCAACTATCCAGCCCTGTAAATGCATGAAGCTGAGTACCAAAAGCAGTGGTTCCAAAATCATTGTTTGTGAATAATGATTCATAAGCTTATGAAAATATTGCTCTTCCTATTTTTATTGTATAATTGCAGTTGTTGCAAGGTGAAATATCAACCCCTGTATAAAATCACTCTCAGAATTTTGTTCTAGCCTACCTTTTAGTTGTCTGCTTTCTGAAGTATGTAAGTTTGATTCTTCACCTCAAAGTCAAATATTCAGTAGGATCAAATACCTACTAGAGTACATGAATAATAATAATAAAAAAAATAGTTTCAATAGATGCTGGACCAAACCACCCTGTACAGTAACATCAGGTACTCTACCTGCTCTGTAACTGTCACTTTTAGCACACTGCATGATAAAACAACTGTGGTGACAAAGTGCTGACAAAAACTTTTAGGTAGCAGAATCCAACTGTAAGCTTCCCATACTTCAGAACAGGATTTACAAGAAGCACCTTACAGGGAAACACAAGTGTAAAAAGACACTTCATGCATGGTCTCTCCCCCTGGTTAGTAAGCATCAGAGGTGTGCTCCTCTCTCCACCTTTCAGTCAAAGCCTGAAACCTCTCCCAGACATAAACGCCTAATTAGAAGAAAGCCAGACACAGGAACAGCATCTTCCCATCTGCACTACAGTCTTGGGATTAGAAAATCATCTCCTACATTTTGGAAAACATCCCAAACTGCTCTTCTACTGTTTGTATCTCTCCCTTGCCACAGAGTTGGAAAAAGTCTTCCAGGAAAAAGAAAAGGAGTATGATGGTACTGCCTATTACCTCAGCATTCAGTCAGGAGGGCACTCCTAATGCCCAGGACTTTGATATTTGTCCTGCATCAGACCAGAAGCATCTCCTCCATTTCTGCTTCTAGCTGTGTTTTGAAGAAAGCACTGTCTGCGGCTACATTTCATGAAAACCACAGTCCTCTAGATTTTGCACAGTATGTGCTGTAGGAAATCCAGTGGACCACTGTCTCAAGGAGACCGAAGGACTAACAACTAGCTTCTGTATCCAAGCGAGATTATTTGTTAACGGTTCAGCAATGGTAAAGTACTGCTTCCAGGTATAGGAAGCCTTTAGAGACAAAAGCTAACATGATTGTGGATTAGGTCCCACAAAGATTAGACAGAGGCTGAGCAACACTGATTCCTAGGGAGTGTTTAGAGGTGCCCACTGCTCTCATTTTATGTACCTCAGTTCTTTTTTGAATGATGCAATGTTATATCTGGTCTCAGGAAGAATGGAATGGTCACAAAGGACGCTTGGCCTGGAAAGAACAGATTCTGCATGCAGTCAGTAGAGGAAGACACACTGAGGCCTCTGGTCAGAGCAGGCCCCCAGAAGATCTCCCAGAAGAAAGTTTGTCCTTGTGAACACCTGTCATCTTTTGCTAGTTGCTTACAAGTGGACAAGAAGTGTGTGTATAAAAAGCCCTCCAAGGTCATGTGTCTAGGTATCTATACAGCAGCAAAGCACAACTGCAGCCCTAGAAAGCACAAATTACTTGTCCAGCTGAGTTTGTCCCACACCTTTTTTCCATGCATCATGTCTCATAGTGAGCAGCAGAAGGAAGTCCAATTCTCTCTGACCCCATTAGTGTAAAAATGTCTCACCACTCTCCAAGGCTTTTGTCTTAATCAAGATACTCTTCAGTTGTCATTCATGATCTGGAATTGCCTTTCAGAGGAAGAAAGAGTTTCTCTTCTTTTGATAAAAAGAGCTATCAAGAATAGACATAAAAATTCAATTTAAAACATTTTTTTTCCAAGACTTGGATTCAGTGATTCCACTGTTTAAGGTAATTCTGAAGGAAAGCCCCAGTCACCCTGCTGTAGGCTAGGGTGTAGGCCTGTGGACAGATGGCATCCTCAGGCTTTCACCCTGAGGCCAGGCCACCATTTACACAGAAAGAAAGAGTAACTGGACCAGATGAACTTGAGAATTCCTTTTCTGTTTGTTTATTTTTTGTTTTTGTTTTTGTTTTAAAGCAATTACAGCAAATGCATTCAAAGTTTATAGTAAATGAAAATTATTGTCTTGGACATGCATATTAATTACTGACTATACATGTGATAGAGGAGAAGGATCTGAGGGTGCTGATTGATGCTCACCTGAACATAAGCCAGCAGTGTGCCCAGGTGGCCAAGAAAGCCAATGGCATCCTGGCTTGTATCAGGAATAGTGTAGACAGCAGGAGCAGGGAGGTGATTGTCCCCCTGTACTCTGCCCTGGTGAGGCCACACCTTGAGTACTGTGTTCAGTTTTGGGCCCATCAGTACAAGAATGACATTGAGGCCCTGGACACTGAGGAGCGGGTGAAGGAACTGGGGTTGTTTAGTTTGGAGAAGAGGAGGCTCAGGGGAGACATTACTGCTCTCTACACCTACCTGAAAGGAAGCTGTGGGGAGCTGGGGGTTGGCCTCTTCTCACAGATAACTAGCGACAGGACTAGAGGGAATGGTCTCAAGTTATGCCAGGGGAGGTTCAGGTTGGAAATGAGGAGACATTTCTTCTCAGAAAGAGCAGTCAGGCATTGGGATGGGTTGCCCAGGGAGGTGGTGGAGTCACCGTCCCTGGGGGTGTTCAAGGAAAGGCTGGACTTGGTGCTTAGGGACATGGCTTGGTGGGTGATATTGGTAGTAGGGTGATGGCTGGACCAGATGATCTTGAAGGGCTCTTCCAACCTTAATGATTCTAGGATTCTGTGATTCTGTATTATCAGCTGTAGAATATATTACCACTGTCTTCTTTCCTGTTGATACAAGAATCAAACTTGTCCTCACAGTGAAAATGATTAAGCATGTCTCTCATTTCTTTTTCTCTACAATTTTCATGACTTCTGTTGTGTAGTAACAAGGCACCACCATATGTACCACAGGCACATATGAAGAAACTGTTTACTCAATAAAGTTTTATGAACAGACAGAAGTATGCAAAAACCTGAAGCATCTTGTGCAGTTCTTTGCAAATAACAAGGGTGACAAGCTAATAAAGCAGCATAAGTAAGGACAGAGGTACAGGCATTTACAATGCGCAGAATTACAACTGCTGCACATTAGCATGGCAGTTGTAACTGCAGGTACTTGCATGTCAGTGAAGCAATTTAGCAAAAGAATTTTTGCTAGGCATTAGAACAGATACTGATGACTATGTGTATCTCTGATGAGGGGAAAACTTGTTTCTTTCTGTTTATATCTACTCTATTTCCTGCCATGCCCCAGACAAGCTCAAAAAGAAAAAATCCCATTTATTCAGAACTACAGATGTCATTTCTGCTTTATGCCCTCCTGTGCTTCTTTACCTCATGATTTCTCAGCCCTTTGTCTGCTCCCCGTCAAACTGTTGCCCCAGCACACAGCAAGAACAACCAAGATGAGTGCTGTGTGTGCCTTGGCCATGAGCCTTCACCTGGTAGTCACATTGAAATACTTCTTGCTTCCCAGCTACATTTCCAATAGATTTATTAAAACTGAAGTGTTTTTACATCATGTCTTAAGACTGTTGTAATTTCCATTTTCCCTTAGCATCTACAGGCATCTTCCTGTATGGGAGCCAGCTCCTGTCATGCCTCCCAGTAGCACGGTGATTCTGCAAGCCATGAAAGTGGTGCGGTTACATTGCTCGTGTCTCAAGACTTGGGATACTTTTTTCTAGTGCAATATACAGCCTTAGCACTTCAGAAAGCAGAGCTTGGCTACACTGGTATGCAGGTAGTCCAATCCCTCTTCCCCATCTACAGTAAATTCACTAGAATACCTACATTAGTGAAGGTCAAGAAGCCACTTTGCAGCATGAAACATTCCTCTTTCATTTCTCACCACTTTTTGTACATACTTAGACATGCTAGACAGGCTGTTGTGGTTGAAATCCTGCCTGTCATACCAACATGATTAATCACATCATGAGCTAAGCCTTAGGAAGGGCTACACACTTGAAAGCGTAATTCATTACCTCTTGATATAATAAGCATTCATAGTTCTCATTGATTTAAGCTATTGAGATCTGTACCTTTAATGACTAAGGCTGGATTTAACCCCAAATGTTTTTCTCTAAAAATACAATCAATTGTAAATAGATTACACCCAGTATCATCCAAGCTGTAGTCACCAAGCCAGATAAATATTTGAAGATGTGATCTGTAATTGTGGTCTATCATTCCTCTAAGCCATTATGAAGGGATGAAAATGGAACACTTTTGCCCCTAAGCTGATTTTTGACATCCTTCTAAACTAAAAAGGAAACAAAAATGGTTTGGAATTTAATTTGATAACATAGTGAAAATAATAATTTTTTCCAAATAGACAAACATAGTGCTCAACAATTCCCATTCCTTTCCCATTCAGCACAGTCGGGCTGTCCCTGATGAGAAGTCAACAGCTTCTCTGCACATCAGGCTGCCTTCTACAAGCATCATGCCAAGCTTTCAGAATACCCGTGAGGTACCTGCACATTTTTTACAATTAAGATGAGTTCTAAGAGGCAATGTTCTGTTTTCTCAGCAGTCAAAACGTCTGTGGCTCCTGCTCTTAAATAGCATACTTTCATTATTTATCACTCTTACAGTCTGTCACCTCATATTCAGCCATATAAAGCATTAAGTGCAGGCACAGAGGACGCTAGTCAAATCATCATATACATAAGTATTAACATGTAATGGAGGTATTAGGATAATCAACAGACTCATTTGATGACAGTATTGTAGACATACAAGTAGGTAGATTCAATTCATTACATATTTGCTGTCCTTTAATCATAGTCTGAGAAATTTCTGAAGCATGAGAACACTAGAACAGTGTCTGGTAGAACATGTAGACACTTGTAGGTGCACACTAGAGCAGTGTCTGTTTGAACATGTAGATATTAAGATTGATTCTTTTTCTTAAAAAGTTGAAAAAAATCCACAACTGTTAGACCTAATACATATACATAATACAGCATATTGGAAGCCATGATCCAGACAGAACAACCCACTGCACACTTGCCACTGTAGGGTTCTTGAGATAGTCATATCCCCTGCCACATGAATATAAATGTGGACTGGAGTTTGCATTTAATATTTGGACAGACTGAATATTCATGTCTCTCCACATACACTTACCTTTCTCCCTTATCCCTTTGAAACAATATAGGTCTGGTTTGCACTAGACTTGAGAGGGATTTGACACCTGAATTTCTTCTGACATTCTCAGACTTGTACTATTTTTTTATAATGGATCTGAAGTATTCCTTGAGCTTTTTTATTTATTTATTTTTTTTGGCTGCAAGCTAAAGAGGCTACCACAATGCATTTATTCACAAACATTTTTTCACCTTCTGTGAAATTACGTCATTTAATGCCGCTGAAAAAAAAAAAAAAAAAGGTTCTAAATACAAGATCGCTTAAGTGGGTTATTCAGTTTTAAGAGTTTTGTAAAGGCTGCCAAATATTTTACAAACTAATAAAAGCTTGGGACCACTTTTGTTCATTACTAAAGGTGTTGTTTCATTCACACAATGCAGACATTCCAGAGTTGCTAAATCAGAGCAGAATCTAGCCTTTACACAAATAGTTGGGCTAATTAAGACCCCTCTAGCTCAATGAACAAAAGTCGTATGCAATCCTGTATTGCTCTTCTAAGAGGTATATGATATTACTTAAACTGAGAAGAACTGGAAAACAGACTTTGCCTCACAAATGTACCGGCATGAAAACAAACAAACAAACAAAAAAAAATTTCAGTAAGCAGAAGCTCTGTATTTAAGCAATTCTTATACTGTGACTTGACTAAGGCCATAGATGGAACAAGATTCAGGTCAAGGACTAACCCTAATGGGGTTCTTGCAAGCTGCATGCTTGTGGCATAGGTTGGAGTCACAGCTCAGCAGCCTAGACCTGGCAATACCTGGCAATATCAGCAAGAAAGGCATTACTCACTCTTGGGGTGAACTGCCTTGACACCTTCCCAGCAGTCAAGCATAGCTCCACAGTAACGCTGTCTGCACCAGCATGGTGAAAACCTTATTATATTTACTGAAACATTAATAATGAGGTCTTGTGATTCCGTACATAATAAATGAAACATTTTAATTCAGGTAAAAGATGAATTTGATACATTTCTGTATTTGGGAAGAGTGCATGAAAGGAGAAAAGGGCAGAAATATACACCTTTTCGTAAAAAAGCTTATATTTGTATATAAGGTTATCCACAAAGCATTTCTTAAATGCCAGTGTTTGTGTTGTTACTCACCAGTATTTGTCTGAATGTTCATATCTGTAACCCCAGTGTTTTCAGTATGCATGCTCACATCTACAGAATAAGGGATGAAAGATCACAAATTGTTTTACAGACTGTATGTGAAACTATTTTAATATTCTAGATGGAATCCATAATGTCTTTCCTTAGACAATTCCAAAGCTATTGAGAAAGTTCTACAAACTTACTAGAACTTTTGGACAACAAAGAAATGTTGGACACACACACACAAAGGGTGTCTTCTTATGATTGTTCCAGAAAATCAACCCTGTCATACCAAAGATGGTTTTTATGTTGATTACAACAAGAAATAGCATAACAAATTCTACAATTCACATTTACTGAAACAGAGGAATTGCAATTTTCTGCTTAAGAGAGATACAATTTATGTTTCTCACTGAAAGAAGAAGAATACAGGACTGGCAAGTACACCGATAAAAGAGTACTCAGATTCCAGAAATATCATATCCAGAACATTGATTTTTGCTTCTGCCCACCTTCTCTGGATTCCAGTCTCACTGTATAAGCCTCACAGAAACAGAGAAATAACTCTCATGTATTTTTGGTACATACTTACTTCCTCTATGTGCTTGTGCAATGGGAAACATGGCAATAAAGTAATAGGCATTATTACCCATGCAATTAAGTTTTAAATAACAATTATTTTAAAAGTCATTGAGGAAGTTCTTAAAAAGGCATTGTTATATAACTACTACTTGATGAAAAGCTAAATGCTGGTAGGGACAAAAGTGAAACTTCTAAACCATGTGTGTTAAGAAGTAGTACTCTCTTCTTCTGTCAGGATAGTAATCACCATAGGTGATGGGTGGGTATGAACCCTAACTTAGGCTGGAGGCAACTCTGACATCAACCAAAAGTGATTATATGCAGGTGAAACAGAAAATATATGTTTATCCCTTCTATACGCTTTTCTCAGTATTTTTCTTCATCCTGACGCCCATGAGCAGAAATACCTATTCCGTCTGTTTTCAACACCTCTCAGCACACTGGTCTTTAAAAGATGGCTTCCAGCTCACTCTTTCAGCCCATTGTTCCTTCTGAAACGACACCCAGAAGTATGCCGCCACATCTCAACTCTGCAACAAGAGAGGTGGATATAGACCCAGGCCTGAACCAAGGACATGCAAGTGACTCCTGTAACTCCATAGGGTCTACTTTAATCTGTATGGGGTTCAAGACTTCAGTGTCAAGGCACTGGAAATTTGTTGGTGGATTTGCAAGTAGAAAAAAAAAAAAAAAAAAAAAAAAAAAAAGAGCAGAAGGAGGCTAAGGGATTCTACTGCAAACTGGCAAGCTACTTACTTTTCTGAAGCATAACATATAAAACTAATAAGAAGATGGAGTGGCGACTTAACTAAAATTTTACTATTGAATCAATCCCTATTTAAGGATGAGATGTATTCCTGAATAACCTCTTTCCATTTCCCTAAAGATGTTTTTCACTAATAACCCAATATATCTTTTTGTTGTAGCTCTTTCCTGGAGCACAAATAATTGAATTTTATGTGATAAATCTCTGTAGGCTGGATTCATCAGGCTTATATAAGGCTAGTGGAGTGCCAGAGAACAATCTAGCCAGCACGGGGTTTCTATCACAGAAAACAGGGATGAAATAGACCTCAAGGTATCACCCCATCTCTTCCCTTTGCCAATTCCCTTCCAGCATTCCTGACACCAATTAACATTACCTAAAAACCACAAGTGAAGGAAAATACATTGGCCTCCAAGACAATCCCCTCAAAGGCTAAAAAAGTCTCATCAAGCTTTGCAGATTGACAAAAGTCAGCAGATGCGTTATCTCTTTAGGAATGGTGACTGTCCATCATGACCTTTCTATAAGTGTACCACAGAAATACAGTTTCAGTGGGGGGTCCCATGAAACAAATACACAAGTTGTTAGAAGGACAATATTCTGAGTAGTTCTTAATGACTCACCATCAAACTGCAAAAATATATCAAATGGGTTTTCGCATTAATGATCAGAATCCTTGAGTAGACAGTGCACTTAATAAGCTTCTGTATAGGTGAAGTGGAAGAGATTGCCTGCACTTTGGCAGATAGAGAGCATTTAAAATGATCTTGACACATCAAGGAAATAATCTGTGCACAGTGTTATGCTTCTGTGGCAGTAATCAACTACAGAAATTCAACCTGAAGTACCTCTGTGCAGCAGCTTTGCAGGAAGGGATCTGTGATGGAGTGACTGAGACCAAAGAGGCTTTACCAACTGGTACTTTTGCAATAACGTTTCATATGAGGTAACAATAGGAGTATTAATGGTCAAGACTCACTAAGGAACGTACATGAGTAAAAGCCTTACTAATGGAAATGTTCTGCTGGTAGCACCTTTGTTTAGAAACTAGCATTAGTGGGTAGAAAGCTTTCAGAGAGGAGTAACAACAACTGGAAACAAAAGGGTGAATGGGGGAGGCAGAAATTACAGGGATACTTAATTAGTCTAGGGACTACATTGCAGTGAGAAAATTAAAATTTCCCTTTGTCTCATGGATGAAAGAAGAGAAGAAATAATTCTGAAATTAATATAGTTTAGGCATTTTTGATCCTGTGGTTGGTTAAGGAAGGGAGTGAATAGGAAAGATTGTATCTCCAAAAAGAAGAAGAACAAGAAGGAAAGAAACAACAACCAAAACAAACAACATTTTTGCTAGGAAATTTTTCAGGCAGTTCTGAGATCAGGAATGAACTAGAAACTGTTAAAAGGTCCTTTCTAGCAATATTCCCTGTCTACAAGAGCTGAACATCCAGCTCCTGCTCTCTCAGCTAGCTTTAGAAAACCCCAAGACATATTCTTGGCACAATGTATATAATGGCTCACCAGCTCAGATCATTAATTTCCTGCCACAGACCTCATCTACAGAATGCATGCCATTCTTAGGATAGTCAATATTGCTTACTGTCTCTCACTGACTCCTCCAGCACCACCACCAAAAGCCTGCGTCTCCTCACCTGCTCATTACCAGCGGGCAGATCCCTGTTCCAAACCCATAAAGTCTTTTCATAAAGGCTTTCCATTAAGATTTATTTTAAAAACTTCCATCAGCGGTTCTGCAGCAATGATACCATTTAAAAGTTCCATCTATTGGCACATAGAGAGTTCTCCTTACTCAATATTTTGGGAGTCTGGTGTTATGCCAGTGCCATATGATGCAAACGTGAGCAACATTGTGTTAGCATGCCCATTGGAGCACACTGTGCTGTGCAGCACAATGCCATGTGTCATCTTTTGTCTGCAGCGTGTCAATGGCAATAACCCCTTGAGCCAAGTACATCAGTGTATCAGCATAACAATAGATTTTTTTTTCCTGTTTCTAATTAGAGCAGCAAATGTTTTTTATTTTATTTCAACTATACTTAGTTCTGGTAATAGAGTTGGACTGATACCCACAGAAAACAAAGCTGTATGTGCATCCTTTCTTCTCTGTTATTGCTACAGAAAAGCAGCTACAAGACACAAATAATTTAAATATGGTGTAGGTAATCTACCTGATGAAAAAGAAAAAAAGCCCAACATTGTTCTCCTCTCTCACTGCTATCTCTTTTAAATCAGTGCCAAACCATCTTCAGCAAAACTCCCAACCACCACCTCCATGGAAAACTGCATAACAGTGCTGAGAACAGTTCCAGGTCCTAATTTGCAAGAATGAGCCATACTTTGGCTGAATGAATATCAGTGCCCACTGCTAGTAAACTTTCAAGTCTCAGGCTTGTCATCCTGTCTGATAGTCATTGCAATGCCAGATACAGAAAATTATCCAGTTCTTGATCTTCACCCTCACTTGTCCAGAAAAACATTTTAAAAAAATAATGAAAACTAAATTCAGAGATCTGAAATCAGCCTTCAGCGTGCAGATGCCAGGCAAGACTGAAATTATAGATGTCAGGGGACAGACTGCCTCAAAATATTAACTAGAACACAATCTTATCAGTGCATCCCGAATTGTCTTCATTTACAAAAAAAGGAATGAAATTTAACACTAAATCAGCAGAAATGAGTGATACAAATTGCACAGCTGCCCTTTTATATCTTTAACTGACTAAAAACTACAAATCCTCAAAGAGGACAGCCTGGTAGTAGCAATCTTGCTTCCCCAACCAGGAGTGGAGAAGCAATAAAAATGTATAAACATTTTATTAAATGACCTGACAATATCTGTCTCAGTTTGTTAGTGTGAGGCTCAAAGATTTCTAGTTTGTTTCCATTACAACTTCTCAAAGATGCAGTCACTCCAGAGGCACATCGTTCATGTGAGCAAGAAAAGAATAAAGCTCCTTGCAATCCACTCGACATTCTTGCCTTGCAAATCTAGTTTGCTAGGGCATTGCCTAGGTGACAGTTGTTTTAGAACTTTACTAATGCAGATTAACACTCTGGGCAACCACTTATTCAGTAATTCAAATCCAAACCCTGAATTCTATTATACCAGTGTTCCAGGCCTCTTGCAGTTCTGCTGGGAGCTGCATAATCTACGAACATGTTGGCACACAAAAGTGTGTGCTAATTAATAGATTCATTATCACAACGTGATACACATCATCAAATTTTTACATTGTCTTTGATCCAACAGTCACTGGCAATATTACAATGCATGGTAACTACTTTAACTTATCATATTATTATCCTTCTATGCATGTTTAAAATTTGCATAGCTGCAAAGCATTAATTTTGTTCACAGTTGGGGTTTTCTGTACACTGATGTCTCATTTGAGTTGTTAAAAGCAAGAAGTGAAATTTCTCTGCCAAAACTTTTCTTCATGTATTTTCTAAACCCGGAGTGACATTTTAGCTGCTTTGAAAATAGTTCCTCTTTCTAAAGACCAGGAGGCACTCTTGCTTCTGGATTATAATGTCTCTGTATCTTTTTATTTTTTTAAAAAAATATCACTTCAGTCAGTAGAATATTTTAATTAATTATTTGCATGCATCAGTCAACCACCAAAGTAAAAATTAAAATGCTAATGTATCTTAATACCTTATGAAAGAAATTACATATAAAAATAGTCAACAGTTGCAGCTTTGCTGCATTAGAGCTTTGTGCTTGATCTTTTACTACTTATGTTAAGGATCATTTCCACCCACAGGACCACTGTACCCCAAAATCAGAAGGAGCACCCAAGAAAAAAAACACTGTGTTGTCACCTTGCCCATGACAGAAGGTATTAGTTGTGCTCTTGCCTTGGATCTGTGTGTTGTTTAAGAAGCCTGAGGCAGGCAGAGCTCCCTGCAAGCAGGATAAGAGAAGGAGGTTGGCCCTTCTGAAGCAGAAGCACCATCTCAAGGGGAGATGTTTCAGCAAAAACGTTTGGCTGCCAAGAGAACAGCAGGCAGCAAGTCTTACACAGCCTCTTCTAACTGCAGTCCTAACTTCTTGTCTTATGTTTTGTTTATTTCAAAAAAGCTACCGTCCCAGCTTTTTCAAAGAAAAGTGGGAGTTTCTGAGTTTAGAAGTCTTTTGGTCCTCCATGGGTAGTTCGCTCTGAGGAGAAGATCTGAGCAGATCCATCTCAGAGTCTGAGCCGGGTTAAGCTTCCATTATAGTGCCTATAAAGCTGTGTATCTTCATTGTTGAAAAGTCAGATGATACTTTCCCATCATTTTACATTTCAGTGTAAAACATGAACATGACAAGGTGTCATGGTCACTAGACAATCTAAGCATGGCCTGCTGCAAGTTTCTAAAACAGACTGCAAAGCTGTGTGCATGCTGCAAAATGGAGAGAGCAAGAGCAATGAGTAAATGAAACATAGAAAAAGAAACCGGTGCATGAAAAAAACGGGAAGGGAAGGGAAGGGAAGGGAAGGG
>CM021763.1:63118211-63161050 GCA_011075105.1 Heteronetta atricapilla | reverse complement strand
AAAGAAAAGAAAAGAAAAAAGAAAAGAAAAGAAAAGAAAAGAAAAGAAAAGAAAAGAAAAGAAAAGAAAAGAAAAGAAAAGAAAAGAAAAGAAAAGAAAAGAAAAGAAAAGAAAAGAGAAAAATCAAAGGACAGGTTTGTATTTTTAGGGGCTATAGAAGAAGAAATTGTTTAGTGACTCTGTATTTGCTGAACCTTATCAGCAAGGATTTGTTTACGTATTATACATACCCTTGTTCTAAATCTGGTCTGACAATTAACTGCACCTAATCTGAACAAGTTTGAAGTATGGGGAAGGAAGGGGAAAAGTAATAATATGGCCTGCGAAACAAAATTCAAGTGCCTCTCTCTACCAACAGTAAGATTAAAGTGTTAATTTCAGTGTCTCTAGAGGCATTAAAAGCACAAGAAAAATGTTTTTGTTTTATTTGAACAAGATTCATATGAAATTATCTAGACATACTTCCACTAAAAAGTGGGAAATCATATATAACAGCATGTCAAGACTCAGGTGCAAAACTTTAGTTACTAATGCATATTGCATTTCATGTAACCTACACTTTTAGCAAGGCTAGCAGGAAACCAACCTATTTTACAGGAAATGGATATTTCCAAGTGACTGTCTGCCTCAAGTCAGAGACAGGATGTTGATGTTTCCCACACAGGGAAATGTCCCCACAATAATTTCAGAGCAAAATATTCAAAATATGTAAAATATTAAACACTGCTAGCATCTACAGAATCCAAGCAAAATAAATTGAGGAGGGATTTTTGCTGTTTTTTTTTTTTGTTGTTGTTGTTGTTGTTACTATTGCATGTGGAGTCAAAATTAAGCTTGTAGACCTATAAATCATTTACCAATCTATCAAAATCGATATCAAAATAACAGCGTAGTAATGATGAGAACTGGAAAGATCCTTTCCACATGTTGCTTTAAGTTCTGGCAAAGAGACAGTAGCAAATGATCCTAGCAAATTAACTTTTTAAAGCACTGCATTTTGGCATAGCATACTCTTGAAATATACTGTGGACTAATCAGTTTTCTTTCCCTTTTTCTTTCATGAGCTGTCTCCTTCTTTCCACAGACTGTAATGAAGTGCATGGATTGCGGGGCTCCTTTTATCTTGCTAACCCATCCAAAGCTTAAATGAACACTAATGCGGAAAGGAGCTATATTAACAATTGATGTGACCTAATGGACCAAATTTTTCTGACACACAAACTAAATTCTTCACTGAACTTTCTTTAATTTCTCTGTATCCCTAATTACTCATGAAGATATGTTTTTTGATTACATGCTATATCGTGAACTGCAACCAACACATATTGGAATGAATTTTGCCCTAGTCAAGCAAGTCCTCCACCATCCTGATCTGGTGAACCTCCTACAGCAGGGCACAGAGAGCAGGACAGAAGACTCTTATCACAGACCATCATGATAGTGAAGAAATACATCAAGTGTTGGAGAGAGTTAAAAGGGACAGAGAATATCAGTGGTGCTTGGATGGTGTCCTACGGCAACTGGAGAACCTGACACTACACCCTATGGTGATTTTACTAACTCTTATCATTTGATGTTTACTGTTAACCATTGCTTTATACACCAGGGTTTGGAGGATGGCTAAACAAGCTGTGCTTATGAAAAAATCTCCCTCATGTGTACAAAATAGTTTAAATTTTCAGCATATACAATTGGACATGTGAAAACAAATAAGCGTTGTACTTCAGTGCATGTGAATGATTGCCAAAATAGCACACATACAGGCATAAACCATTTGCCAAAACATTTATCCAACTGAGGCAAGAGGTAACTCTGCTACCGCTCTGTGAGGACAAAGCAATTTGACTGCAGTCACAGGGCGGAGTGTGGTGGGTACACTACTCCTGTGCTTGGTGCAAGTCTTGCTCAGGGTTATGAGCCATAGTAGGCCTCAACGTGATCGTTCCTTGAACTGGACAGGTCATTCATAACTAACACAGTGCCAGGCAAATGCTTGATGCATTGAAATCTCTCATTGAAAAATGATAAATCACATTAGAGCCCAAGAACAACATGGTAAGAAATCCGAGTTTGACTAGGAGTCAGCCACTTTATCTAATAAATATGGCACAGCATCGTCCTTTTGTTGTCTATGATTCAAGGAAAAGCTGTCACATCGTTGTTCCTGTTTTCTATAGAATGTGGTGAAGCCTGACACTGCCTCCCTCTTCACTCCCTTGCTATTTATATGATACAGGCATGGGATGATCAGGCCTCTCCCCTGACTGTATCCAAGGCCCCTGTGGCACAGCTAATTGACAAGGGCACAATTAAGTGCTAAGGGGAAGGGTTGCACAATAACAGATTCCACAACCTGAGCCATAGTGTGAAAAAGGCCTAAATCCTGGAAAATTGACTAAAAGTCAATTATCTCATGATCCTATATATAGTGATCCCAAGCAAGAACTCTTGGAGCTCTCCAGGGACAGTAGCGGGCTGCACCCTCCATCTCTCCAGGAGCTGGGGTGCCTCTCAGGGCACATGAGAGAAGTGCCTTTCAGGGATGACTCCTCGAGGAACGAGCTCAACCACAGACAAACACTAATGGGGGAGGAAGGTGAGTAATCACTCTAAGGGGGAATTTGGAAGCACACAACTTAGTTTAGAAACCCCCCAAGACCCTGCATTAAGCCTTGGGTAAACCTTGCCATTCTCAAATCTTAACTAAGTCACTGTTTCTGTTTTAGCAAATTATTTTAGATTATTGTGTTAATTGACTACTACTTAAATACTGATTAAGTGTTGTTAAAAATCACACCATCTAGTGTTGTTATTCACTATAAAAGTATATAATTCCTTAACTAATGCTGCATTAGAGTTGTATAAAATCAATTCCACTATAAACATGAAATGGCAAATCTGAGCTAGCCAAAGATCTGGCCTTGAAAATTAATTGAAAAAGTAACAGCAGTCCTTGTCAGTCTAAAGTTAGTAAGCCATACAGCCACCTTCTGTACTTATTACATTTCCCCTTCAGAAGAGAAGGTTGTTTAATATTTGCTAGGGACAAATGGTATTGAGCCTCGCTGCTTGTAGTGTCCTGGCTTGTTTTAATTTAAGCTAGTGCCAGTATAAACAAGCTACTGCCTTGAGACAGCATTACAAAAAGTGAGAGGCAAGGAGCCAAACCCACCTCTCAGATGCTGCTTGCCTCCAGTGTAGCAGAGAACTCAGACAAAAAGGTTTACCCCCTTACTCATGGTGCTGTTGTTCAGATATCACAGCAGAACAATCTGCAAACTTCAGTTCCTACAGGGCACCAGCACAGACAGAATTTTATGGAGGATGGAGGTTTATGGAGAATGCATTGTATACAAGGAAACCAAACCTCAAATCTGAATTTGATACCAGTGATGACATTTTAGGAACCATGGAACTTAAAGTATCAGATACAACTGAACTGGTCATGAATAAAATCCTAATAGAATGGGATGAAAAAAAAAAAAAAGTGGAGTGATATAACTGATATTACTGATATTGCAGAGTGGTAGAGTGGCCTCAATTAACACAGAGCCCCCTGTTAAGGTATTCCTTATCAGGAATTCCTTATATTGTTCTAGAGCTGCAACTACCTGTTAAAGTGTTTTCAGGAATGTCTTAGAGCTTAATGTGAAGTTGGAAGTGGAGGAGCCTGACTGCTGACACGTTCTAACAGCACATCTCCATACTGTGGGCACATCAAGTTTATGTGGTGGCCACTGAATGCTGAGTTTGTGTAACAGCTGAGTGCTTGGAAATTGGGATGTGCTAACATTTCATCATAGAAAGGTTTTAAAAAAAACACACATTGTTCTTAGTAATGACTGAAATAAATTGTATTTCAAATAGCTAGTGGAAAAAAACTGGACTGGCCATACAATTGAAGAAATAAAATGACACCTTCGGAATCAGTTTATGTTTTAATAACAGTCAAAGCTAGATCAGCTGAAGTAAATGTACCTATAAAAATCTCAAAAATGTCTGTGTGAAGTTATTACAGATGGAATGGCAACAAAATTCACTAGCTAATCAACAAAAATTCAAAGTTACGCTGTTGTTGGAGCTTATTTTGAAAGCCCAAAATATGAGAGCATTATCAGACACTAGTGAGAAACTGCATGGCTTTTGAGCAGTTTTTAATATGTCTAGTTTCATAGTAGGTTAGCCTGCTCTATTTTTGGCATTTTAATTTTGGCATTACGGTTTTAACTATGAGAGGGTCCTAAAATAGTCTTCTTTACTTGTAGGTTTTAAGTGATTCAAAAAATCTTTCTAGTAATCTTTTGACAATTAAGAATAATGTTAACATACATATCCATTAGCTAGCAAAATTCAGCTGAATTTCATTTCATTTTATCCCTGCAAACAGGAGAGTCCAAACTGAACTCACTCTGACTTGGTTTGGTTAGAGACAGGGACCAGTTTTGTTTAAAGTTGGCTCTAGATTTGTTTAGAGATTTTGGTGTCGGGAAGCACTCAGTAAGTAAGAGCTAGAAGTGTGTGTGAAAAAACCTGCACATCTCCAGCCAGCTACCAAAAACATTAAGGTATCTGAAGGGATGTCCTGGTTTCAGCTGGGATAGAGTTAATTTTCCTCCTTGTAGCTGTTATGGTGCTGTGTTTTGGATTTAGGATGAGAATAATGGTGATAAAACACTGATGATTTAGTTGTTGCAGAGCAGTGCTCACACAGAGGCAAGGACATTTCAGCTTCTGGTGCTGCCCTTCCAGTGCTGGGGGTGCACCAGGAGCTGGGAGGGGACACAGCCAGGACAGCTGGCACAGGCTGGCCAAAGGGATGTCCCGTACCGTGTGGCACCATGCTGAACAATAAAACTGGTGGGCTGGCCAGTGTGGGGAGAATCACTGCCCAGGGATGGGATGGGCATCAGTCAGCAGGTGGTGAGCAACTGCATTATGCGCCACTTGCTTTGTACATCCTGTTATTATTATCATCATAATCACCATCATCATCGTCCTCATCATCATCATCATCATCATTTCCCTTCCTTTTCTCTCCTGTTAAACTGTCTTCATCTCAACCCCCAAGTTTTTACTTTTTTTTTTTTTTTCTTTTTTTCTTTTTTTCTTCCTGATTCCCTCCCCCATCCCCCTGCAGGGGCAGGGAGGAAGGAAGGACCAAAAAGCTGTGTGTTGCTGAGCTGCCTGCTTGGTTAAACCACAGCAAGGGACCCTCTGGAAGGAAGTCTTTTTCCACTTGAATTGCAAGACAAGTTCCTAGATTTCTCTTCATCTGAGCCAACAAACTTAAGCAGCAAAACAAATCAGAGGAAGAGATGCAGTTAAAATTTACAGGTGGATTCCCTGCAGCCACTGTGGAAGCTGACAGAAATGCTACAAGACAATGGGGAGAGAAAAAAAGAAACAGTTATGATTAATGCTCATCACATTGTGCATGTTATCTATGAAGCCATCCCTGTACTGTAACTTTCCTCCTATAGCTTATCGTACTCACCACTATCTTTTCCTCAGTTCAGACAAATTTATGTGTCCCAAAGAACTACATATATTTTCACAAGTTTCTACATTATCAGCACAGAGGAGCCCCTATCTTGAGCTAGGATAGTTTAGTGCAGCCGTATGGATCTTGTAGGATGCTGAGTTTAAGGACTGGAAAGTAGTTAGTGTTGCTATGGGAACTGATTTCTTGGTTAGTCACACAAACAATGTATTTATCTATCTCACCCCATACTTAACATGAAAACCATTCAGTGATTTTTTTTCCAGGGCAATCTGAGTTGCACGGAATGAAGTATTCAGTTTATAAGAAATGAAACCACTGCAGTAAATAAAATGCTTTTTTTTTTTTTTATAGTAACACGTTAAATTAAACCAGGCTACAATATTTTCAGAGGAAAGTTGGATGCGCTTGTAATTCTAAGAGCCTGAAGGAATGACAGAGCAATTAAACTTCCAGATTGTGACAGCCCCTGCAAGACTGCAGAAACTACAACACCTAGGCTCACACCTAAGTAGCATTTGGAAAATTCCCAGTGGCTGTTACTTACCATAAAAAAAGACAGAATTCTCTTTTTACTGACCAAGAACTCTCACCCAGCTGCATCTAGACTTTCCTTTCCATAATGGAGCAATAAACAATTTTGGCCCAGAAGCTAGTTCCTTTACATTATCACAGAATGGCTGAGGTCAGAATGGACGTCCAAAAGTCATCTGGTGCAAGCCCCCTGCCCAAGCAGGTCCACCCAGAGCAAGGTGCCCAGGACCATGTCCAGGGGACTTACGAAGATCTCCAATGAGGGAGACTCCACGGCTTCTCTGTGCAGCCTGTGCCTGTGCTCAGTGTTCATAAACAGTGCTTCTGGTGTTCAGAGGGAGCCTCCTATGATCCAGTTTGTGCCCAGTGCCTCTTACCCCAGTACTGGGTACCACTGAAAAGAGCCTGGCTATGTCTTCTTTGCACCCTCCCTTCAGGTATTTATACACATTGACGAGATCCCCCTGAGCCTCCTCTTCTCCAGGCTGAACAGTCCCAGCTCTCCCAGCCTCTCCTCACAGGAGAGATGGTCCTGTCTCTAAAAAAAGCATGTGTGACTGCATGTGTGACTGCATAGCTAACAGACATTTAAATCACTTTACATATGATATGAAACAAAAGTGAAAATTCCCACAGTAGCAGGATGATTTTTTTTTTTTTTTTTTTTTTTTTTTTTTTTCAAAACCCATGTATACTCATCAGAAGAAGCTCTGGCATTTGGAAACAAAGTTCCAGCTCTTGCTCATAACCTGGCGGAGACTGCACTTGAACCAGAGTTCAAGTTATTTTCCAAGGGTCTGCTCTAAGTATTAGGGGTTTCTCTTTTTCTCACAACTGTTTCTCCTCTCACATTATCTGCTCTATTGAGTTTGCCGCACAGCTGAGGTGGAAGCACATACTGTGAAGTATCAGTTTGGAACATAGGAGTTCAATGGAGAAGCTTCGATTTCTCCCTAGCCCAAGTGCATTCTACTGTCTACAATCATCCTTTCTCCAAAAATGCTTGCAAAGTAAATTGTCACACATAGTTGGAGAACCAAATAATTCCTCACACAGAAAAATGTTATATTTTCCCTTCCTAACTGACTAGGTTAAATGTTCACAGATCCAAGGCAAAAAAATGAGGCAGGACTAAGCAGCGTTCTTCTAATACTTCTAAGTCAGGAACAGATTGCCAGTTTTACGTGTTTTTGCAGAAGCCATTCTTTCCCCTCTACGGACTTGTTCTCACTCTAAAAATCGGTGAAATGAAATACAGAAATTGGTGTTTCAGATTCCCTGTATGAAAATGGAGAACACTTACTACATTTACATTTCACATCTGTTAATGATTTTATCGACCCTAGACAAAAACAATCACTGGAAATTTTATTCACATTTTATTGTTTTGAAATTGTTATAAAATATAACACCTGTGAGGTCCTCCATATAAATTACTTTTTTAACAAACACTGCAAGTCTCAAACCATCAGTTGAGGTAAACAACAATAAAAGATGCAAGTAAAGGGTGGGAATGTGGCCCTTACGCATGTATAAGAAAAAACATTTGTTTTAACAGCGCACTCTCTGAAGAGTGATACCTTGTTGTTACTGAAAAGTAAGAGTCTTATATCTCATTAGGTTACATCACTAGCGACAAAATATGAGGTTCTTACAGAGCTAATGGCATAACAACAGATCATCCACATACAACACCTGCTAGCTACTGGAAAAATAATAAGCACATGATCCCTCGAGATCTAATTCAGCAGTAAAACCTACCAAACTAACAACAAGAAAACCCACAAAAGATTGCAGAAGCCCCAAAATATTTTCTGATACACTACAAAAGCAGGTGGGCAGAATTTAGACCGGTCCCTTGATGATTAGCTACAATATGCAGTGTCTTCTGGTTTGAAGATTTACAGTTTGACAGAGATGGGAGAACAGAATGTAGTTTCCAGGGCTGAGAATCCTAAATCCTGGGCAGTTTTGCATCTTCTTGCTTTCCTTCATTGGAAGTTACTATATAATAACTTCCTAGTTTTGATCATTACAAAAAATGACTGGAAACAAACAAGGTGTTTGACTGTTTGCTTTCCAGTTATCTGGAGAACTGCACCTACAACAAAGCTCAAGGTAAGGGAAGGAGATAAACAGCGGAATACATAGCAATACCTGAGTGTTAGAAGGGGAGCAGCAGGAAATAACGCTTCTGAGTTCTGATTTCTACTATTTGTAACTTAAATCATGTGTGAGAAAACAGTTTTAAAGTGATTGAAATGCTGCTTTAGCAACCTAAGATGAGCACAAGTGCCTTGCCCTTCGTGACAGTAACAAATTGGCAGGATTGCAGTTTTCTAATGTGCGTGATAATAAGCTTTGGGGGAGGAAATGGGGGTGCAGCAGAGAGAGGAAGTATATGGCACTGGGTTCATAGCTCACGATGACTGATTACATCAAACAGTACAGTATGCAATATATTTTGTCATGATCTTCATATTGTTCTGGCATACCTCAATAGCCACAATGACAATTTTTACTGAAGTATCTGACATGGAACAGTGTTATTTTGCATCCAAGTTCTGGACCATTAACACATTTGGGAAGAAGGGGAGTATTTCATAGTACCTGTCACATTATTGTACCTCTTCCTATAAAAAAATAATCATTTTCCATTAGTGAAGGGCAACACTGATTCTTTATCTGATCCAAATCCAACTCCCACTGAAGCTGTCAGAAGAAGCAGAAGCATATTTTTCTCATGTGGGTATATTTTCAGTGATGTGTCTCTCAGTGAACATTATTGTCATTTAACATATGACCACCTTCTTGAAGGTAGCAATTTTTCAGCGTGTTTTGAGGAAGAAAAACAAAATCACAAGTCACAGCAGCTTTGAGTCATGCATCTTCAGAAAAGAAAGAAATTACCATTGGCTCATAGAAAGTTTTCCAACACAGCTGCTTTTCCTGGAGCTTTGACAGCAGAGCTATGCCTCTGAATTATAAACATAGCTGCTGATTTGGCCATCAGAAATTTGGTTCAAAATATAAATACTTTTGAACAAAATAGCCTCGGACTGTAATAGTCTGTGAGTTATTGAAAAAGATGTGGACACAATTGGAATCCATTCTCTCCCAAATGCTCAGAAACCACAGCAACAGTAATTATTTTTCCTCAAATGCTTTCCAACTCACTCCAGCCATTGTTCGGTGATTTGTGGGCTCTGCAGAAAAGCAGATGGTGTGCTTTGACCATTGTTTATTTTACCAGTCAATTTTATTCCATTGTTGTTTCCTCTTTGTTCTCCTGTTTGTTGCATCTGCTCATTTCTTCAGCTAATACTTGAGTATAACCTATAAATTGTCCTGGGCAAAGACAATTTCTGTGCTGTGTGTGGAAAGTGTCTAACAGTGCAAGATAGCCCTGTTCCTAATGCAGGTCTCTGAAGGCAGATGGTAGACATGTAACGATCTTTTGGTGCCACGTGCTATCTTGGGTCCCTTACGGTGCTACTTGAAGTTTTTCATCACTGTATTTTTGGTCTAATTAAGAGACCCAGAATACAGAAAAAGACACTTCACTTACTGGATTTCAGGAAAGCAGCATCAGAAATTGTCTGAAAAAAATGGCCAGTTTGGCCTTCCTCAGGAAAAAAAAAACGTGAAAAGACATGGGCAAAATAAGGCAAGATGTTCACAATATATTGAGCAATAAGTGATACTGAAGAAACGTGTGCTCTTCAGTATTTGCTTCTCTGTAAGCCAATATACAACAGGGATTCACTAACCCTCCTTTCTCTTGTTCTAGTGAAAATCCTATGACTTGCTCTGAAAGTAGGCTCAAAGGAACACAGAAACTTACCCCAGCCACCTAACTGGAGGCAACCCAAAGCTTTGGCTTCAAAGAATATTTTGATTTTAAGTGACTCACCCACAGAAAACAGGTAATAACACAGCCGTTTGGTTTTCAACCAGCATAAACAACTACGTCTTTTAATTTTTAAACACTTTTTCCTAAATAAATTATTCCTGGAAAAAATAAAAAAAATAAAATGTCCCTGTTTTATTATTAATCTCTCTTTTACTGCTACTTTTTAATACCATTAATCACTATACAGAGGAAGACCAGCTGCATCTTCTTGATTAGGCTTAATCCAATTCATTTACTTTAAAAAAAAAAAAAAAAAAGAAAGAAATTGATCAGCATTTGCATTATGTTCTCCCATTGGACTTCTCAATCTTTAGGTCCTCATTTTCACAATGAATCACAGTTCTAGAGATCAACAGTTCCATTTGCGCATTCTAGATAAAGAAAAGATATATTTCTGACGTTTAAAATGTAAACTCTCCATAAACTGTTGGATCATATGGATCAAACGTGCTGGACATGTAAGTGGACTTCTCCTGCATTTGTCTAGATACCTTCTGTGGCATCACTACCTATGAATTCTGTTCAGTTCTCTTTCACTGCTGCCTGGAGATTGTCCCATTAACACATCCAACCACTCTATAAGATGGCAACAGAATAGCCCGGTGGATAAAAAATGTCAGAATCAGCCAAAGAAAAAATTGTTACCCTGCAGGGCAACAATTGCTGCTAAGGCAAAGCATGTATCTATATGGTTCTCCCATTCCATCAGCACAAAGCTCAGGTGGTACCTTCTGGCACAAGTGCACAAGCATTCACAGTTCCTCAGGGAAAAAAAAAAAAATATATATATATATATATATATATATATATTTTGAAAGAGATGCCAGATGGCAAATCCAAGGGAGAACAAGAGGTACCGAAGCTCTGACCAGCCAACAGAAAAACTCTGTTTGCCAGCTGTCTCTTTTTTCCCAGTTTTTAAGGGGACTGAGGTATTTAGATCACTTATTGTTCAGTGCTG
The DNA here is from genome assembly GCA_011075105.1 of Heteronetta atricapilla. Classification (NCBI taxonomy): domain Eukaryota; kingdom Metazoa; phylum Chordata; class Aves; order Anseriformes; family Anatidae; genus Heteronetta; species Heteronetta atricapilla. The sequence continues at coordinate 63,150,142 of CM021763.1, read as the reverse complement.
GCATAATGAAGCCTGATTCTCAGTTGCTCACACACATGAATAGCAGCAACAAGAATAACTAACTTGACTGATAAATGGCTCATCAGGTGAAAGTGAGCATAGGTTATATAGAACAAGTCACTAATCCTACTTCAGGTATGAGAGGCTGAAACTGCAGTAGTCCAAACAGAATGAATATCAGCTAGGCTACAAGCAGGTATATGAGTGGTTAGATGAAGTTTGAACATTATCTTTAAAAGACCCTCAGAGGTCTGCCCAGGCCCTATGGATCTGTGTTTGTGCATTCACATACACAGCATTGCTGTCACAAAAGCTCTTTGGGAGATACTCTAGAGTGAATGGAGCTACTGATGCAGGATGAGCACTGAAATGAAGAGCTTCAGGAGGAGCGAACAAGAACAATCCCATCAGAGACTATGTTATCACTTAGGAGGTAAAAAAAAAAAAAAATAGTAGAAGGGGTGAAACCACTTCCATAGGTAAAAGACAGACTATTCATGCTGAGAATAGTCATTAACTTGAAGAAAGGAAGCCATTAGCTTCTTTGCTTGATTTTTTTGGAAAGATTGATGCAAGAAGCACTCAGAAAGGGCTTAAGCAAAGGTAGGACCCACACTGCTGACCACTGTCCACATAGAGCATCTGTGGCAGAGGAATGCTAAAAACTTAGATGCCTACAGGCTAAGAGAAAACTGAGCAGAGGGCTTCTGAATAATTAGAGTTTAGACACATATAAGGAAAGCTAAGTATATATTTATTTTTTTTAACCTAGATCCCCCCTCTTTTTTTTTTTTTTAACAAACAAACAAAAAACGAGCATAACTGTAGTATATCATGAGGTTCTGTGGATGTTGTAGAGTTTGCTTCTGATCTGTAGTACAAAACTTAAGCAAGCCAGAGATAATGCCACAGAGGAAAGTGGAACATGCTGGTGTAAAAAGTGTTAAAGGAGACCAAAATCTGCCCTGCAACTAGAGATGTCTGTAAAGACTGGATGTTCTTTGAGTCATTATGTAACACATGGCATCAAAATATTCAGTTGCTTCCAGAATTTGAAAAGGAATGAAAATAAAGTCATTTTTAAAAGACATGAAGCCATGGTTTTTAAGAATTGTGCTGAATATATTTTTGCCTGGCTGGCTTGTTGTATAGAAAGTGTGTTATTAAAAGCAGCACTGGGTCACTTTATCTTCTTTATCAAAATAAATGTACTTTAACTTTTTTTTTCTATGAAGGATGTAAGGGTATGATAAGGAGAAGCTGAAAAATTAGTAACAGATCTTTGAAATGGAAATTGCCTAATAAATGATTATCAGTGATAACAGATGACTTATAGAATGTGATAATACATCAAAGAAATGTTTTTTGAAATGCGGATGCAAGCAAGCCTCTAAAATAGACTCTTATTGCTACAGCATGTCCAAAAATCTTGTCTTCACTCACTGTACTTCTAAAGTACATCTATGCACACTGATATCAGCAATGTACCTGGTATATTCACAAAAAAATAATGATTTTGGAAGAAAGTATAGGTGATGTGGCAGGCATGACTTTTGCATTAAACAGTAAGAAACTACTGCTATTGTTCTCTGGACTCTGATTTGTAAAAAATGTATTTAATAAAACAATATTTCTAAAGTATCTATAAATTTTTGGAGTTACTATTCTTGGCCTTTCAGGTTTCAGATGACTACAAATTAATCACAAACTGAAGAAAAGTGGATTCAATGGGGGAAGGAAGGGGGAAGGGGTTGAGAGTAATTGTTTTCATTCAGATCACAGTCAAATTTGTAAGATCAGTGCAGTCTTAGGCCTTTTTTGTGTAAAATGTGTGGCCTGCTTTTGTTAATAAAGTGTTTTTCAATAATGGCAGGAGAACTCCAAGAAACAGAAGGGCAATTTAGATTTCTATTTTTTATAAATGTTTTGTGTTTGGAATTTTCCTTACCTGCCTGTATTGCTCAGTTATGCATGATAGCCATGTCTTTGGGATTATGCTTTTTCAGTGTTTGCCTACAGTAGTTTAATTGGTCCTTGAGACCACAACAGGAAGAGGGTGTCCTTTTAATAATCTATTGTGCCAATAGTAACAGTTGCCCATCTTCTAGGTTTGCACCACTTCTGTGCCTGGAGAGCAGATACCAAGTGGAAGGTTTGCACTATGGTGAGTCAGCAAGCGTGGGCTTCACAGAGGCACTGAAGCTGACACTAGTTTTCACACTTGCCACCTGCAGGAGGGAGAACAGAGCCCCCATACAATACACAGACCGCCGCTGGTGCATTCTGAGTATGTGCAGTTTGAGTAATGGCAGAGAGAGTTTGTTTAGGGGCACACTGTAAGACCAATGCAGTAGGAGAGGAGGTGCCCGCAGCATCAGCTGCGTGCCAGGCTCCCACATCACACTGCCTGGCCTTGCCACTGCAAGACAAAGCTCCCTCAGAATTGAAACCTGGTCTTAAAGGAAGATCATTTGGGATGGAAGGTGTTAGCTGTGGTGATGTGGGGGCTGCAGTGGGAAAGAAAGGTGGGAGAGGCAGCCTTTTGCCTTTATAGTAGAGTAAGTTCTGTTCACAGCTGGCACTTGGTTCTTAGTTACAGGGAATTGCACAGAAGTAGTCTGTTCACCTGTCTCTATTGAACTGCTAAAACAACCACTCTACAATCACATTATTTCCAGACTCTACAATTAGGAAAAATTTCAGTGAAATCTGCTGTGGTCCAGGCGCACAACAGCTATACAGGAGACTGAGCATGTACACCCATCCCCTACTACAAAATCCTTAGCTCCTCATCCAAGCTATTGTCTGACTCTGAACTCTCCAGTTCAACTCCTGATTCATTTTAAGCCTAAACTTAAGTAGTTATGGTACACATCACCTGAAAACCTCAAGGCTTTTTGATCAAAAGAAATGCAAAACCCAGCGCTCAGTATGTCAGAGGGTTCCTATTTGTGTCTTACCCCAAGAAGGTGCTAGTTCTTAGAGTCGCCAATTACAGAAAGTCATTTCAAACTTTCTCAGCAGTTGATGCAATTTATGCAAGCCCATAAATGGTGTCAATTCTCTTGTAATGTCAGCCACATTACAAAGGAAAGGAAACAAAACAGAAAAAAAAGACATGATTATTTGATAGGTACCTGACACTTCAAATACCCTAGAAGTCTATGTAAACTGTAACAACATCTTAGACAAACATTTATTTTTTCTAAGGCAAATTGTGACTAAGTGTCGATTCTGTACTTGAAAAACAGAGAGGTGATCAGCTGGCATCTGACTGAACTTCTGAGTCTGTGAAAGTTTCAGCTGAAAAATTTAGTTTGAGTTAATTACAAAAATTGAGGATTCAAGCTGTTTCATATCTAGACATGCTGGTTGCTTTTGTCTTTCACAAAAATAGCATTTATTGCTAAGAGATAGGTGCAGGAAGGGAATGGTGACTTTCCTATAGAAGCTTTCCAGTAGGAAAAGCGATGACAAGAATTTTAACTGACTTCGAGACAGCTACTGCATACATTTTATGAAACTGGGACCACTTACAACAATGTGAGGCTGGCCTCTATAATATAGAACGGCATTTCTCCTCAGTTAAAAATATTTCACCTTCTGAAAGTCTAAATATAAAAACCCATAGAAACCATTCATTTCAGCAGGCTTTGGGTGAGCCACCAGAAGATACTTGACTGAATGTCAATCTGTTGCTTTCTGTCATCTCTCTCCCTTCATACTCACAAGACTGTCTTCCTTGATCTCAGAATCATTTATGCATGTACCATAAGCATTTCCTTAATTAGAAAGAAAAGCCTAAAGTTTCTGTTTTTTTTTTTTCTATTAAATTAATTATAAAGGCTATTCTTCAATGTGAAAAATGCATTATCCCATTTTGAATATGCAAGCAGATTTACCTGAGTTTTTTGCTTACTTTCTTCTAGTATACTATGACAGGTACTTTCATAATATTTCTGTTGCAGAAATGTTTTTTTTGGGGGGGTTGCTTTGTATAATTTCACCTTGATTTGTTCCACTCACTCAAGTACAACAGAAGAGAAACTGAAGTATTTAATCATCTCTATCCCACAGGGAAAGTCTGGTCTTACCCTTGATCTCTAGAGAACATCAATTTAGATTTTCACCTTCACTATTGATAACTAATTTCATCCTCCTGTGAAGCTGCAGTGGGTGTCACCCAAAGCATAGAACTCCATTCTCAAGTGGGAAAGCAGGAAGAAAATCTGCTCACTTATTCCCTTACTTATTTCTTGATGAATGTCTGAAAAACAGCAGAGAAGTAAACACATTAAGTGAAATCCTGGAGTTTCTGATGCAAGTAAAGATTTTGGCAGGTACTTAATTCATATACCATCATTTGGAAAATCATTTTTGCCCACCCAGACAAAGTACTGCTGCAAGGTATTTATGGTCTTTGCTCTTACCAGAATCAAATCCAATCTTTGCAAAATAATTCCCAACATTAAACACTATTCTATGTTCCATTAAATCTCCATTCCACAAAAGTTCTGAACTCACAAATTTACCTTGGGGCATGAGAAATCCAGTGCAGTTCAGTCTGTGTGAATATACATAGAGCTCATGTGCTCAAAGTAAAATGCCTTGCTGGGTTTGGCAGCACAGTCAGTCCCATTGAGACTTATGCCCATTTTTAATGGAAATCACAAAAAGCTTAGCAGAGCTGGTATTTTTACTGTTAGTTAACCACACAAGAAAGTCTGGGTTGGTTTTAAATCTCCATCCACCATTTTGTGCTCAACATACTAGCTGCTATGAATAACTCTTTTAACCAACTGCATGATGAGGCTGGTTATTAGAATTAATGACCATCACCTAGATGCTTTTGGATTAAATTTGCATCCTACATTAAGACAGAAGGACTTTTTCTTCCTTTTTCTGTTAAAACCTGAATATAATAAGTCTGTATTAAATTATTGTACTGTCAAGTGCTTATTTTTCCCTATTTTCAAAGCTGCTTTTTTTTTTCCTTCATTCACCCAAGGAAGGCTTCACAACAAACAATATAAAAGAGATATTGGGCAGTTAAACAGCAGCAATACAAACTGAGATATAAGAAAAAGACTTATAAACCAGCCTTATAAACCTTTCATTTTTCTGTTTCCATGGCAAATAAAGGCATTTTAGTCCATTTCTAAATGACATGTCAAAGAAGAGATGACATCTTCATCCAGTATTTCTACAATAAATTGATGAATTCTCAAAAGGAAATACAGCCTTAATAGGTGTATAAGTGATCAGTATAGAGAAGACCTGATTTGTTATGACTTTCCACCTAAAGGCATTTTCAACATTAGTTTTTCTTTATTAGCAAATGTTGACTTTTTAATGAGATCATTGCAGCAGTCTCCAGTGGTGCTATTTCAGTTTGTCTCCAATTATAAACTCAGTAGGTCACAGCACAGAGTAAGGGGAAAAAAAATAATAAAAAATAAAAATAAAAAAGAGAGAGAAATAAAAACACACTGAGAATCAAACTTACACGTAGTCCCATTAAAAATACCAAGTACAAACTTCACAGAATTTCTAGGTTGGAAGAGACCTCAAGATCATCAAGTCCAACCAAACTTTGGAGTGAGGGAGAAGACACAGTTTAATGGCTCCATTTTAAACTGAAAGAAATACTAACATGTCCCCAGAGTGATTAAATTTAAGCTTTGTTTAAACTTTGCATGTCTGGGGGTTCCACTTGAACACCTGCAGAAATGCTCATAGTCTGTCTCAGGAACTCCAGGGGCATCACCTAAGCCTGCAGCAGAGGAGTGCCAGTCATAGCAACACAGTCTTCAACAGTACTCCACAGTAAGAAGAAATAAGGAAGCAGACACATTAGCATTTTAGGCCAGATAAGGAATGCACTTTTGAAGAGAATTTTCCAATCTCCTCCTTGTCTGTTGCTTCATGCTATGGAGCATGCTCAGACCACAAAAACTATCTTCCTTTTGGATGACACTGGAGATGTAAATGCTCCCCATGGACTTGCCTAATGCACTCCAACCACTAATGACACTCAGCTCAGAGGCCCAGACTAGCACTTGTTTGAAACAACCTGATCCCACCTCCCAGAAATGGCAGAGTGCTGACATCAGGCTTATAGCATTAACCTTTTCAGTCTGCAGGGCAGCCCCTACCAGGCTATGCTACTTAGGAGTGTAGACACAGCTGAAGTGTAACATGACAAGAAATGACTGCGACTCTGATGGTGTAACTACATTGCTGAGAACCTTTGCCTTGACCTTAAGCTATTTTCTATTGCTCTTGAAAGAACTCAGATATTTTAAAAACCCACTCATTAGCAGAGCTTCCTTACAGAAGGAAAAGTCATCTTTGCAGCTACCTAGTTAGCAGTTGCTGTGAAGGATGGAAAGGTCGCAGGAAATTAACATTAATAGCTGGAACAACTCAGAGCACTGTTTTGCCCAAATCACAAGGAGAGAGGGAGGAAGGACAGGATAAATCAGCTGTGAATACGTTTAGACTAGAGATCAGAACAACGCCCCATAAAGGCATCAGAAGTTGAAAGCATCCCAGAGGCTGCTGCTATTACTTATTCTAGCCAGTTCAAAGATGGAGCGTGATCATATTTTGAAAGGGATTATATGACATACCTGACTGTGAATACAGTAAATTAGACCCTGCGGCCCAGTAAATCTGTTTCGCTCTAATTTTCTCCCAAGTTCCTCAGACAAAGATGTACTGTGGGCAAGAGATAGGGTGATTATCAGCAGAGATGAGGACTTGTTACCACCCAGATCCTGCGTTACTGCTGCCTTAGTAGATGAGGATCAGCACAGTTCCTTCTCATCAAACAATCCCTTGAAACCTGAAAGAGAGGCCGGACAAGGCAGCATAAACAAACCAGCATAAGCAAACCGATAGCCGCCGCTCTTTCGTATGTCACTGCCTCCCTTCCCCAAGGGCTATTAACACCATAGCGGATGCACATGTGAAAAGCTCCTGTAGTTTTTATGGAAGAGTTGCAATCAAAATCAGGGTATTTTAACTGCTCTTATATACAGGAGATTACATGGGTATCAAACTTGTAAGAGCTTCGGTAAAAACACTCTTAGTGAACATGGCAAAAAACAAAACAATACTGTTTTGTTAGTGTATACAGATGCATATAATTTTCAATGGCAAAAGATTACAAAGCTCATTGGAAATTCAAATTTTTATTCAAAGAGCTGAAAATGCTTCACAAAAAGGAAAGCCTACACTATTTCCATGTTTTAATGCAGACACAAGATGAGGAGCGCATTCCTTCACCCTCATTAAAGAAGAGTATCCTTCTGTGCAGATGGCAGTACTTTTCCCCTGGGGTACAAAGAGCCCCAGCACTGACTTGTCCAAAGTCACAGAGTGAACTGGTGCAGTCAAGAACCTCATTGTCATCCTCAAGTAGCACGGCTTCCCATACACTTTTTGCTTCCCTGCAGCTGGTTCCTTTTTATTATATCTCTTATTAACTGCCACCAAGTCTTTATCACATATTTTTCTTTAGCAAGGTCTGATATTCAGCTCAGCCAGTGCTCCATAGGAAGTAGCTCCCTGTGCTGCTAAGGCAGACACGAGGTGCAGCTGCACCATCGTTAAGCATAACAAAAAATGAAAGGCTTCAGGCTCATGATCACTGGGAAAAGAAGGTTTGACACAGCAGAATAGAGGCTCCTGAACATACATCCTTAAAATACATTTAAGATCATCCTGTACCATTCTGTCATCTTTGTTCTGCAAATTCCAGCCATAAAAGAGACTTGGGCTCATCCTGAAATATCAGTTTCTTTTACTCTAATTTCCTCAAGGACATTGCTCTCTTTTTCAAGACAAGGCACTTTCTTAAAGTTAGAAAAAAAAGAAAAAGGTTTATATTAACACTGCATGAAGGTGAGAAGAATTTGTATAAATGCATATCATATTTAGTCATATTTGAATTCCAGGCACTTGGACAAAGAATCTGTTACTGACATGGCCATTGCAAAAGGTAAAAAAGGGAAAGTGAAATAGGAAGGGGAAAAAATAAACAGATCCTATCCACTCTTCAGATTGAACAAGATACATTTTAATCAACACTAGTTTCTGCTCATGGTAGTATCCATTTAATTAAAAACATTTTATAGATTGGATGAACTGCCAACATATTGATCATTCCTACCTGAAAATAAACAGGGAGGGTAAGCTGCAAACAAAACTCAAAGGAAACTTCACCTTATGATGTGACACCAGAAGTAAAACAAATGGCTTTATTTTGTGGATGGTCTCAGATTCTATTACGTTATACTCACATCACTTAGGACAGCCACAGAGGCAATGCTTTCTCCTGCCAGGAAAAGCACATGAATTCCCACATTAATGATGAGAATTCAAACAATCACTTTATTTCAATTTGACATAAAGTACTTGAAGAACATAGCTCTATGGAGTAGATAAAACTTCCCCGTAATATTCAGATTTGTCAATATGAAGAAGACTATCAAAAATAATTTCAGACCCATCTTTTACTTAACCATTTGGACAGTAATTTTTAGAAAACTGTCTCTCTAATGCCCTTTCCTCAAAGAAAACTTTGCAAAGGACAGAGTGGTTGTCATCTCTTCTTTTGTGCAATTGATACGTTTATAAAATAAGGGTTTCTTTTAATGGTGGTACTATAAGAGAATGTAAATGTTTTATTAGGTCTGAGGTTTTTTGTTGTTGTTTTTGTTTTTTTTTTTAGTCTTTGACAGTGGTGCAACCTACATGCCAAGACCTAAAGTCAAAATCTTTGCCAAGTGACTCAGTGAAGTTTCAGTTATTTTTCCCCTACATATGTCTTTTCCACTCCTTCAGATTGTTTGCTTTCCCACTGCAATTCACTTACACCTCAACATGAAGTATCATAGGTATCATTCAACTTTTCTGCCGTCTGACACTCATTCAGCCAACATATTAGATAAAATAGTGTCCTGAGCCTACAGGAAAGCTTGTGTCATACTTGTGCCACTGCTGAGCATAAAAAAAGTTAAAGGCCATCACAGCTACAACAGAATGTTTTGACAGAAGGAGTGCTGGAAACCAAATAAGTAATTTAGTGAGAGAAAAAAGAAGTACATTTAGAGAGAGGTGTTCAAAATTCAGCAGGCAGGTGTGAAAACTAGGAAACTAGGAATAAACAGAACATGAGGATCCTTCACTGGACAAAAAGCATAGGGAATAATTCCTCCTGAGGCCACTGAAAGCTTTGTCACTGAAATAAGGGGAATCTGAAGTTTCATACCCAGAGGCTCAGCATTCCTCTCAATAGTACCTGTTTTTACAGTAACGTGATTTCCTCAGCAGAGCAAAGATCAGCGTTTGTCTGAGCCAGCAGCAGCAAGAGTGTCTCTGGAGAAAGTGAAATACTACATTAGTGTATCAGAAAAAAAAAAATGTTGAAAGTACATGGAAGAGGCAGGTGTTTACTCTGACACTATAATTTTAGTTTATATAAACTGTAGCACTTAGTGGTTATTTATGTCCCGCAGTGAACCAACACGTCAGTTTGGGGACCAGTTAGCACATTTTAAAGGCTTTAAAGAACTGCCAAAGACTGCAGCGGCAGAAGTACGTTGGTTTTCAGCTCACCTCTAATCAGCAGCACTGGGAGAAACACTCACCAAGTCTTTGCTGTATCAAATACTAGTTTTTGAATTCTGGATGAATTTTAACAATGCAGAGGAAAATCATAGTATTTAAAGATTTCTATTGTCTTGGCTCTTTTTAGGTTTAAGGATATCTATCACAATAAAAAATAACCTACCACTGACTCATATTCAAGCAGCAGAATGACTTCCATGTCCCTACCACTTCCTACAAGCTAGAAGAATTAAAAACAAGTTATATTTTGATGAGATGTCTGCTACACAGAAAGAGGAACCTGCAGACTGGTTGCAGACACAAGTAGTAATCAGAGAGAGTGTCAGTGTAATTACTTGAGGAAGAATCTCTCAAATTATTTACTTATACCTCATTTTGTTACATAGTTGATACAGAAATATTCCTATCTGCCAGTAGTGATACAGATCTTCAGCACCCGCTGTACAATGACCTGTGAACTAAATGGGTTGCAGCAGCACAGCTGGTCTGCCACAAGCTTTACAACCAGGTAATTACCACAGAGACCTCCACCACAAGCAGACAGCTACAGTTTGGATCCACTAGCTGTGCTGTGAACCAGAGCAGAAGGAATCAGAAGCATTGCACACTTGGCTGTAGTATTATATTCATTAGTAGTCCCCTCACTAAACTAGCTGTATGGCTTCAGACACTCAGCCGTTAACTTGCTCCCACCCAATGCCCTCCTCCGGAGACAGCACCTGATACTGCTCCTGGCCTGCACACAGGATGCTCTCCTCCACTGTCCAAGCCCAGAGAAGGCTGCCATGACCTCAAAAAAATCACCATCAACTGCTCAGCCAGTGTTGTGGTTGATTTACCCAGATGGGCAAACTGCTCCAGCACAGGTCCTCCACCGGTGGCAGCTCCCCCCAGCCCCCTGCTCCTGCATGGGCTCCTCTCCATGGGCTGCAGCTCCGGCTCAGGGCCTGCTCCTGCGGGGGCTCTCCATGGGCCGCAGCCTCCTCCAGGCCACATCCACCTGCTCCACCGGGGGCTCCTCCACGGGCTGCAGCGTGGAGATCTGCTCCGTGTGGGACCCATGGGCTGCAGGGGGACAGCCTGCTCCACCAGGGGCCTCTCCACAGCCCGCAGGGGAACTGCTGCTGCCTGCCTGGAGCACCTCCTGCCCTCCTGTTGCGCTCACCTGGCGGCTGCAGGGCTGGCGCTCACCATCCTAGCTGCTGTTGCACTGCATTATTTTTTTTCCCCTTTCTTAAATCCACTCTCACAGAGGTGCAAACAACAAGGGTTATTGGCTCAGCTCTGGCCAGCAATAAGTCCCTTTTGAACCAGCTGAAACTGGCCCTTACCTATCACAGGGCAGCTGCTGGGTTCTCCTCAAAACAGCCACCCTTGCATCTCCCCTCTACCAAGCCCTTGCTATGTAAACCCAATACAGGTATGCAGCAGAGTTGAGTGCTGAACCTGATCCTCCTTTGGTGTTCCCTTATAGTGGGGGCAGGGGGAAGGGGGAGGTGCAGTTTTAGTATTTATTAAAACTAGGGAAAAAATGAACCTAAGCTCTATATTATGGCTTGCTCTGGTGAATGTAATCTATAGTTGCAAGTATTTGTCTGACAACTTATGCACACAACATATTCAGCCATTTTATTTTTATTTTCTAATGCTTCTAGCTGTATTATTTCTAACTGAAAGGACAGTTTATAACTTTCAACAGCCACTGCCTAAATTACAAGATTTCAGGTGTAGAGATATGGAAGCACCTGTGGCTCTCAATAAAATAATATCGTTCATTTATATTTGCAACAGTTGTAGAACAAAACATTTAGCACTGATATGGGGCCCTCTGCCAGCTGCATTCCAAATGTCTTAGGCAGGGAAACATGAACGAGCGAGGAGGAACGAGGCAGAGCAGAAGTCCCATACATGACTGCGCAGGGTGTGGGTGCCCTGGTGCTGGCAGGGGGCTGCGGGGCTGCTGCATGTGGCGAGGCCAGGGCTGCCCCGTGCAGACACAGCCAGATCCAGATGGCTCGAGTGGCCTCACTGCAGGGCACGGCCAGGCTCCGCAGATGAGATGGCAGAGCCTTAGGGAAACGGGTTTAAGAAGGGAGGAAATACCAGACAGAGGACAGGAAAAGTGCAAAACAGCAGTGTGAACAGCAAGGTTGAAAAAGAGGATGGGGAGAAGGTGGCAGAGGAGTTGTCCACACTGCAGTCTTTGCTGGAGCTGCTCACGAAGGATGGCATCCCATGGGAGGGACCCCCCGCAGCAACAGGGGAAGACCAGGAGGAGGAAGGAGCAGCAGTGCAGAGCTGTGGTGGACTGACCACAGCCCCCATGCCCCATCCCTCTGCACCGCTTGGGGAGAGGCCAGGTGGAGGTAGAGGAACTGGAATGAAGGAGTAAAACTGGGCCTGGAAAAGGGAAGTGGAGGAGGGGCTGTTTTAATTTTTTTTTTCTTCATTTCTCCCCATCCTAATCTATTTTAATTGAAAATAAATCAGGTTTCCACAAGCAGAGTGGGTTTTGTTTTGTTTTGTTTTGTTTTTCTCCAAGCCAGTAACTGGCAGGTGATCTCCCAGCCTTTTATCTCTACCCAAGAGCTTTCTCACACTGTTTACTCCCCACAGCCCTCTGGTAAGAGAGCAACAAGCTGGCTGGTTGCCAGGGCTGTCCCACCACGACGACTTACCGAAGGGCACTCAGCAATTCGCTGTAGCAAAGCCAAGAACAAAACACAGCCCTCCTGCTTCCCAGCCCAGTGCATCTTACTGTCCACATGCTCTCTAACCTCTCCCGGGATACAGCTGCAGAAGGACAACCCAACGCATACAGATCTGCACAGGAAACATCAGCCAGGTACAGACAGGGTGCAGTAGCCAATATGAGCCCTGTCTCTGAGACTAATCCCTGAGCCCAGGCAGTCCAACAGACTTCAAAGGAAGCACTGCATTGGCACAGTGTGGCTAGGGCTTAAGAGGCCTTACAGTTGATTTCAGTAAGTGTTTTTGGCACACAAGCCACATCAGAAACATTTCATTTAAATAGCATCTGCAGAGTTTCAAGAAGTCAGGTCAGAATAATGTTACGTTATTTTTGCACTCAGATTTATCATCTGCAGTCCATTCTAAAGGCCTAGCTGTTGTAAAAGGCAAGCTTTACAGGAGAGAGTAGAGAAAAAGCAAAAAGGCTTTTACAAAAAGTTTTACTAAAATTTCTACATATCTTCTGAATAGCCACCATGCGCTCATCTCTGATGTGAGACACAGAATTTTTTAACTTTTATGACATATAGGTAAAAACAGTCACACAGAGTACATTTAATCTAACCAGGATGGAATTTCACTATTACATCTAGAGCATGTAGAAACGGACTGGTCCAATTCAGTACACTGCCAAAAAAAAAAAAAAAAAGGCACCATATGAACACTGGGGCTCCAAAAGAATGACCAAGTAGTCATCAACATGGACAAGCACTCCAGTCTAAAGACATTTTATGGCTTTTTGATCTGCATAAGCTATCTGCTAGGACAGAACACAGATGAATCTACTGCAGCACATGCTTAAAAATGACCACAGATCACGTGAATTGCCTGTCACTTTCTACATTTTTCCATTTTTCTGTGAGCAGAGGAAGAGACTTTTTATTTTTTTATTTTTATTTTTTTGCTAAGCAACTTATGATGCTTTTACTCCAAATTTCCTGTAATTTCAGGAAGAAGTTTGGTTAAATATGTGTCTTTTGCCCTGTTGTTAGGGCACAACTGATTAAATAGTTTTCAATGTGTGCAAGTGGTAGCAGCTTACCCCATGGTAGAAAATGAGATAAAATGTACATGGACTGAAGCTGCACATTTTCAAGACAAAGCCAAAACAATTAATTGTTCAGTACTTTTGCCTCATGTATTTGTGCCTGTATTCTAGCACTTTCTAGGCTGCTGACAAAAACAGTATGATGTGCTACAACAGTAGTAATACTTGAGAAAAGATAAAAGTTTTTTGCAAGTTTTCTTTTCCTCCCTCGCCCCCCCCCCAAAAAATTTAAATTGGCCAACTAAACTTTGCAGAGGTATTTACATAACAATCACTGGTAATGCAAGATTATTACCAAGCATATTCTTAATCAGGTTAGCATCAGGAAAGTATGCTGTTCTTTGTACCACACTGTACCATGCTAATGAAAATTAAAACAATTTAACAATGAAAATTAAAACACTATATTGCTGTGGGTGTATACTGTAATGTAATCAGGGATGTGATCTCTTTCAAACTAAGTATTTTAAGATGCATTTTTCAGCAGGCTAACACAAATGTAATGTTACAACTTTGATCTTGTTTGAATCTTCTGGCAATAGAATATCTTTGATTTTATAACGATGTATAAAGGCTGTGAATTAGAAAAAGCCACAGAAAAGTAGCAACAGGATGAAATGAAGTTTGGCCATAAGTTTGTGCTGAGTCTAGAAGACAGAGTATACAGCCAAGAATTTGAGAAGAGAACAATATTGAAGTATATTCTAGTGATCTGGAAAAGATCTAAGATCAATACTGATAAGGTTTATACAGTTTAATGAGGAGCATGGTAAAGGTGTAACAAAAGGTAAAGACACTGAACATTTAAAGTAATCCAATAATTACAGTCACATGTGATTTTGAGTTTAAAACAAATAATATGAATTGTCTGAATGCCTCGAGCAAGATAGTGCATGTCGCTGTGTCTATTTTATCTGTAACAGTTCCTAACATAGGTGATGCTTCATTTGTGTTCTTCATAAGTAAAATTTAGAGGAAAAGAAACCTTTCAAAGTTCCTTACTTTGGTTGTTTGAGTAAGACATAAATTGCATGTGGTAATACAAGACAAATACAAGACAATGCAAGACATCTACCATCTGCCACTTGTATTCCATCAGATTATACTGCAAATTTAGAGATGACACTGTGCCCAAGTGCAGCTATAATATAAATGTACTCTGTTTATTATTTGAAAGTTAAGCAAGAAATTTCTATCATTGGAGAGGTGCTCTCGATCCAGTCAGGTTCCAAGCCAGCTGTTTTATTTATACTGGAAAATACCCCACAATCTAGGTAGCCCTGCTCACCTCAGTGAAACGCAGATTTGGAAGAGGAAAGGCACATTCTCAAGTAAGGCACATGTAAATTAAATGAACATCAGCTAGCTGAGAAGCTGAATAAACTTAAAGAAAAATGGATTGCATGATACTAAAAGAGGCTAAAGAAGGAGATAAGTAAGAACTATATAATCCACTTCTCCCTTCTTAGAGTGTTCACTTGAAAAGACATGCTAGCTGTTAAATGCACCTAAATGGCAAACTCTACACTTACCAAAGCACAAAATCATCTCTCAGCTTACCTGTTTGTCCCACTGTCAGCTCAGAGGGGTCCTGTACAGACACCTTGTCTTTCAGCTTTGTGATCGGCAAGACTGTCCTGTAAGTGCTCTTATTCCTTGGATGTGGTTGACTAATCGTAGGCTGCAAGCTCTTCTACCACAGCCTTCCAGCTTGCCCCTTCTCGTGTCACTTCAAGAGTTTCCTGTGGGAGTGAGTATGAGAGGGACAAAATCGGTAGGCTCCCCATTTCCAGCTGAAACATTATCCTGTCACTTTAAGCTGCACACCATTAAGGTTGATAAAGCAGCAGGTGAAGAAAAAAAATGATCATTTGTACACAAGACTTCATGTCTGAAAAAAAATACTAGTAAAATCTTCTGACACATAAAACAACTGCTTTCAGACTGCTATGGGGTGGAACAGGGAAAAACAAACAAACAAACACGAACAAAAAACAGGCAGGAACTTATGTGCGTATAGGAGGGAGAACTGACTGGAAAACAGCTTATTGAAGTGGACAGAACTGCCTATAGAAACATTTGCATGACTGACTCCCTGGTTACCATTCCTTTTGATATCTGTTCTTTGTCCTGCACTGTGCAAAAAGGGACACCTGGGTACAAAAATAATACACATCTAGTTGTATTTATACCCACAAGAGATTAGGTGTATTTGACTTCTAAACCAGCTCCAATGAATCATCATTTCTAGGTATAGTTCTGCTGTACTCTCTGCTTCAGCATTTAAAGATTATTCTTGTAATCTTTGTACCTTATAAAACATCATGAGTTTTTAGTAACTTCAGTTTTACAAAAGACCAGATAATTTAAGTACTTTAGACTTTTTTACTTGGTGTCACTTTCATTGGAGAAAGATCAACTAGAATGTCATACTGAGAGAATACCAATTTTATTTTGTAAGGGAGAGGTTTTATCATTCTATGCCACCCTTTTCATGTTAAGTGTTCTCACTGATTTTAGTAGAGATGCTTAATCCATCAAAATCCTCAGAAGGCAAGCAGTGTGTGTTATGCAGCATCTGGCCTTACGTACTTTCTTAAAGCTAAAGAAAATGTTGGCTTGAGATCAAGAGTCCAGTCTGCCATTTATCCCACGTTCAGCAAATTGATCTGAAACACAACCTTCCACTTATCAGCAATACATAAAAACTTGGCAGGATGGACAAGGAATAGAAAAATTACCCTCCCCACCACCTCTCCCCCCCTTTCTCTCTACACAACCACCCCTCACCCCTTCACCCCTTTCTTTAAACTACTTTGGACAAAGTCCTTACTGCCAAATCCTGTCAGTGTTGAGCAAGGTAGTCATTACACCGAGATTGCTCTCGCATTTCAGATTAAGACACCAATCAACATCCTGATGAAACCAACTGTTAACAGATCAGTCCTTAAAGACTGGTATATTTCAGTAATTTACACAGCCTTTTTTGCTTTTAATGATCATAGGTTTTATTTCCCACATTAACTCATAGATTTATTTTTTTCTTGACTCCACTCAGTTTTCTGTGTATTTTTAGAACAACAAACTTTGTTTCATCTCTGTGCATACAGCCTCTCCAGAATGAGAATCAATCGCTGAAGATCATTCTCATCTAACTTTTCATGTAGGTTTACTTTTTTTCTTAATTGCATCCAATTACTGTCCTTTGAAAGTGTGTTGGACATTCAGAACATGCTCAATTTCATGTCTCAGCACGCATCTTTAATACCAAGTAGAAAAATGGTCTGCTGCTTTTAAAGGATTAATAGCTTGACGTAATTTGAGGTGAGGTGGACATCACAGGTGGTCGTGGATGGTGAAAGTGCAAGAAACAAGGAATGAATAACATCTTATGATGCAGCTTAAATATTTATATGTTACAATGAAAATATAGTTTGGAGTAGGTATTAGTATTAGAAATAAGCAATTCTCCAGGTACAAATATTGAAAAAGAACAGCTGGCTGTTTTTTAGTCCAAAACATGTAGTCCTGACGGGTGAAAAGAGTATGATAAAAAATGTTAGGTAGAGGATACTCTTTGTAAATTGACTTATGTAAAATCATTAGTTACCTAGGATATATCCAGCATGCTAGGCATGGACAAAAGCATGTAAGAACAAAGCAATACGGTGAACAAGTTGATGAATCCCAAATAATTTTAGAGAGAATGAAATCCATGCACCAACTTCCTTGAAATCAAAATGCATACTTGTTTGCATGGCTTACCATTTCTTTTAGGTGCTTCCAACTTCACAATTCTTTCTAGGCAAAAGCTTAATTTCTAAATATTTCTAAAGTAGAATTCCACTTATTCATTTTATATGATGACCGTTGCACAGAAGACAAAGCAAAATAATTGAAACTAAAGTGGTACCTCATGGGACTAATTACTGCACTAAAGAGAACTTGATAAAGAGAGTGACTGAAATGGCCAGAGAAAGGAACAGATGGCTTGAAGCACTGCCTGCTTTCCTGCCCCAAATCCACACATTCAGGGAGACTTCTTGAGATGGCCTAAACCGCCCATCTATATGAGGTCAACAATATCCACAATTAGAAAGCATCTCCTGTTACAAAGTACAAGTGCTTTCTTTCAGATTGCATTAGTTCCTTCCTGTTCATCCTCCCTCTAGACTTAGGGAGCAGCCACCATTCTCCACATGACACCTCTTGTACCTTAGGCTATGCTGCCCAAACATGTTTCAACTGCTGTCCTTGTGACTCTCCATAGAGTTGTTTTTTTCTTTAAAAAGGAGCACAACCTACAGCTGGACACAGCCCTCCACCTGGAACTGCAGTACCCCAGACAGTTGAGCACTGATATTTTCCCTCCTTTTCCAGAGAAGAACCAGAGAAGACTGTTTGCCTCCTTAACACTGGCATCGTGTTATTGACTTCAATGCTTGTTTGACTTACAAACATTCTCGAAAATCACTGAAATCAAGCCTTTTCACTTTGACACCAAACTGTGACAATCACTCAAGGAATAGCTGGTTTCTAATCCATTATAACTGCAAAATATTTAATTATATGACTGTAAAGAATGTATCATAGAGCACTCTCAGACTTTGTACAAAGGCAAGATAAGTCACACCCTGCTTCATCTTATTCCTCAGTAAGCCATTTGATATAACAAGGAGCAAAATTGTATTAATCTATTAGATATTAAAAACATCTGTTGGGTTGTGGACTTTTTAAATTGGCTTATTAATTTATCTCATTATTTAAATTCTAGGTGATTATAAACTCTATTAACTTCTAACCAGAATCCTTCCAAGGGTCGGGGTTAGACTGATAAGCCAACACTTCAATAAATGCCTCTCCTTGAAAGACTAAATGTCATCATTATGATGGAAATGATTAGGCACTTTGGGTACCTCATACATCCAGTTACCTAAATTGTGAAAGAAAAAAAAAGTACCTCCCACAGTTAGTGAGTATACCTTCCATTGCCTTTCATGAGCAGGCAACTGACTTTGAGGAGGTTTGGAGAGCGTCTGGATGCTGTGTCTGCCCTGCTCAGCAACAGACAAAACACCGGTGTGATACCAATGCTGTTCTGGCTACAAGTGCAAAGCACAGCACTGCATGGGCTGCAGGGAAAGTTAACTCCACCCCAACCATACCCAGTACAACCTCCACCCCATTCCATAACATTTACTGGAGGGTAGGAAGGCCCTGCAGAGGGACCTGGACAGGATAGTTCGATGGGCAGAAGCCAATGGGATGAGGTTCATCATCATCACTAAGTGCCAGTTCCTGCACTTTGGTCAAAACAATCCCATGCAGAGCTATAGGCTTGGGACAGAATGGCTCAAAAGCTGTGCAGAGGGTAAGGATCTGGGGGTGTTGGTGTGGTGGTTTTACTTGGGTGGGCAGCTGAGCTCCACCACAACCGCTATCTCACTCCCTCTCCTCAAAGAAGAATAGGGAGAAAATATGATGAAAAGGGCTCAAGGGTTGAAATAAGGATGAGGAGATCGCACAGTAATTATCATGATGGGCGAAACAGACTCAGCATAGGGAGATAGCAAGATTTATTGCCTATTACCAACAAGCTAGAGAAGTGAGAAACAAAGGAAAGAAACCAAAAGCACCTTCCCCCCATCAACCCTCTTCTACCTCCTCCCCACAAGTGGTGCAAGAGAACGGGGGAGTGGGGGTTATGGTCAGTCTATAGCACTTCTTTGCCGCCGCTCCTTCTCGGTCACTCTCGTCCCCTGTGCTGTGGGGTCCCTCCCACGGGATGCACTCCTTGCTGAACTGATCTGGTGTGGGCTGCCCACAGGCAGCAGTTCTTCAAGAACCGCTCCAGATATGGGTCCGTACCACAGGGTCCATCCCTCAGGAGCAAACTGCTCCAACCTGGGTCCCCCACGGGCAGCAGCTCCTGCCAGGTCACCTGCTCCTGCGTGGGCTCCTCTCCACGGCCTACAGGATCGGCCCGGAATCTGCTCCGGCAGGGGGCTTCCACAGGCCGCAGTCTCTGTTGGTGCAGGTCCACCTGCTCCACCGTGGTCTCCTCCACGGGCTGCAGTGTGGAACCCTGCTCCACTGTGGTACTCCATGGGCTGCAGGGGGACAGCCAGCCTGCTTCACCGTGGGCCTCAGGGGACTTCTGCTCCAGCACCTGGAGCACCTCTCCCCCTCCTTCTTCACTGACCTTGGCGCCTGCAAGGCTGCTCCTCACTCCTCTCACTCTCCCAGCTGCTGTGTGATGCAGCATTATTTCTGTCTTAAATGTGCTCTCTCAGCGGTGCAAAACAACATCACTTACTGGCTCAGCTCTGGTCAGCAGTGGGGCCCTTACCAAACATGGGGCAGCTTCTTGATCCTTCTCACAGAAACCACCCCTATGGCCCCCTGCTACCAAAACTTTGCCACGTAAACCCACTAGAGTTGGTTGACACTCACCTGAACATGAGCCAGCAGGATACCCAGGTGGCCAAGATGGCCAACGGCATCCTAGCTTGTATCAGGAATAGTGTAGCCAGCAGGAGCAGGGAGGTGATCGTCCCCCTGTAC
Organism: Heteronetta atricapilla; assembly: GCA_011075105.1. Lineage (NCBI taxonomy): Eukaryota > Metazoa > Chordata > Aves > Anseriformes > Anatidae > Heteronetta > Heteronetta atricapilla. Next base: position 63,130,143 of record CM021763.1, on the reverse strand, counting down.
TCTGCTCTGGTGAGGCTGTACCTTGAGTACTGTGTTCAGCTTTGGGCCCCCCACTACAAGAAAGACATTAAGGCCCTGGAGTGTGTCCAGAGAAGGGCTACAAAGCTGGTGAAGGGCCTGGAGCACAAGTCCTGTGGGGAGGGGCTGAGAAGGAACTGGGGTTGTTTAGTCTGGAGAAGAGGAGGCTCAGGGGAAACATTATTGCTCTCTGCAGCTACCTGAAAGGAAGCTGTAGGGAGCTGGAGGTCGGCCTCTTCTCGCAGATAACAAATGATAGGACTAGAGGGAATGGCTTCAAGTTTCACCAGGGGAGGTTCAGGTTGGAAATGAGGAGACATTTCTTCTCAGAAAGTTAGTTAGGCATTGGAACACGTTGCCCAGGGAGTCATCCTCCCTGGGATGTTTAAGGAAAGGCTGGACCTGGTGCTTAGTGACATGGTTTTGTGGGTGACATTGGTGGTAGGGGCATGGTTGGACTTGATGATCTTGGAGGTCTTTTCCAACCTTAATTATTTCTATGTGTCACACTCAGGTTCTACATACTTTAGTACATAGGTATTCTCATCACCACTGTTCCCTATCCTTTAACAGATACATGTATAGGTACTTCTTTTCATTCTATAGGCCTCTCCCAAAATGTTCATAAAAACTGTTGATGATTTTGGCTTCATCTACCAAAGTAGCCATTCAGGGCAGGCAAAGTAGGATTTTTGGACATCAGCACCAGCTTAGCTTGAGTTGTTGCTGCAACTTGCCCATTTCCTTGTGAAGTTGACCAGTCAATGGTTCTGCAGTGTCTTCCTACAACACATAACTTAAATTAAAGATTAGTTTTCTCCCAAGGTTAAATCTCCTTGATGCACTCACCTGATATCCCCATCATTTTGCATATCCCCCCAGGTGTACCCCAGTCCTTGGGTGAAGACAGTCCCATGAGTGGGTCTGCCTTTTCCCAAGGCAGGAGCAACCCACACCACCTTCCACATCCACTCCCTACATGCGCTACAGGGACTTTGGCTCCTCTCACAGTGTGTAGGGGTTTTGTTTCAGTAGGACCAGGATGGTTGTCGGACACTCTGGTGTTAACCAGCCAAGTGGTTTCTGGTAAGTTCACATCCCAGCTTTTCCATGTCCAACACCCAATGCTCGTAACATAGTCTTTAAAAGTCCATTGTACCTCTCAACCTTTCCAGAGGCTTGTAGGTGGTAGGGGATGTGATACACTCATTCATTGCCATGTCTCTTGGCCCATGAGATTATTTCAGGTTATTTCAGACAAGGTTGTTTCAGAAGTGACTTCCATTGTCTGACTCAATTCCCTTAATTCGAAATAGTTCCTCTTTCAAGTCACTCCATATAGAGGGCTCACAAACTGACTATATAGCCTGGAACACTGGTACTTCACACTTGATAGGTAATATAGGTAACTAATTTAATAATCCACCACTTATGCGTCTGACATAACATAAGCCATTATGTATTAAAAAGCTTACTAAATCCTTAAAAAACAAACAAACAAAAAACTCATCCTTACCTGTATACAAAAATATGCACATGCAAGATAGCTAAACAGAAGATACCAAGCTGATAAATTATGGTTTTCCTCTGAATACAGAATACTTAATATCAGACAGAGCAGTTGGTCTTGTATCAAACCCGTTCATCAAACAAAAAATCCATTGCACTCTAATTTTCTTTCCTCTATTCCTTGTGCCTTTCACCCCAATGAATTGTTTCATCCCAGCTTAAAAGTCTCCAGGAGCGAGTTCAGTAATGATTAATACCATATACACCTACATGAAGTATACAGCTTAAATTATAGTGCAGACTTTTGTCTAGAGCATATAAGAAACAGCAATGAAGCACAGGTTAGTTCACTCACCCTTAGTAATAACCCAGTCCCTACCAGGGATAAATGAATGAATAAATCAGCACTCCCCAAAAATCTAAATCAATATTCTCCTCTTAGGTAGTAAATCAGCTCCTATATGGGTTGTTGGCAATTCCCTACAGAATATGAGACTGGGATACGTGGTACCACAATTATTTTCTCAGCAAAGAAAACCAAACTATATTGATGTATGGACTAAGGAGAATACTACTTTGATTTCCAATGCAGTCATCATCTGCGCTATCATTAAGCTAACTTAATGTGTGCTATTTTTGCAACCTTTTCAGCTTCTTTCCTTGATAAACATAATCAATAGACTATAATGAAGTGATACTTTTGCACTGACAGTTTAATTGAAATATGAGGCATTTCCATCATGGTGATTTATTTTTATTTACACTAAAAAAAAAAAAAAACTTTTGAAAATGTAGACATTTATATTATTACAATTTGCCAATGTTTATTATTATCATCTTTTAATTCCATCCTTATTTAATCAGAACACAATTGCTGCTGAAATTCAAGGCAAGAACTGATCAGTATCACAGGTCAACCATAAAGAAAAATTTGTTACAGCTTTGCAACACCTCTTCAACATAAGAGAAAGGAAAATTTTCTCATTTCAGTTTACTTAACCAGTTCACACAAAAAGTTCTGCTAGCTGTTATGTTATAAAACATTGCCTAAGAACAAACAGTTTAATTAACTATAGGTATTCTTTACGCTGGTATTGAGTTTCAATACAAAATATATTTTGATCATTTTCCTTCTTCCTTTACATATCTGGAATACCTTAGATGGCTTTACTTAGCTAATATTTACTTACAATATGGGTCTTCACATTTGTAATTAACTTACAGTTTCCATCTCCATATAGTTACACAGAAACAAGAAGTCAAACAGTTCCTCTATAGACATTTAGTTTCAACAAGATATTAATTAAATAAACAAAGAAAAGACAACTCTTTGGTAAGAATAGGCTGCCAAGTAAAATGCAAGCTACTAAATAATAATAAAACATCTGATTTAGAGGTAAAACAAATGAAAATGAAATAAGCTTAAACCCAAATGCAAAGCAGCAAAGTAGAAAAGGAAGTACTAAAGAAAAATCTGAGCAATGGAGAAATCTGCCTCTCATGAAGGCTGAGATGAAGGAAAAAAACAACAACACACACACAACATAGGAACAGAGAAAGGCATAAAAACAGATTAGTTGGCCAAAAGTTAGGTTAACATTAGTTAATATTAGCAAAACCTGGGACTGTGTTACGACAGTGAAAATATACCCCTGTGCCAAATTTCCAGAGGTACAAATTCCCAGTCTGCTCACAGAATGTTTCACAAGCAGCTTTTCAGACAGCTACACAGAGACCAAACTGGAAAATATCAGCAAAGATTTGAGAAGAAGTTGAAAAAAGGGGCAGGTTTGGAGTCATGCTGCTGCTAGCTCTTTTTCCAGAAGGTTGCTCCTGCTGGGGGCTGTGGTGTTCCTTGTCCAGAGCTGCAGCTGGTGATGCAGAGGAGCAGGACCCACCTTGCAGCAGCCCCACAGCATGCCTGGGAGGCCAGTGGGATGGGGACATGCAGAGGAGCCAAAGCAGGCTTGCTGTTGAGCAACACAGGTCAGGGAAGGCATCCACCCCTTCCCTGGGATTCATGGGCATGATGTGGATTTTATCCATTGAAACTTGCTGAGCACAAAGTGGAAAGCATCAACCCTGCAAAGGCACTGATGGGAGAGAGAGATTTGTCTGGAGACCTTTTTGTCTCATCCAGCAAATCTGAATTTATGTTATTTTAAAAGCCATACCATTTTCATTTGTGTTTTAACCAAATTAGTAATAGAAATTAAAAGCCTCCCTGTGTCTGGCACACCTTGCTTTAAGGAAATGATACAGGATGGGCTCAAGGTTTGTCACACTCGTGATATGAGAAAAAAAATTATTTGTCCTGCTGTTTGCCAAAGTCTGGCACCAAATTTCCTCCCAGAGGACCTTGTCTCCCTGAGCAATGAAACCTGGGAAGTCACTCCATCTTCTCAGTGCCCCAGCACCTCCCAGTAAGCCACGAAACCAGCAGTCTTGCACAGCCTGCATTCCCAGAGCCCACCCTACTACCTTTGAACATACACTGAATCTTCCTACCGCATAGCCCAAATTGCCATGCTGCAGCTGGCGCACAGTCTCACTAAGGTCTCATTCAAAACACTTTCTCTTCCCCAGCCCCTAAACAGCATCTCTTTTTTTAAGGAAGAGCCCACTCCTCCAGCAACTGGCAACAGCTGTGTAGACAGCATCACCAAGCCCAGCTCTGCATGGGGTGAGGGTTTTTTAAGACTAAAGTTTTGGCAATAAATATATTGATGTTTGGATAGATGAGGTAGGGAATATGTGGATCAAACTGGGTAAGATGAAAATGCTATCATCAAGTCCAAAAAGAGGAACAAATGCCCAAAATAAAGGTGGCAAAACATATCTTGTTTCAGGAATAAATGTTCCTGGAAGTCCCAAGCAGAGAGCACAGGCTATTCTTGACCACACTACAAATTTTAGCAAAATACTGGCATTGCTCATAGAAAAGAACCAAGTCCTAAGAGGCCCAGTTAATTAGGATTTTAAGTACTTGGCAGGAGGGTTACAGAGAGTAGCCTGCTTTTAATGCAAGGAACTACATTAATTGGGAAAAACAAACCAACTTTGCATTATCTGGGGAAAGGATACAAGCACATAGTTCCTCATTAGCTAGAAACACATGTAGACTAAAAGACGGTTTTCTTTTAGTAATAGGTATTTTGATAAGCATCTGCCAACCGCTGGCTGCCAACCCCTGTACCAGGAAAGAGGAGAAGGATCTGGATTGCAATTGAATCCTGTTCCCACAATGATTCCTATTGCAGGAGTGAAGCCTTTGCTACAGCAGAGCTGTTGGCAAACATTTCTCAGCTAGCCACTAGAGACCTGAATTTTGTAATATTACAAAATTATTAAAGAGCTAATGTGAAGAGCAAGAGACAAGTTATATTCAACAAGAAAACCTCACCAGCTCCCATGGTCCTTGTAGCATTAACCCAAACAGCAGAGAGCATATTGTCTTCACAGCATGCAGAGACAAGTTCTTGGGAAAGGTTCAGCAGTACCTTCAACAGGCCTGGAAGCAGCAGCACTGCCAAGGAACACCCCGTCCCTCTCAGCTGCAATGAAAGGCTGAGATTTGAGAGGCCAAGCAATAAAAGGTGTTTCCAACACCAGAGGAGAAGTCCCTGCTGTTTCACCTGCAGCCCCTGGAATGTTTTTGCTCTTTGCGAACCTCAGTGTTCGTCAGAAAATGCTCCTGTGACACATCTACTGCAGGCACTGACAAGCAGAGGGAGTCCTGAGTACTTGGCAGTGTATGGTGCTAGAGAAAATGCAGAAGAGCTGAAGAGCATGCGACAGAACGATGGAGACACACTCAGCAGGGGCCACCTTGCATCTGGGCCATTCTGGAGATGACAGACGGCACTGATAGCCTTCAAGGGACAATTGCTGGGATGGCATAATGGAGCAGTAGGACACAGCCAGGAGCAGGCTAAAATTCTACATTAGAAATATTACTTAGTTATAGCGATGATTTTGAGAAGATACCAATAAATGTAATAAATATGTGCCAGCGGATACCCCAATGCAGAAAGAAATTTATTTCAGACAAAAATAATACAGGGGAAAAAATATATACATATACTGCTGTGTCCCAGATTAACCTGTCAGGGAAAACAATGCAAGGTTATTGATCAAGGAATGAAAACATCTCTGCTCAGCAATGGACAGAAATAAAAGCAAGGAAACAAAATGTTCAATTAAACAAAGAAAGATAAAATACTAAAAATTATATCCTGTCTAGTCCAATATACAGCAATTTAATGTGACTGTCAAATCTAGCAGCACTTCTCTCAAACAGAGACATGGCTTCCTCCAGTTGGAGACACAGACACATGAGAATAGATTGAAGTAAACTGGAGTTCAATTAGAGAAGGAACAAGAATGGGTGTAAGAACGCTGAATGACTAGAAGACAGAGCCCGGTACACTTAATGAATCTGAAAATCAACAATTACAAAATAAAAGGAACTTTTAAAAAGGAACTTCTTCTTGTAACTTGGTTGACTTGTTGGACTATAGGCCACAAGACAACAAAATCAACATGTGGTGAGACTCAAAAAGTTACTACAATATAGCTCACGAGAACACCCATAGGTGTCATTTGTAAACAACATGGAGCAGATTTGAACCCTGTTTTCCAAGACAACTGGTTATTCCACTGAATAACTTCTGACAGTTTTTCCTGAAAGAGTGACAGTAGCTTCTATCAGAACAATGCCAGACTGGATGGATTATTCATCTAATCCAGAAAGACAATTACCAACAGGTAATTACCAAATACCATGTTGTAAGCACAATCCTATTTATGTCCTGCTGTTCCTTGCATGTTCTTGCATGTTACTGTGATGTTTTATGTTACTCTGGTGTTTTCCTGGAACTCAAGACCCCCAGTCATTTTTTCTATTACCTCCTCTTTTTTTTTTTTTTTTTTTAATTTAGGTCTGGGATGTTGAGTTATTTTGAAAAAAGTAAATAGCTGATAAAAACTCTGCTGTAAAACCAGTAACCACCAACATGTAGAGATGTAGCAAAGCCAAAGGTGCTGCAATGTATCTGTTCATTGCATGGATTCAAAGTTGAAATATAACAAACTTGTCAATTAAAAAAAATAAAATCATGGAAGCATGGCCACAAATCAAAAAAAAAAAAAAAGTTATATGTATTGACTATAAATGGTGAAAGCAGAAGAGTGGAAAAGCTAACTTCTGATCCCAAAAAACTTGAAATATTTCCCATTCTTCATCAGTAAGATGTCAACTTTCTAGGAAGAAAAAAAGAAAGAAAACTGAAACAGGCAAAGCAATAAACAAAGAGAATAAATAAGATCAGGAGAGGTAATTGCTGATTAATTACAACACTTACCAACAGTATTGCTTCATGTCCATTCAACTCACTCCTTTTTCATCCACCAAGTGCTTAAAGGAGGAATACTTTTATGGCTAGACTTCTCCAGACTTCTTCTGGGTCAGGTATCTTCTGATATTGCCTGTTCATCATGTCTCTGAATGTATATATTCTGTTTGCATGGCAGCTCAAGATGGAAAGTCTTCATTATCCCCAACATGTGCCCTAATTCAGGTTAGAGAGAAAACTGGTCTCAGATACTCTTTCAAATTCAAAAATACATGGAAAATCAGGAATTTCCATGGGCTTAGCTGCTAATACAAAACCTGCATATATGTCCTCACAGCCTATGACTAATATCAACTATGGCTCTCATTTACCCACTCTGTTGGATACTGTAGCCAGTACTTTGTGAAAAGCAGATGCAATCCCAGTCTTCCTTTCACACTACTTTCTGCTCTTTCTTATAATAAAAGGCTTGGCCAGGAGAGAGTGACTCCCTGAGGTCCCACCCATTCCTGTGCTTGAGGACCACTACTGTACCCCTACCTACAGTCACTTGTTCATCTGTTCTCAGAGGCTTCCCAGAACAGAAGCTCTCTGGCCAACCTCACCAATATGTTGAGCGCTCCCTCACTTCGTCACAAGTTTTCCATACCACTTCACCTGAACCCTCCTGGCCACAAACTTCAGCCCATTACAACTTGCCCCATAACAGAGCAGAGGTAAGCTTAATTGCTTTTGCAGCAGCCTGTACATGCAGAAAGACTGTGTCCTCTCAGCTCCCGTGGTTCCTTAAGCTGTTCCTCACAGCTCACGTTCACTAGAGAGGAGGTCATTGCCACAGATCTCTCTTGGCCTGCAGCTGGACCGTGCCCTCACTGATCTGTTAATGCTTACCTTTAACCTAAAACTCACCACAGGAGTGCCAGGGAAAACTTTCCAATACTGTGAGGTACCAGGTGTCTCTTAGTGCAGTTTGTCCATCACCTGAGGGGAATGGGGCCAGAGGGTGCTTCAGGATCTGAGTACCAGCAATGTCATTTTCCTAGAAATAACCACTCTGCTCTGCAGCTACAGAGGCAGCAAAGGCAAAGACAGTAAAACCGTAGTCAGATCCTTGCCTCTGAAATTTGCTGGAAGGAAATTAAAAGGACAAGAAAGAAGCAGTGACTGATAACTTACTCTGAAAGCAACTGTCAGGACACAATAAGAGTGTGTCAAACAGGAGAGAGTAAGAAAGAGTCCAAAAGGTCCTGACACCTACACAGACTGCTACGAGCTGAGCAGTGATGAGGGAACAGACCAACAGGACTCAGCCGTACGTAGTCCCAGCCATTCTCCCTGCTGCCACAACACACCACACCAAGAATGCTGCCAACCTGCCAGGAATTTTTCACATTAATTCAAGAAGCATTGCTTTGGCAGAGAATAAAAAATAATTTTAAAAAACACATTGTGGGTATATTACTTCTCAGGAAAAAAAAAATAATAATATAAAAAAGGAAAAAAAAAAAGAATTTTAGGAGATCGTGAATGAATTTGTCCTCAAAAAGTACGTACCCAGTACAGGATGTGACATCAGACTGAAATCCCCACTGTATCCACCAGCTGTTGATGAAACACTTGTACTCAAGACAGACATCGGTGCAAGACGTGCCTCTGAGAATATCAGCCAATGCTTGTCACCTGATGGAAGCCTTTGGTCACACCTTGAACCACAGAAAGGAATCTGAAGACAACACCTTTTGCCTGCACCACATCTTTATGCTTTTTCTCAGTAGAGCATGAAACCCATATGATGAGTTTTTAATATGGGTCAAAGGTGATAAGTTAAAACACCTTTTCAGTCAGTTAAATGCTTCCATATGGCTATAGCTACATGCCGTGGAACTGATCATCAATAAAGTTACTCAAACACCCATAGAGCAACAACCAAGAACAATAGACATTCACCTAGGAGCAGCCTTACTTCCTCTACCACCACTTTGCAACCCACTTTGCTGACTGACAGAATTACAACCCAGTTTTCCCTTGATTACCTGAACCTCCTAACAACACATTTTGTGCTTTGAATGAGACATCTACTCCAGTCCAGCAAAGGTTCTAAATATGTCTTCAGCCTAAACCATTAAGCCAACCTATTTACTCAAATATTTTGGTGTATCAAGATCTAATTTTTCTACACCATTCAGAAAATGAAGCATATTCCCCCTAGGACCCCACAACAAATTTGTAGTAATCGGATACTACTTTTGAGCAACCAAATGACAATGAGAAAAATCAGATTTCCTTACAATCCATGTCACAGTTTTATAGTTCATGTTGTAGCCTAAGACAAAGCAGGGCCAGCTCTGTTCTGACTCCTTTATTTCTTCATTTCTCATAATAGTTTAATTTGTTCCTTTAGGTTTGGGAGGATTTTTTTTCTTCTTCTTCTTCTAAAAACACATAATAAGAGACCTTTGCTCCAGATTTCTGCCCATAACTTCTGGCCTCTTCTGGCAGGCTGGTAAGGTATGAATTTGCAGTCAGGAAAGAAAGGAAGGGTTAAGTGTAGATTCTGTCGAGTCACACAGATTCTATCTTCCTCCCTACCCCTTTGTAAACTCTGCAACAACCTACCAGATTTTGGCATGCTCTTGTTTATACTGCATGATATCTCTGATCCAAGAGTAATAATAAAAATAATAATAAAATATTTTGCATTTGACAGATAAAATTAATCCTTCAGTGATCCATTCTTCATAATCCTATATTAGCTGAGTCAGAACAGGAAAAGCAAAAAAAGTAAAGGCAAGATTAACAGTCAAAACAACTACAACAACAACAAGAAAAAACAGGTAATGCTACTATAACCCATTTGTAAAATATGCAATTGTTTGGCTAGGTTCTGTACAGCGGATACGGTTCTTGTGCCCTTAAGCACAAGAACTATTTCTGTGGTGGATGGACACCAAAGAACATATATCCATAACCAGGCTACTGCACCACAGAGTATTATTACAGTGCTTGTAAATACACAGAGGGTCTAAATCACTGGTTACAGTTGTATCCCTAAGCTTAGTATGATCTCAGCTAAAAGAAAACAGCAGAAGACAGAATAGTAATAAAAATATTTTCAGTATCTCGAGATCACTCTAAAAAAAAATCCTTAAATTTAAAACCCCCCCCCCCCCCCCTTTCAGGTCAGTAACAAGACATGCTTTAGCTAACAACATTCAAGGTTAGTCAAATGATTATTAACATAACCAAGTTAATGAAACTGTGCTTCAGTGTTCATGGCCGAATGTGCACTTCTTATGTTGGGAGTTTTAAATGCATCAACGTCTGGCCTTCTTGTAAGGGGGCCATCGTTACTCATATTTCCCCCTTGCAACCATACATAGCATAGATAGCAGACCTTCTAAATATTTCTCATCAACAGCACTCATTTCAGAATAGGTCACAGCACCTGTGAGTTTTGTCACTCAGCCTCTACATGCTGCTTCTTTAATTCTTACTGGACTGGGTAAACTGATCAGTACAACTTTAATCCATACACAAATGTGCTAGTTATATTTGTATATTCACAAGGGAAGGGAATACACATTAGAGAAAATTGCCAAGTACAAAACTGTTCTAAACAAGAGAAATATAAGTTGATCCCTTATCAACTTAAAGCATGCATAATAATTACAAAATTCAAAATGCATAAAGGGCCTAAAGATGAATTTTAAATTACTTCTGATAACACAAACTCTCATTAAAGATTATAAATAGCTTTACTAGTATTGTATAATTTTTGAAGGTCAGAAAGCAATCTGGTTTTGGATAATGTGGGAGCTGCCACAAAGTTACTTTGTCTCTAAGTCAATGACATAGTCAGGCAATTAAACACTTGTTGGCATTACTATCATTATAGTCCCAATCTAAAATTGACATCAATTTTATTCACAGATAACTATAATAGCTATCATCATAGATAAAGTTATCCTGAGAACATGAAAAAAAAAAATAGACTGATCTCCCACCATTCCACCAGCAGTCATCTCACTGCAGGTGTCTGTAGGTGTGGGTCACAGCTGAAGGGCAAACCTCAGCTCATCCCAGGTAAGTGTCACATCGCACAGTTCTGCTGCAGAAGATGAGCCAGGCACAATGGTCATGGAGGGACTACAGAATTAAGTGAAGCCGAGCCAGCTGCAAGGAGATGCTGTGGAAGGGGAAGAATGATTAGTCACTATGTAGATGTGAACACTTCCTTCCTCACAGCTCTCTGTGCGTGCTGCAGACCACTCCACTGCCTGGGTTATGGCAGCCTGGGCTGCTGCACAAGGTTTTTTTAATCATAGGGCCATTGCCCAACCCGGTCTTTTGCCTGGGTCTCTCAATTTGTTCCTTAGATCTAAAGTAGGTACAAATTAGGCATCAAGATCCAGAGCCACTGAAAATCAAGTAAAGACTCAAAGTTTAGTAAACTTTGTGTTTATATAGCCTATGTTATTTTGTTCATGGGATTCTTACCCCCCGTTAACATGCCAGAGTTCACAGGAGGATACACAGAAGACAACATTGCATTGAGTGAAACTTTATCCATGCGATCCACTGACAAATTCAGATGCAGAAATATCTTATTTCCATCAGGTGTGCAAAGGAGTATGCATGTATGTGCATGTAATTTGAACTGGAAAAATGAAAATGTGGGCATGAAAAGACTATAGAAGGATTTAGGGCCCTTAATACCTGTGCAAAGCTGACTTGGAGAACACTCTGGCATCCATAGTTTTGATCAACAAAAAAAATATTTCTGGTAAGTGTTGCCATCATGCCAATACGTACGAACTAGCAGCCCTCCCTCCCTCCCCAACAGATTTTCCCTACCAAAGTGCCACGATGGAGTACTAACAGGGGGCGAGACTGTCATTCTCAGCTTTCTGGTAACCTGATGCTGCATGGAGCATGTAATGTTCCTCTATGGCATCTCACCAAACCTTCCACAGAAACTCCAGAACACAAAGAATTATTAGGACCGTAGGAAAAAAAAAAAAAAAAAAAAAAAAAAAAAAAAAAAAAAATTT
>CM021763.1:63073946-63088211 GCA_011075105.1 Heteronetta atricapilla | reverse complement strand
GCGATGTCCCTGGGGAGTGGAAAAAGGGAAACATCATGCCCCTTTTTTTAAAAAAAAAAGTACTTACCCCGGCACTGGGGTAAGTACTGCTTTGTAACCAGTCAAGCAGCCCTCTGTTATTAACATTATTCTTATCCTCAATTCATAATACAGTACCATACCACCTAATAAGAGGAAATTTAACTCTGTCCTAGCTGAAACTAGGACACATAACACATTTCTTAATGGAGAAAAGAGAATTTCCCTGTTTCTTCTAAAGACCTCCGTGAAATAATGCAGGTTTTCTTCAGACAGAAAGAACAGTAACAGTGAGAAATAATGAAGACAGTGTTAATAGTCAGAAACATATTCAAAAAGTGACATGTTCAAAAACCTCCAGTTATCTAACTGTATTTTTTATATAGCCAAACAAGGAAGAGTTATCAAGTTGTATGACTGACAGCTATGTCATTTTATGGCCTGTGTTATATGAATCTAATTTATTTTTTTTCAGAGAAGTGGCAGATAAGCTGGCTAATATAAGAAGAGTTCAGAAGATCACAGGACTCACAGGACCCAAGCTGGCAAGGCCTTTTTTTGTGAGAGGTGCAGATCTGAATGGCAGTAGTGTATCAGGAAAAAGCTGGGGTATGGAGCACGTGCAGAAGCTGGAAGCTCTGGTAGATGCAAGGAAAAGTGGGTACATTAGCAAAAGTGGGAAAAAAAAATTGCATACAGCACATTTAAATGACTATCACTTCATAACAAAATAGACTCAACCTTTGTTCAAAACATTACACATCAACACTGCAATTAGGAATTACTGATGTTTATCTCCATCTACAGGAAATCCCATCCAAGCCATCCATATGGTCTCACAACAACATTAAACTTCATTCCCAATTTCGTGAGGTTCAGGCAAGCATCTTCACATTTTATTCTGCTTCTCCCCAGAGAACCAACTTAATAAAAGAGAATGTCTATATTGCTGAGCCCCTATCATATTTTAATAAATCCCCTCTCCTACTTCCCTCACAGTCCAGAATACGTGCAGAAAATTGCTATTTTACACCCACTAAGTGGCAGGTTGTGGTAAATTTAGCTATGAACTAAGTACTATCACACTGGGTCTGATAACAGCTGTGGAAGGCCACACGAATCTCAATGGACTTCAAGTTCACAATTATACCAGAGTACAATTTTTATTGCCAATTGCTATGTCATCTTTCCTTTTCAAAGCTCCTTTTCATTAGCCATAAATGCAAGCTACACAGACAACAACAATAAGCTGTGTACACCTTGGACAAAAAAGCAGACAAAGCCTGAACTCTATCATGGTAGTACTATAAATAACATTTATTCAGTGCTCCAATTAACTAACTGCATTTTAAAAATAGCAAAACAAGGAAGACTTATCAGTTCATCAAACTTCTGTTTAATGCATAGCCAAACGTACCATGAAGCATGACAAAGACACTCATAACGAACGTACTTTTTAATGAACCATACTCATATAACCATTCTTGGCTGAATGATTTCCTGCTCAACAAACTATCTGAATGATATAAGTGCACGTTTTATTAAGTAAAACATTATTCATCATGTCTAGAAGTAGGAAGGTCTGGTCCCCAAGTAGAATATTTATTCATGCCTGCATTTCTTTTAATAAAAACATTCAGTTCTCACTTAGATTTTGGGTATCCATAAATGTAATTTTAAAAACTCCTATAGTTATAGAATTAAATCTAACAAAGAGTAATAACTCTCTGCAAATTTCTTCAGCCTTATCCATCACCCACATAAAAGAAAAGTGGAAGTACAGTTTATAAGGTAAATTCATAAAATAACTGATACATCTAGGAAGAACTTAGAAGGTTATAAGGTAATGTACAACACAAGCAAGGAATGATTTAATCAGTAAAATTATTTGGATGAAGAGCACTGCTATATTTCAAAACCACAAAATTCCAGCAAGTAACTGCCAGACTGATAAAAACAGTGGTCAAAACAAACCAGTGGAACTGACTTTTCAGTGGAATTGACAATGACCTCACACCAGTCACATCAGCAACAGAATTCCGAAATTTCTGCAAATTTTGCTCCAAATACTAGCAGTAGGATGATGAAGTCTGACTAATTGAGCAGGCAGCCAGTGGGGTAGTTATATACATAATGTAACTACCCTTTTGTAGAGTACTGTTGTCCCACAGGCCTCCCAGTCTGATTAATTAAATTATTTATATTTTTAGTGTAACATGATGAAGAGCTGAAGTTGAGTTTTCTACCACAGTAGAAATACCATCCTTTTCCCCAAGAGAAGACACTTCAAAAAGCTGTTGTGATTAAAAGAGAAACAAATGTTTAATCCATACATATAACTGAACCATTTCAGCCTCTGCATTATTTTGATTCTTCCAGGTCCTTGATGCACAAAGAAACTTCTTACAACATACATCTTTGGAAGATGATCACAGAAGGACCATGCAGCACATACCCCTCTGGTTTCAACTGCTTCTTCTTGACACCCTGTGTCATCAATACATAATCACCATTCTTCTTTTCATATGACCAACCACTGAACCACTCATTGTTTCACCGATGCCTACAGGCTGACAGAAAAGTTCAATTTCTCTTTGTATTATACAGGTCATTTCTCTTGGCTTGGAATAGGCCCACAACTAAACAGGCAAAGCTTAAAAGGTGAAAATGGAAACAGACTAGAGCTGTCTTCCTCTTAACCTCCAATAAATTTTTCTACTGGAATTTCCCCCAGCATATAAATCCTTTTTGTGTAGGATATCAATAGGAAGACTCATAATTGTCAATATTTTATCCACAGGCCATGCCCAGAAAATGTTACAGCTTTCCCAGAAGAGCAAATAACAGGACTTTGATAGAGAGAAATTCACTGAAAGCAGACATTGTGAATCATATTTCTACCTTTTGGAAATTTTTTCTGTCTCACAGACCATGTGAGGTAGTAAACCCTATGGAAAGTGACACTCTTGACAAGGAATTATTACAGTAAGTTAATGTCAGCAGTTTTCCACTATAATAACTAGTAATAGCAATGGCCGAACAATACACAACTCTTAGAATACAGTCATGAAAAAAAAACTGAGCTCCCCCATACCTCAATTCTGTCTCTTCCAGTAATGTATATGGATACAGAGAATCCCTCCAATATACTTTAAAACTAATATACAAAGCTGTAGATCTTATGACTGGCAATGATAAGTTCAAATTCCAAAAGTGTTCCTGCTACCTTATAGCCTTCTGGTAATTAATCAACTTCTTTAAACAGATCGACAACATTTTCTACATCTGTTCCACTGAAGTATGCTAACCGTCAGCAAGTAACAACCAGCACTAATAGGATATAAATGGATCTGAGTTTTAAGACAAACACTTGTGACAATAAATAAATAAATAAATAAATAAATCAGAGGTTAGATTCATGTCCAACAAAATATTTAGTGCATTTTTGCCAATTGCAACAAATTAGATTTGGGAAAACAAACCTGGAAAAAAAAAAATGAAAGCAGAAATTTATTAGAATTCATTTTGAAATTCACTTAAATATCACTTTAAAAATGTAACATTACAGAGGGCAGAAATATACTTTTTCTTCTTCTTCCAAGTTTTTGGACTTTCCAGGATATCAAAAATATGTCAGTTTTTCACACTGTTCATGATACCAAGCATTGGGCTGCTCAAAAAAGCACACACGACTTCTGAAACCCTTGCATACACAAACAACAATGAATTAATGTATTCCTATCTAGTCAAACACCTACAAAACACACATTAAAAATAAAATTAAAAAATACTAAAAATAATTTAAAAAAATAAAAATGAAAGAGCAGTTTCATGTAGAAAATAGAAATGAAACCTCAAATGTTATGATTGTTTTAAATTGCAGCAGGTATCTTACCACAGAATTATGTGCTATAATAAGAATTTGGACTCTATTAATATGAAGCACCTACAGAACAAGATTCAATCATTTTTTATTTTTTTTTTAAGTTATGCCCCATTTGCTTTTGTGCATTATGAACTCCTAGAATTTAGAGTGCTGTGTCCAGTTCTGGGCTCCCCAGAACAAGAGGGACATGGAGCTACTGGAGCGAGTCAAGAGGAGGGCTACGAAGATGATCAGAGGACTGCAGCACCTGTTGTACCAGGACAGGATCAAAGAGCTGGGCCTGTTTAGCCTGGAAAAGAGAATGCCAAGGGGAGACCTCATGGATGTGTATAAGTATCTGAGGGGAGGTTGTCGAGAGGATGGAGCCAGTCTCTTCAGTTGTGCCCAGTGACAGCACAAGAGGCAATGGGCACAAACAGAAGCACAGGAGGTTCAGGTTGAATATGAGAGGGCACTTCTATACCGTGAGGGTGACAGAGCACTGAAACAGGCTGCCCAGAGCGGTTGTGGAGTCTCCTTCTTTGGAGGTATTCAAAACCTGCCTGGATGCCATCCTGCGCAATGTGTTCTAGGTGATCCTGCTTGGTAGGGCAGTTGGACTAGGTGATACTCAGAGGTCCCTGCCAACCCTGGTCATTCTGTGATTCTGTGGTTATGTGTATCAGAGTCCATACCATGTTTGCTCTCTAAAGTTCATGAGTACATATATCGGCAAGCCATAAAATGACACTACTGGATTTCTCAAAAAATGTAAACATAATTCCGAAGAATCACTTTGGGCATATTTACTCTCAAAATCAGAGAAAAGTTGACAAAGAATACAACTGTGTGAAAACCAAATAACAGACCAGAGAAATATATATATATATATATGTATATATATATATATATGCTTAACAGGCTTACTCAGAAACACATGTGCTGCGACATGCTGCACAAGCCAGTTTCTATTCATAGTGCTTAGACCTGTATGGTGCCTGTGAGCAGGCTTGAGAAACACAAATGACTTAGGAGATGGCTGGTGAGACACTGTCATGGTTTTATTCAGATGGGCAGCCGAGCTCCATCACAACCATTCTCTCACTCCCTCTCCTCAAAGAGGAACGGGGAGAAAATATAATGAAAAGGGCCCAAGGGTTGAAATAAGGACAGGGAGATCATGCAGTAATTATTGTGACGGGCAAAACAGACTCAGCATAGGGAGATAGTAAGATTTATTGCCTACTAATAACTAGATAGAGAAGTGAGAAACAGGAAAGAAACCAAAAGCACCTTCCCCCCATCCACCCTCTTCCACCTCCTCCCCCTGAGTGGTGCAGGGGAACGGGGGAATGGGGGTTATGGTCAGTCTATAGCGCTTCTATGCAGCTCCTTCTCGGTCACTCTCATCCCCTGTGCTGTGGGGTCCCTCCCACGGGATGCAGTCCTTGCTGAATTGATCCAGCGTGGGCTGCCCACAGGCAGCAGCTCTTCAAGAACTGCTCCAGATATGGGTCCATACCACGGGGTCCATCCCTCGGGTGCAAACTGCTCCAACCTGGGTTCCCCGTGGGCAGCAGCTCCTGCCAGGTCACCTGCTCCTGCGTGGGCTCCTCTCCACGGCCTGGAATCTGCTCCAGCAGGTGTCTTCCACAGGCCGCAGTCTCTGTTGGTGCAGGCCCACCTGCTCCACTGTGGTATTCCATGGGCTGCTGCAGGGGGACAGCCTGCTTCACCATGGGCCTCACCACAGGCCACAGGGGACTTCTGCTGTGGCATCTGGGGCACCTCTCCCCCTCCTTCTTCACTGACCTTGGCGCCTGCAAGGCTGTGCCTCACTCCTCTCACTCTCCCAGCTGCTGTGTGGCACAGTGTTGTTTTGTTTTGTTTTGCTTTTTCCTGTCTTAAATATGCTCTCACAGTGGTGCAAAACAACATCACTTATTGTCTCAGCTCTGGTCAGCAGTGGGGCCCTTACCAAACATGGGGCAGCTTCTAGATCCTTCTCACAAAAGACACTCCTATGGCCCCCTGCTACTAAAACCTTGCCACATAAACCCACTACAGCATACCCAGTATACTCTTTGCTCTTTTGAAATAAATCAGCTTCTGTTCCCAACACTTGACTAATCTTATCTTGAGCTTTTTTCTTGGTCTTGAGAAACTGACATCCATAGATCTCCATAATGACTATAAAATTTCAGAAGTATGGCATCAGCTATATTAAAATTGCTTGCATAGTCTGTTACAATGCCACTATTTCCTCTCAAAGCTTTATTGTGTCATTTTCAATTATTCTTTAAAGTCCACTTTGATACATCTGGGAGCAGGATTGTGTCAGTAGATATTTAAATACCAGCTTGCATAGTTTGTCATTCTGCTTCTTCCTTTGTACATGTGTTAAAAAAGAACAGAAATCTAACTTGCTTACTGGACATAGCTGTTGTCAAAGAATCTTAGTCTTTCACTGAAAAACAACTATTGTCCGTCCTTGACATCATAAAAAGAAAAAACTTTCAAGTAAAATACCCAGATGACTATTAAGTAGTCTTATGGGATATATGTATATACGTATGAATGTATTCTGATGCTGTCTTGCATAAGAGGAAATAAGATCTTGAAAAATATAATGTGCTTTCATAAAATTCATCTTGGGCGTCTTAAGATTGCCATTTTCTGGCATGCCCCTAAATAACAGAAACTTAGTTCATTCAGACAACCATGGAAAGGCAAGTGAAAAGCCAAGAAGTTTATATTGATTATGACTTATGAAAAACTTATAGTGCAAAAGACATGCAGTAGGACATACCTTCTGTTTTTAGTTTTCACACTATGTCTGGCAGGATAGTGGCTCCAAAGAGAATTGCAACCTGCTGCTCTAGCAGAAAAAAAAATGTAAAAGTCACCATATGTTCAAACACTTCTACACCAACATTTCTGTTATCGTAATTGTGAATGTAAACTGCATCAGCTTGGCATGGACTTTTTTTGTTTGTTTTGTTTTGTTTTGTTTGTTTGTTTTCACTGAAGATGGGAAGGATGGATTTTAAGCCAGTTGTGCCAGCCTTTGGATAGCATACTGCGCTGGCTTTCTGTTCTGATGAGATATATCAATCATTTGGGGAGAAAAAAAAAACAATGTCATTATAAAGTGGTTGCTTGCAAGGACTCAATTATTTGGAAGGTTTTAAAGTTATTAAACACATTTGTGTGTGTTCATACAAGTGCTGTGTATGGTAATTGGCTATATAACACTGGCTGCTGCTATAGCTACAACCAAGGGTTTTTCAAGAATATACAATCACAATTGTCCTGGAATATACTTAGAGACATAAAACAGATACTTTTAGGAGGAAGCAGTTAGAGTGTATACTGTGAAGAAGGTTTCTTTCATTTCTCCTGGGCCCACTAAGCATAGCAGTATGCTTTGATTTTGGGTGTCTGTAGTGGGTTTATGTGACAAGGTTTTGGTGAGAGGAGTGAGGAACAGCCTTGCAGGCGCCCGTCACAATAATTACTGCACCATCTCCCTATCCTTATCTCAACCCTTGAGCCCTTTTCATCATATTTTCTCCCCATTTCTCTTTGAGGAAAGGAAGTGAGAGAGTGGTTGTGGTGGAGCTCAGCCGCCCACCTGAGTAAAACCACCACATATGCATATTATTATTCCTAATTAATGGCAGTTCACACACTATACACACAGAAGTTTATGAAAGAACCAAGATATTTTTGATATTAATGTTTCAATGTTTATCCCAACTCAGACTGAAATGTGAAGTTCGTTTGTCAGTTTTCCTATTCTCTCTTTTTTTCTTTTTCTTTTTTCTTTTTTTTTCTTTTTTGTTTTCTTCTTCTTTTTCTTTCCTTTTCTTTTTCCTTTTCATCTTTTTTTTATTATTATTTTTCATCTTTCTCTTTCTTTCTCCTCTTTCTTTAACTTGAAGGGAAAGTTCTAACTATTGCCAGAAATGACTAGTCAGAAAAGAAAAAAAAATCTACAGAAATTACAGTTAAAATAGGAATTATTCAAATTAGACATGTTATTCAACATTCATATTTTTCTTTACCATTAAGTTTTTAAATAACTCATCTCAACAATTAAATTCATCATCATTTGGGACCTCTTTAAAAGATAAGAAGCTAAAACTCAGCACTACGCAGTAATCCAGCTAGGAAAGATATTCCTCACTGGCAGAAATTTAAAAGCATTCATATAATACAGGACACTTTTCTGACTTATTAAAACAATTAAAAAATTTATTTTTTTTTGAAAAAAAAAAAAAAAAAAAAAAAACCTACAGTGTTTGTAAAAAGCTGCATTCGCCACATTTTGATATTTGACATTGCTAATTTATCTTGTATTTCATTTAATAATACTATACAAATGATTTTTTAAATTGTGTCCTCTCACAAACAGCTTAAAGCTTCCTGAGTTAACATACAAAATACACGTGGGCTCATAAAAGAAAGTGCTGCTCACTCAATCTCTACCCAAGACAGGAACACATGGTAAGTTGAAAGAATTCAAAGGCTGAACCAATGTCTTTGCCATTGCTCTGAAGTCAAAACCTGAGATTAGAAATGGTAGGAAGATGCTAAAACAGTCTAAAATAGCAAAATACATTGATACACACTAATATTAATACATATTAAATTAGATAAAAAATCTTGAAATAGTGGCATAAAGTACAACAGCAGCTCACTACATTTCAGAGGAGACCGCCAATAATTGAGCCACCTTGATTAAAACATGGCACCAAGCAATGCAATATGAAGAACAGGGGAGGAATTTCTCCTCAGATCTCATACTTTTCAGAAGAGAATTTTTTATCAGTTTAATTCCCTATTGAAAAACAACAGTGTGAAAGTAAGTGTGACAGAATTTGTCATTAAAACTGTGTGGGTATGAGATGAACCCCAGAGCCACAACGGCCTGGGAATAGGGGGGGTCACCTCAGGGGTCTCCAACAAGTGTGCAGATTCCCCAGGTCATGGGGGGAGTTTGGTCTGGCTCTTCTTGGGTGACTGGATATTTTGGGCTGGGTGAAAAAAGCAGACAGGACCCTCTTCTCCCCTGCACTTCGTTCAAAGCAGAACAGGAGCACTGTATCAGCCTCACATTTTTGCAGACTGGAAAGCATTTCCTTGCCAGAATTACTTCTACATGAATAATTTAGTGAAAAGTTAGTTTCTACACTGTGATAATTACAGTGCATCTCTCTGTTTTTATACCAGTTTTTGTCAAGAGCTCTAAAAATTAGCTTGTCTGGATTCCCCGACTACTTCTGTTGTTTAAGAAGTATGCAAAAAATGTCTCATATGGAACATTTTGGAACCATGCCTTGCTGTCATACCAAATCAAACAGAAAATAATTTGAAGCAGCCAGGTTCTTCATCCTGAAAGAATTTACTTTTCTAGCAAACAGCAGAACCATTTGGGGTATTCAATTAACAATTATTCTCTTTTTTCAGAAAAAAAAATTGCAAACTAAACTGCTTTTAGCCTAATGATGCATATCAGAAGACAAGCTGAATGTCTACTTCAAATGGTCTCTCTTTCTATTTTAGATTTGTATATCCATTTCAGAAACTGTGCTCATTAATGAAGTGTTAGAGCAAACAAGTGGTAGGATAGAAGCTACAAATGAGATCTGTGGTCTTAATTAATGGAGAAAGGCTGTGAATATTGTCAATCTAGACTTTAGTAAAGCTTCTGACACCATTTCCCACAGCATTCTTTTGGAGAAAGCGGCTGCTCATGGCTTGAATGGGCGTAGGCTTTGCTGAGTAAAAATCTGGCTGAGTGGCCAGACCCAAATTGTTTTGGTGAATGCAGTCAAATCCACCTGGAGTCCTGCAACAGTACAGGGGCCAGTTCTCTTCAATATCTTTGTCAATGATCTTGATGAGGGGATTGAGTGCACCCTCAGTAAGTCTTCAGATGAAACCAAGAGAAGTGCGAGTGTTGATCTGCTTGAGGGTAGCAGGGCTGAAATGGTTGTGAAGCACTGGAAAAGGCTGCCCAAGTAAGTGGTTGAGTTACCATCCCTGGAGGTATTCGAAAGACTTGTGGAGGTGGTGGTTAGGGACATGGCTTAGTGGTAGACCTGGCAGTGCTAGGTTAACAGTTAGACCTGATCATCTTAGAGGTCTTTTCCAACTAAATGATTCTGTGACTTTATGAGTAATCATATGCATCTGGAAGTTGGGCATCTCCTCTAAGCGGTTTGGGTGGGTTCCTTCTGAAATAAGCAAAGCAGCCATACCCTAGTGGAAACAGATTCTACAGTTCTGTTCTACCACCTGAGTCCTGCTCTGGGAATACATATTTTACTTACATATTTACATATTCCAATGATCACAGAAGGAGTTTGTAAATACCTAAACCATATCTACATGGTTACAATTAGATGATAGGAAACCTAGCCTTCCTCTCTTAAGGAAGTAGAGAAAATTATATAAGATCTTACACTTCACACAGTAGATCAATGCAGGTTGTAGTTTTCATTCCTTTCATGATTTCTGCTCTCTGAAAATATCCAAAACTGAAAGTTATGCATATATATATGTGTATGTGTGTATAACATATACATATATCACGGGGAAATAGACTAAATTCAGTTCATGTTTGGTCTGATAACAACATGATGTTTTCTAAAAGATATGTAGTATCTTAACGGAGAGCCCACAACAGACTGAGCTATCCCTACAATGTAGTTATTCAAAGACAAGGAGGGGTGGAAGATTTCACACATCAGAGAAAAGTGAATGATTTTCTCACCAAGACTCATTCTTTCATATGCACATAATAATGATAAAAGAAATAGTAATAAAATAATAATAATAATAATTCTCCCCCACCTCCACTGCCTTCAAAATGGATGCTTGGAACTTTTGTTTTCATTGAAGCAGATAGAAGCAGCTACAATTTCCATCCAGAGAACAGCACTGATATTTATGGCCAAAATTCTGCATTCAAATAGGAATAAAGCTGCTCTCATATGAAATTATTGCTGTCATGCTTGATGTCTGTCAGTGAGAAGGTAGATTTGTGAATAGCCAATTTTTGAAAATGAGACTGTTCTATTAAGTATATTGAAATAATTCTTTCAGTTAAAGTAAGTAGTTCTGTCAAAGGAATTATGCTTACTTATGCTTGATCTTTTATCCCTCTGCACCAGTAGGAGCAGTCCATTTATCAAGGTTTCAGTCATAATGGAACAACTTCATGATACAATATTAATGTGAAAAATAAACAATTTATAATTCTCCCTTGGGTACAATAGCAAAGGTGCTCACAGGTGAACTAGCATCCATGTTCCCAGAGATTAAAATTGGTATTTAATCCACTGAGTATCCAAACTCTACCCTGCCTACAGAGTTACTAAATTCCTAGTTGAGATCCTATGGTACTGCAGTTTGGTATTGGAATTGGTTGAAATTTCTCATGTTGCTCAACACAAGCAAGAACGTGAATTCAGAACACCATGCAAATACACTGTCAAGATATTTCCTGCCTCAAAAAGCCTGAAGTGTAAGGCAAAAAACAACTGAGAGAATAGGTTAAGAAAGGAGAACACGTTACCAGCAGATGTGCGTCTTCCACACAACAGTAACTTGTCTATTGCCACAAGACCTGCAACCACTTGAACAAAATACTTTCTTGACAGTGAAACAGCATTGCATGCGCTTTCAGAGAGCTCCTCCCAAATGTGAGTAAACATATGAGAGAAAGTGTAGTTCTTGTCTTGAAATATACTTCATAAATTAGGAGGATTTTTAGGAAGGTCTGTTCAGAAGAAGAATTACTTAATACCAAATAATAGACTAAAGACAAGCAAAGGAGCACTGTGTTCTTTGGCAGTGAAAATAACAAATACATTTATGATATACTGATTTTTGCACATTCTGCACTGCTGTGAAGTATGTTTCTCCAGGCCAGAGAAGAGCCAATTGCTGTAATCAAGTGGTAAGGATATGACATAAGTGTTTCAGTTGTGTGGCTACATAAATAATATTCTGCAGAGAGTCTTCAGTACCTGCACACTGGGTGTCAAAACCTCAAGAGGGGAAAAGACTGACCGCTGCAAAGAGATGAGGGGAAGATGAGCTGGGAAGAGGTCAGATATGTCACACTTCATCAGTGTGATTTCTGAGTGACAATCTAGGGAGTGCAGGAGGAGATGACAACTTGAGGAGTCAAAAGTGGCAAAGCATCAAAGGAGAAGTACAGCTAGTCAGCAAGGCAGATAGGAGACCTGGGTTTGGCAGAACAAATGCCTGGTGTGGCACTATCCATAATACATATTGACAACTGAGCAGGAGCACAGGTATAGCCACCCTGAGTCAAAACAGACTCCAGAAGAGAACAGGGATTGCTTAGCTCACATGTAAAGGCAAAACAAAACTCTTGACAAAACATGCTTCCACCCAAAGCTGTACACACAGACAGAAGCTTCAAAGAGGGACTAGACAAATTCATGGACAACTGTTCGGTAAAAGATACTCATGGGAAAAGGCAGGATGTACTCTAACATCCTGGTAGGGAGGTACTCCTCCAGACACTTGAAATGAAGTTTCAAACCTTCAGAAGTAAGAGTATTTTAATTAGGTGTCCTTTACAGACAGAAGGTTGTTATGGGCAGCAGAGAACATTTTTCTTCCAACTTAACAGTGGAAACTGACTGAATTATTATTTCCTGAAACTTTTTCAGGAAAAAAATAATCATAGCCTTAGGTTGAAAGTGTCATGAGAAATAGAGACCTCAAAAACAAATTTATTGTGGACTCAGCACTATAAAACATCATCCAGTCTAGGTTAAAACCTGAAAAATTAATTTGATGGAAAGTAGATTTGCTAATTTATTGCTTGTTTTACAGGATCTCTAGCTAAAAGGGACCCGTTTCATCTGCTTCATCATCGTTATCTTTAAACACATATACAGCCTTGCAAAACAATTGCTGGTATAAATGTTAGTCTCAACTGATTCACCTCAAGACTCCTCTTGTCCATGAAGGGAAGGAGGATGAGAGGAGCGAGATAAATGTTCTTGTTTCTATGCAACTGCATCGGTATGACTTTCAAGGAACATTAAGTCTGTTCTTGCACACCTCTCTGGAACAATTCCAGAAAAAGAAATAGCACACAATCTTTGAAGACCCATCCATCTTTCCACTGGCACACAGAAGAACAGGCACTGCCCTTTGACACAGAGATGGGATTACCTACTGAAGACATGGAAAATTAAAAAACAGTAAAACTAAAGGACAATACTAGTAAAGACAGAGCTTGAGAGACATCCTCTAGGATGTCTTCAGGTAGCAGTAAGTCAACCTTAACTATACAAATTACTACGATGTTTACAGGTACCTTAACCCCACTTCGCTAAACCCACAGTCTTTTAGTCCTGTGTTTGCACAGACTCTTCTTCAAAGTGCTTCCAGTTCAGGTACACAACAAAGAAAAACTGACAGATGAAAACATACGACTGCAGAGAGACAGTAGAGAGAGGGAAAGGTTATTGCAGCTAGAAGTTTAAATAAGCCATTAATTACCAATGCTGCAAATCTAAGCATGTTTTTATCTAGTGTTTTACTGAAGGACACAAGGTATTCATATCTTTTGCATAGTTAAAGTACAGGCTTACATATTTCGTGGACCAAGGTTCTGGTCCATGCAAAATAAGTATGAAATCTCAAGATACTTCCATGTCTTTTCCCTTGCTTTCCAACAGGTATACAGCAAAGAAAAAGGAAAATAAAAGAGCACATCTGATGGGGCAGCCTTCACAACAGAAACTTGCACAGAGAGTGGCACAAAGTAGAAATAGTTTCATAGTCATTAACATGCTTTCCTTGCAACGTAGCATCTCATCTCTGCACTCCAAATCCAGCACATCCGGCTTTTACCTGTTACACAAGTAGCACTCTTCATGACTACTGCACTTGGTCCAGACCAAAGTTGCTGACTTTTCATCATCTTTTGCATCAGGAAGGATAAAAGGAGACA
Source organism: Heteronetta atricapilla (assembly GCA_011075105.1). Taxonomy (NCBI): domain Eukaryota; kingdom Metazoa; phylum Chordata; class Aves; order Anseriformes; family Anatidae; genus Heteronetta; species Heteronetta atricapilla. Next base: position 63,074,319 of record CM021763.1, on the reverse strand, counting down.
AAGAAAGGACAAATGGGGACTTCATACACTATTAATCACTGGGGGAAAAGAAGTGTTCTATCAAAATTTACGTTAATCCCTAGAAATCTTTGGGACTTTCATTCATTATGAAGTAATTTGTTACTGGGAAACATCTAGGTAAAATTTTTTAAATGCAACAACTAAAGCTTAAGTTTTCTTATCTGTAAGTAAATTAAAGCCTAGAAGAGAATGAAATTTCAGTAAAAAATGCTTTAATAAAATTGTGAAGAAACCTTTAATATTCTAAGTGATTTATAAAGTAGCTGAATCTATATCTCTCTAACCCCAACAATATTTGCTGCTTTACTTTTCAGCCTTTGACATGTTTGTAAATCCGTATGTATCTGTACTA
>CM021763.1:63025813-63073846 GCA_011075105.1 Heteronetta atricapilla | reverse complement strand
AGGGCACATCATGCTGAGAGAGAATAGACTTGAAGGAAGAAAGACTGTTTTGGAGGTGACAGGAACATGATTGCAGAAGTCTGACCAGCATGAAGACCAAGTGGAAGAACGACAGAGCAGATGAGAGCAAACAGGAAGGGAACTGGCCTGGAGGATTACTTATTATCAAAACAGTTTTGAAGTAAAATTTTCTCTCTTTTCAGTTTGCATGTTTTTAACCATAGAGAAAAATCCCCATCACGCAATTTCTAATCATCTCTGTTGCAAAAGGACAGAACAATAGCTCTCTACCTCAAGGAAAGTCTCAATCACAATCACTTGCAGAAGCTAGAGAGAAGAATAAATTTGTGCATTCAGGTCACTTTCCTGAATTTAATGCGCACAGTATTTGTAGTGGGCAGCTCCTTCATAAACCTAATCCACAAAACAGAAGACTTGTTCATGTAAAATACATGCATATAAAGTTATGGTTTAAGAATTCAGAAGGACTCGCGATACTGATACAAAGCTTACTCACTTGTCTCCACAGTCACTGGGGATATTACTTGATAACAAGTACCTACATGTATGAATAACTCAAAAAATACAAGGTTATATTCTACCTAAAAATGGTTTATGCTCCTGTAGCTAATCTCTCTAGCAAACATAATGCTTTCAAATGTGTCTGCATTCTTAAGGGGCATCTGCTTGGTATTATAATCAGAAAGTGGAGGATGTAACAAAGATTAGCAACATATCATCTTCTTACATGCAGGCATTACAGTTCTCCAGGGATGTAATCATCTTTCTGTCATAAACTTGGTCAGCATCATTACTCAGCAGATGTATTTGGGAAGTGAGAGGAGGCTAGCTGAGAAGGTTACAATAGAAATATGGGATCACATTCCCTTGAAAACATATGGGAGATGAGCTAGTCCCGGACAAGCACTGGTCATGCAATTAAGTTTTTACACAATTAAAATCTGTCATGAAATTGTACCTACATTTGTATACCTCCCGGGAACAATTCAAGGAGTTTTTCCTCAGCAAACAGTATAACCAGCTGTTACTTAATCACCATTTTCTGACCTCTGTTTGGGTGTGTCTTTCATTAGAGAAAGTTTAAGGGCAGGAAGGTGGAAAGAAAAACAAAGAAATTGCAAAGTAGGAAAGTAAACTCTGCTACAACACTGCTTTAACCCTAGATTTATTTCTAACTTTTACGAGAATATTGTGGCTTCACAAAACATATGCATTTTATTATAGGAGAATAAAAATCCTGCATGCATCCAGTCTAGAACCACTACCAAACAAAAACTTGGTCCATTCATTTTTCTCAGTAGTTCCCTGTTTTAGATCCTCGTTGCAGCTATATCATCTTCTTTGTAATACTTGGAGAAAATTCAAGATCTTTCTAAGGCAAAGATGCTAAGATCAGAATAACTAGCTCACTTAACAGACAGACAGATAGGTAATGGAAGTATTTCTTTAACATTCTTTGTCATTTAATCCCTTGAATCATCAAAACAATATTTTCTGCAAGAATGTTGAGACCGGGGCATTGCAGTGGACTCAGCTGATGCACTGCCTAAATTTAACAATCATACTACAGAACCATAGAACCAAATATCCTGACCATTACTGGGCATTATTGTCCATGTTCCCCATATCACAATAAACTAGCTAGTGGAAACAGCATTATGGAAACAAAGCGTTTGAGGATATAATGAATTGCTATTCATTTACAGCATATTTTCTTATATTTTATAGCTAGTAGATAAGTAAAATGCAGCATTACTTATTTTCTCTGAGACATACCTTTTACATTTGCAAATTACAGGTGCATCAGCTTGTCATTCATTTTTGAAAATCATAAAATCCTTTCACTGAATAAGAGAAGACTGACATCAGTCCGGTGAATGTATTTCCAAAGAAAATCAAGCTTCTGCTGTGCAGTAGCAACTTACTTGCGAGTAGATTGCAATCATGGGTTAACAACAGAGCTGTGTTTTAGCTTAGCCACAGGTTCAATCATTTTGCAAGAAGGACATTGGCAAGCTCCTTTCACTCTGATAGTCTTCCAACACATTTTGTATAGTGTAAATCAAGGGATGCGGGAAGTTCACACTCACCCCTTCTTTCACAGGACCAGAGGGTAGCCTGCCAAGACATGGACAAATACAGAAGCAGAACAGCAACAACACAGTAGGAGTTGTTTGGATGCACTCCAGCTTTGGCACCCAAGGGACCATGCTCAGCATCTGCTCCAAGGATAACGGTGCAGCTTAAACTTACCCTAGGACCTGGGCTGCTTCCTAATCTACTGAGAACCAAGACAGTGCTACTGATCTCAATGGAGTTTAGATCCCTCACACTACCTGGTCCCTCGCTCCCTAGTAAGTCTCAGCCAGTTCAAGGCCCCTTAGCTCTGCTTTCCACAGAATCCATGCCTGGACATTACATAGATTTGCATACTTCACAGAGAATATGTGGATGCCCCATCCCTGGAAGTGTCCTTGGAATCCCAGAATCATGGAATCATAGAACCACTAGGGTTGGAAAAGGCCTCCAAGATTGTCCACGGCTAGATTCAAAGGAGCTTTGGGCAACCTGGTCTCACGGGAGGTGTCCCTGCGGGGCTTGGAACTAATGGTCTTTAAGGTCCCTTCCAACACAAACATTCTGTGCTTCTATGTTTCAGTGATACATACAAGTGCTGTTGAAATTTGAGTTAAACTAACTTCTTCATCTCATCAGGGCCAGAGTATCCAGACTTCTGCTGATTCTACCCCTCACTTTAGTTCACAATTACTTGATTAATGACATCTTAAAAAATTCAAGCAATGGCAAAGCTGTAAAATCCATACAAATACCATCCAGAAGCCTCTAAAAACTGGCAGAAGATCCCAGGCTAGGGCAGCAAGCCAGCAGCATTATCATCAACACACAACAGCAGTAACATCCAGCAACAGTTAAATTTGTCAGTCACAGCAAGACGCAAGCACAGATGGTAAAGGAAAAGACATGCTATCTTCCCTTCCAATCTTAGCAGTTATAATAGATTTTCCACAAAGCTCATAAAAAGCTCACAAGCAGGAGCTGGCCTCAACATATCAATAAGCGGGGTAATTAATCACACTGCCTAGTGCTTTAGCACAGACTTGTGCTACCTGCTGCATAACATCATCAGTCAATCAAATGGGACTGCATACAAAACTTGCCTTCACAGATATATGCCATCAAGTAATAGTAGGGGAGAGAGAGAAGAGAGAGAGAGATGAGTCCAAACAAATGTAAAATCCTTTCCCTAAATGCAGCAGAAATAATCCCTAAGAAGTCTATTAATGTCGATATCTAAATTAAGACTCAAAAGGGAATGTCAGTACAATTTAATGCCTGCAATGTGATTGTGGGCTCTTTGGGAAAGAAATTAATGATCTTACAAAAGAAAAGTTCTGTTGAAAAAGCCTCACTTGAAGAATACCATGGACTATGTTGGATCTTGTTACATTCAGTGATATGTTCTTCATATTTACTGTTTTGATTTAGTCTTTTATTTATATGAATGTCCTTTGATGTGTTAGTTAAAACTGCAGGCTTTATCGCCTAAAATCTCAGAGATGTGTTGGCTTTCCAGCTTTTTTAGGGGAAGGAAGAGATGAAGAGAGAGCAGTGAAACAAATAAGTAAAAGTAAATGTAATAGATCTCCATCTGGATTAAGAAAAAAAAAAGTGAGAGAAAGACAAGACTTACCGATCCAAGTTGCTCTTACAAATAGCTTCCTTATTTATTTTTTAAATCTTCTGTGTCTTAAATAGGTTCAAGTGTCCTTCCCAACCCTGACACTGCTTAAATTATCAGGCATTAATATGGTACTTGGCTATTAATGAATGAGTGAAGTTGCTAATACAGCAATTTTTCATTACAAATATCTCATGTTGTCACCCACCTAATCCTTACATAAGTAAACAAGAGTCTTAGATACATAAATCCCTGGTTCTTGCTGTATTATCCAGAAGAAAACAAACTTCACAAAGCTGCTTACTCTAAAGAAGAGAGACACAAAAATGTTCCACTCCATCAAAGGACTGCTGCTTCAAATTTTCCTTTTGATCAGTAGAAAATTCTGAGCAAGAAAATCCACTTTTAAAGGGATTTACTAGCAATACATATGAAGGAATAGAACAAACATTTACAAAAGAGTGATAGGTAACTGTAGTTAGGGCTACCAAATATTTTTTCTGGCAATAGCTGTTACTAGCATACCTGGATTTCTAACATGAGGTATGTATCTTTTCCTGTGGTATACTGTCTCACGCACAGTTTGCCTGAACCTTAGCAGTTTGTGGCCAATATGATTTTTACAGTTTTAAGTAGACAAGCGTTATGAATAGAGCAATATAAATTCAGCATGAACAGGATGCAGAAAAAGACACGACTTTTTGCTGTTGTTGTTGTTTATTTGGAGATTGCAGATAAGATTGAAGAATATATATTTTTTAATAATCCTGTAATTAAATATATTAGAGCAGTTGAATGAGAAAACTTAATTAATCTCCCCAATTTGATTTAGCAAGCTGTATACTGAGACATACTATATATAAATTTAGGACACTACAATGTTATCTTTTCCTTGTATTAAATACAATTCTATTTTTAATGGCCACAATAATTATCAGACCCCCTCTACTGTACTGTTTAGGTTTATATAACGAGCACTGAATCTTAAACTGTGCCACATAACACAGGCTATTTTCACAGACAGTTCCAGTTTTCCCAACTGTGTAGACAAAAGTGAATTTTTCCACCTGAGGTGGAGAGTTGTGGAACACAAGGGAGGGCTCTAAGAGCAAACAGGAGAGCGAGGGACTGGGACTACTGCTTCCCAAAGGGATCTGCCCAGCAGTTGCCATCAGTTGCACATGCCCTGAGGCAATGTGCAACTTTGCCTCATGGTCCTCAGCAGCTTGATGAAGGTGGCAGCTGCCTATCCTGCCCATGCCTAGAGTCAGTTCTGCTTGCTGCTGAGCAACTAGGCAAGGAGAGCAGCAAGGGGTGTGTGTGCACCAAGCCTAGTGGCATCACCAGAACACTGCTCACCTTAACCCTTCCACCTGTGGGCATGCCATGAGTGACATCAGAGGTGGTAAAACCAGGTCCCTGACATTGGCATCAATGGCTAGCAAACTGCCCTTGTACAGCCTCTGTGCTTCCCATGTGAGGTATATCCCAGACTTCTCTCATGGGATTCCCCATGCTGCAACGCTGTGTGTGTGCCAGGTTTGCAGAGTTTTTTACATTATCCATGCAGAGAGCATAATCCACATCACCCTCTTGCACTTGTAAATTCAGGACTCTGTAGTCCTGAACAGAAGTCCTGGCCTTCCTGAACAGAAAAGGCCAGATGCCTTATAGCTCACTGTGATTAGTGTCAAACAGAGAAACATGCTAAAGAGAATCTGGAATAGGCTTCCGAAAGCACTGAACTACTCAACGGAGTTCCTGACTGAGTGGCTTGCTAGTACATATCTACCAAGGCACAAGGCCAAGGGATCACTGAACACACAGTGCACACCACTTCAGGTGTGTCAGGTTCTCAAAAACAAGGTGTACACAAGGCAAAAACACTTGCTCTTCATCCTAATTAGATTATCACATTAAAGCCTTCTTTTTATGCAAGCCTTCAAAAGCATACGCTTGTAGTGCTATGATTATCGAGTTTGCTTGGTGCTGAGTTCTGACACCTCTTTGGTGGGTGCTGTGAATTTTCCTAATCCTTCTAAGGAAAAGAAAAGCTGTCATTTGACTGATTTCTTTTTCCTATGCTTGTTAAAGGATAATGGCCTGGCTCTGCAAAGCTTTTGCACCATAGCCTGAATTCTCAAAATACTTAATACCTATTCAAAACATAAACACATTGCTGTTTCTAGGTTCCTTTTTATGTTAATGACTTGAACGGCAATTCATAGCCTTCTCCTATTTCAATTCACAGAACTGAGCATTTCTTTCTGCTTGCCTTCTGCTATATAAAGCCATCTGTTTGCTTAGCAGCAACCCAGACTCATTAGTTGTGAATGACTTTTACTAAGAACTAACAGAGGCATAATTAAGAATAACAGAAGAAAATTAGGGAGAACACGGGTGCTAAATATGCTCAGATTTTTAGAAACCAGCAATATCTGTCAGACAACTTTACACATTCCATCTGAGAGAATAATTTCAGGTAAAAGAAATATTTTGTTTTGCAAATCTTTTGCTAGACAAGCAGTAGCATTATTAAGTATAATTTCTAGTTCTTCTCCACATAAAGTTAACTGTTTAGGGCAAAGTAAATTCAGATAAGGCAAGCTTTCCAAGCTAAAACTATGGCTTATCTCTATAGCTGGTGCTTTTAAAACACAAAAGACACAAGTAAAAAGGAAAAATGAAGCCATCAAGAAATTGATATAGCACCCGGGCTGTACCACGCTGCTGAAACAAAGGAATCAGGTGCTATAATATCTTCCACTGTCATGGCACAAAGAGCAAAAAGAATAACACAGTGAAAATACAGACTTGGAGAGGACAGTTTGATGTTGAGTCTTTTGAGTTTTGAAAGACTGAAGTGTTTCTGTTCCTTGAGAAACAGAGGCAGGAAACAACTAGCTCAGTTAAGCAGTTTTGCAAGCATCGGATTAACTCATATGACAAAATTCAACTTAAAACAACTCAGACTTAAAATTTTCTCACAGCTTAAATGTGTCATGCAAGCATTTCAGCTGGAAATTTCCCATATTACATTTTACAAGCAGTTTTATGCCATTGGCATAAAGGCTAGCCTGTGACTGGAAACACTGCTGCTAACTTTCAGCTTCACGATAAAATGACTGACTAAAAAATATTCCAGTTTTTCTGCTGGGACAGTGGACAATGCTTACACCTGAGTAATCTACAGTTTCAAATTGCCAAAAATTCAGGATCTGACATTTCTCCACTTATAACACATAGATATTGCTGATTCTAGGATATTCTGGCATATTCTAATTGATATTCTGGGACACATTCAATCATATATTTCTTTCATTTTAATAAGGTAATTCAATTGACTCTGATTACTGGTATAAATCATTATAAAATGATCTGAAGCATTTTTTCTAGTGATCAGTTTTTATTTCTGGTATTTAACATTCTTGACCTTCTGTCCCCTACTTACTCAAAATATTGTATCTCTTTACAATTTGTGAAACTCTTTCAAAGTCACTTGACCTCCATTCCTAGGACCATTGTGTTAGCATCAAAACAATATATTTGTCTCTATAATTATGCATATACTTTCTGTTGTTATAACTGCTGCCAATCTCTAGTAAATTTACAACGCTTTATGCTGTTCCTATGTTTTTCTGTACAGTGGCATTATTCATTATGCCAGAAATGTCAAGTTGTTTATATAAGAAAATGTACTGGAAAAAAAAAAATAGTAGAATAATTATATTACTAGACTAATACCAGTATAGCCACCCATCTGTGTGCACTCTCATACTAAAACTCTACACTAGTAGAGTTACATAATAGAGTTCTGTGATTCTGTGACATACTAGTGCAATTGTGCTGTTAAGAGCATGCTGGTGACTGGTCTTTAAGAGCTTACTTTGAGTGACTGACTATTAACCTCAACAGAAAGTTTAAAATGAGTTTGACTTCATAAGTACGTATCAATACTATTATTCTCTATTAGTAATCTCTCTAATAAAGTAATTTGCACATAAACACGCAACATATGCCAATAAACTGCAGCTTCACTAAATTCAACAAGACTGAGAAACTTCCTTTCCATCAGTAGTCTGCCAGGGCCACTCTCAAACCAGCAACTAGCCATGCACTTATTCATGATGTGGTGCCTCTAGCATCAAGCTTTTGGTAGTGAGGGTGCTACTGGGGTGGCTTCTGTGAGAAGAATCCAGAAGCTTCCCCATGTTAGATAAAGGCCAGTTTCAGACAGCTTCAGAGGGACCCACCAATGGTCAGAGCCAAGCCAATAAGCAATGTTGTTTACACCTCTGTGAGAGCAGAATTAAGAAAGGAAAAAAAAAATGTTGCAACAGCAGCTGGCAGCGTGAGGAGTGAGACCCAGCCCTGCAGCCCCCAGGTGAGCGCAACAGGAGGGCAGGAGGTGCTCCAGGCAGGCAGCAGCAGTTCCCCTGCGGCCTGTGCAGGGAGAGGCCCCTGGTGGAGCAGGCTGTCCCCCTGCAGCCCATGGGTCCCACACGGAGCAGATCTCCACGCTGCAGCCCATGGAGGAGCCCCCGGTGGAGCAGGTGGATGTGGCCTGGAGGAGGCTGAGGCCCATGGAGAGTCCCCGCAGGAGCAGGCCCCGGGCCGGAGCTGCAGCCCGTGGAGAGGAGCCCACGCAGGAGCAGGGGTCTGGGGGGAGCTGCTGCCCACCCATGGGGGACCCGTGCTGGAGCAGTTTGCTCCTGGGGGATGGATGGACCCCGTGGTACGGAGCCGTGTGGGAGCAGTTCCTGGAGAGCTGCTGCCTGTGGGCAGCCCCCGCAGGCTCAGTTTGGGAAGGACGGCATCCCGGGGGAGGGACCCCACAGGGAGCAGGGGCATGGAGTGACCGTGAAGGAGACACGGAGATGAAACGTTAGGGAATGACCACAGCCCCCATTCCCTGTTCCCCTGCACTGCTCGGGTGGGAGGATGTAGAATAGGGTGGATGGGGGGGAGATGTCTTTAGTTTTTTTCCTTTGTTTCTCATTGCTCTAACTTGTTAGTAATAGGCAATAATTTTTACTGATCTCCTTACACTGAGTCTGTTTTGCCCGTGACGGTAATTTTTGAGTGATCTCCCTGTCCTTGTCTCAACCCTGGAGCCATTTTCATTGTATTTTCTCCCTTTTTCCGTTTGAGGAAGGGGAATGAGAGAGCGGTTGTGGTGGAGCTTGGCTGCGCACCCAAGTAAACCCACCACACCTGGGACTGTATGAGAAAATTCCTACCAGGAAGAGCAGAATCATCTCCATTACTCTCTGAGTAGAACCATTTATCATTATAAATTGAATCTAGTTAAAGAGTCCACAATGACACCCTGTAAGCTGGGATCTCAGAGTCTGCCTACAACAACAAGGCAGTGGAACTGGCAGCTTGTTGGCCTTATCTAGCTCATGTTGGGAAGATGAACTCCTTTTAGACTTTAGAAAACTATTCCATAGTTTTCCCTCTGTTGGAGAAGGGTACCATGTGTCTTGCCCATCACATGTTTGGGACCTGCAGGCAGACTGTTAGGCGGTGGACTAGCTCTACACAACATCCTCACAAAGGAAGTTATCCAGCATTTTTCCTCAACTGCATCCTGTCTGCCTGTGAATCAGAAAATACCATAATATGCTAGACAGAAATGGACAGCTTCAGAAACAATTTGCATTCTGACAGCCGATTTCCATTTCTGATCCATTTGCCTCTTCCTGCAGCTTGTTCACTGAAGAAAAATGAACTCACATAGAGCACAGCAAAATCATTACACCATTTCAGCTATATGTGCCTAAAAAAAAATGTTTAGGAGAAGCCAATTTATTTCCACACATATTCAAAAATTCTTGAGCCTCTTGGAACCCAATCAAAAAGTGCCTGTGATGAATTGTTGTGACAATTTATCTCCCGGGCTTCTATTCATTATCTGAAGATTCAAAAATTCACATTTTTGCTATAGCAGAATCCTGATAGATGTATAACCTTGACATTTGAATAAATTCATTTATTTGGAATGTCTCTGTCTCTCACAGAGGACTGTTTACAGGCCTGTATTACCTGAAATAGTTATTCTTTGACGTATATCAAATGTTGTATTCATCTGACACATGTGGCTATTGTTGAGGATAATTTTTCTGGTGTTTATTTTATGTGGAAAGCAGTAATCAGGCACATACAGAGTGAAACTTTGATGGAGAAGATTCACATTGCAGCCAATTGAAATACACTTAGATGACTCTAAGTGACTCTCTCTTGAGAGCCTTTTCAGAAACCAGCGCCTTTACAGCAGAAACTATTATAGCAGCTTTCCACAACAGACTATGAGACAAATTCAAACATCTGAGTCATGTACTCTATACTGCTTATACAACAATGCATGTATTTCCTTTCAGAAGCCTGTGCACCTGCTCTGACATTACTGTCAGAAACAGCATCATGCTGTTCTTCCCTGCATCTCTGGATTTAAAATTTTAGATTAAGCAGGAAATACTGCCAAGATGTTAGGGAAATGTGGCAGCATAAAGAAGGTTGTACTCATTCTGAAAATCAGAACAACAAGGCACAAAGTAGAAATGCATCAGCTTTAGTTTTAAATAACTTTGTAAAAGCTTGCTAATTAAAGTAACTAAAAACCATGAAACAAGTCTTTGTTTATCTTATTTTCCCATCAATATAATTAAAGAACTCTTTACATGTTGAGTCTTTTCAAAATCTTAGAATTGTATTTAATACTACCTTACAAATTCTCCTAGATATTTCAGGTTAATGGGTAGAATCTTTAAGAACTACAACAGTTGCTACTTACTGCCTGTAATAATGAGCCAAAACATAAGACTACTTCTTTTTACATTGTCACAATGATCTATTTTGTTTTCCACTCGACTTTTCCTTCATTCAGCTCCTTTATTTTTTCTTTGCAGACATTGACCTGATATTTTCTAACTTTCTACCTTTTATCACTGACCAAAAAAAAAAAAAAAATTAAAAAAAATTCCAAACTCCTTGGGATTCGTCTTTCCAATGAAGGATACAGAAAAGCAGCACAAACATAAAACCTATCATTAAAAGATAGAGAAAGAGTCAATGAGCCCCAAAAGCAGCTCTTCATACAGGTTGTACCCTAATAACTCAAGTAATTTGTCAACCATGTCTAATATATAGATATCTGTCAGAATGGTAAGGTACCAGGTCACCTTTGAAAAAAAGAAGCTGGAAGACCACAGCAGCTAGTGGCAGGCATAAAGAAAATTGTGTATAGAAAGATTGTTGAATAAGAAAATATGGGAAATATAAGGTATTACAAAGAAACTGAATTAACAAGGAAAGCTTAAATGGCTTAGAAAGGATAATAATTTGTGCTAATCTTCAAAGATGTTGACCACAAGCTTTCAGAACTGTAAATTTGTATGTTGAAGTGGACTGTTGTTCTTTCTATGTGTTGCCTACATTTAATATCCTCATAGTAATGGGAATTGTTTCATTGAGATGTTCAGGCACTGAATCTGAGATCTGAATAGCAATGTTTGATTATGGCATTAACAGAATGAAGTACTTGCTATAATATTCTTGTGATTTCTGTCTTTCCAAGTTCTGTACTGTCATCGTCAATTATGCTAATGAATAAATACAAATGTTTTGGCATAATAAAATACTGTACACCTCAAATAAATGCCTGATCATATTCATCTTACTACTCATCAATCATTAATTTTACCTCTCTTCTAAAGAGGATAAACTCTGCCTGACAAATGGCTACTGTCAAAATCAGCAGAAAATAACTTTCCTTCAAGCTTCTAATAAGAAAAGTACATTATGCCTAACTATGTAAAAAGTAAATGTCATTAAAAATATCTGACATTGTCCTTTAGCATTTATTTCTCTCTTTATCAAATCATTGAATAATGCAAACAGGAAGCAGATTTTCAGTTAATGCCCTGAAGAGTTCTAACTTTAAAAGACAGAAGGCCTAATGGTAGAGATATGCTGACAGACATTCCAGTCTCTTTCCACAGGAGAATAAATCACAGAATTGCAGAATTGTTTGGGTTGGAAGGGACCTGGTAGGAGTAAGAAGTTCTCCAGCACATATCCAAGTATTCATGCAAAAGTGCCAGGTGTCCTTACTACTCTAAATAAATGCACAGTCAACAAGGTGTAATAGCATTGGAAACTAGCTATTAGCCAAAAGTACTTAGAGTAGCTTGGTATCAAAAATGAAAATCAGGAGCATTCTCAATTTCTTTAATCCATACTCTGATGAAAGTTTCAACAAGTAAAGTTTGTCTGCAGGAAGTAAATGTGCCAAAAGCAAACAAACAAACAAACAAACAAAAAACAAACAAATGACATTTAAATGTTTACTTGTGTCAGGAATATTTTGTATTCCACTTGAACACTCTTCCAGCAGTTGTATTGTCCCTTATTAAGAAAAACAAAATGATAAGGGCTAGGCTTTTAGCAGATTCCCCAAACCCATTTTGGACCAGGGAACTAAATATCTCTAAATATAACTTGACGTTTAAGACACTCCCTCTATAATTCTCTTTTTCTTCTTTCTAACCTATGCCAAAAGTAAAGAATTCCACCTAGTACTTTAAATTTCAGCCCTCCAATCACTAGCCTGAGATAGATACATTACTGTTGCCATTGCAAGAGGGATTAAAATATCACTTAGACTTTGTTTTGGCCCTCTGCAAAAGAGGAAATCACAAACAGCAATGAAGAAGCACAAGTTGTAAATACAGAGGTGTTTTCACACTAACTTTTCAAGGAGCAGACACTCTAGTAAAGCCAAAGGAAACTCAGTGATAACAAGGGAGCAAAGAATGGAGGCTAGGTTCATCACATAACTTGTGAAGAGCTAATGTGTGAAGATTTAAAACTTTAGTTTCAATTCTCCAAGGCTTGGAAGCCTTCTGTAAGATTCAGCTGGCACCATTCCCACTTTTAGAGTGATCGTACTTGAAAGGAGAGGGATAGGGAAGCAAAATAATGGTTATTTGGAAACCAAACATAATTTCTTAAGAGAAATTTGAATTAGACACAATGTTGTGAAGATGTCTAGTTTGCATTTATCAAGTAGTGACTAGAAAAGGGGATCTAATGTTTCCTGGGAAAGTAAAGGGTTACCCAGCTGCCTAGAGTTACAGTCTGAACCAGCAGGTAGCAGGCTGAAGAGAAATAGTGCTGCTGCCATTCGGCAGTCCCTCAGCTGTTCCCTAGGCTGCAAAATAAACAGTGTAATACAGCAGACTACTGTGGGAAAATATAACAGCCCAAAACGATGAGAGCCACAGGAATAAAAGAGACTCCATTCTTCTATTTTAGATAAGTAGGTGGACCAACAGACCTTCAGAAGACTTTTTACAAATGCAGTGTGTTTTCTACTGAGTTGCGAGTGAGTGCCTCTATGTTGTAGGCAACGGACACAACACAGTGCAGAAGAAACTGTCCCTGAAGCACAAGTTGTCTCTTTGTGGAGCTGTTTCCCTTCACTACAAGGTCTTGGCTTAATGTTGTTGCCTTGCAGCTGTCAAGCCTACTACCTTCCAGAACAGATTTGAAAATAAGCTTTAAGCTTAAGCATTTATTGCTACTTCTCATCATACTATGGGTTCTACCACAGGAAAGTGTAGCCCAGCTCATTGTACTATATATACATACATACATACTGTCATGCTTCAAACCTGTACAGTTAAAATAGCATTTTGCTATTTGTTTACGTTTACTATCCCAAGATACGAGTTGCTTGAATGACAGAGGCTGGTGTAGATGGACTGGATTGAAGATTTTGCACAGACATTACCAAACACATAACTTCTCACATCCTTACAAGATGCTGTGCAGAACAGCCCTCCCCATGCTCTGAACAACTGGCTGGTCCACCAGATCTCAGGAAAAAAAATGCAGATTTTGGTTAAACTGTTTGGTAGTCTTTGGTTCAGACACATAGATGATCTTAGTAAAATGTGTATCCTGGTAAAGCAATGGAAATGACTATTTCATGTTCCTGTTCTCAGGAACCAGCATAATGTTTCAACCACTATGGAACTGTTGTAACCAAGTCACTCAAACAAGCAAAATAAAATGGCCTAACTTACTTGCCACTAAACTTCAGGGGTATAAAAACAATGCTGCTTAGGTATGCTGCTCTATAGAAACTCAAACAAAACAAATCAAATCATGCCATAGCCAATGGCAGAATGTGTCTGAGACCACAGATACCAGCCTGTTCAGAGTTAAATGGTACAGAGTTTTGGTCTATAGGTTATTTTCCCTCCAAAAATCTGTGTACACTTTAGCATAAAGAAAGGAAGAAGGCAATTAAAACAAAACAAACAACAACTACCTCAACAAAAATTGGCAACAGCAGCAGGAGTTAAGAGAGCATGACCAAAGCACAGCAAAGACATGAAGGTGGTGGAGAAGAGCTTTTTGTTAACTTATGTGTTTGCAGAAATACCTTAACAATGACAGTCTAATAAAATTGTACTTCAGAGAGACAAACTGGCAGCATTCATTTTAATAGATTCTCCATCAGGTGCATTTTAGGAATGGACATTCATGGACAATTTATGGACAGAGATGTAACAGAGTATGTTGTTTCTTTTTGTATTATCCCTTTTACTTTCTTTTTACTATGGACTATGAATATGCACCTTACAAGTCATTTGCAGCATTGTCCCACAATTCAAAAGATGACCAGATTGTCTAGCAATTTAAAAAAGACCAAATACTGGCCCCAGATTCACTTACTGTGTACTGTAAAAGGAGGCCGTCAAGGGGCAGAGCTGATCTTCATCTATCTACCTGAAACGTGCATAACTACAAAGCTGTCACAGCTAACTAAAATATCCCACTCAGGATGAAATGAAGAGGCAAGTGTGGTGAGCGTACAGAAATCTTTGGCCAGCACAGCCTTTATGCTGTTTAAATTTATACTGTAGACCATACAGCCAAATTAGAGGTGAATAAACAATCTCTCCTTCCTGTTCTTTCTACCCAGGCTCCAAGTCATTTGTGATTTGAGCCAAGCCAAGGACCTAGCTCACAGCATCTGACTGTCCTTCACACAATTTGGAGTGTGAAATCAAAGAAGGCAATGTGACCATTTAGTATGACCTTCTATAAAACATGTTCTACCATAATATCTTATAGACATATTGTCATCTGGAGAGGTCCCAAATGACTGGAGACTTGCTAATGTGATACCCGTCTCTAAGAGTCATAAAGAGAACTCAGGGAACTACAGGACTGTCAATCTTACCTCGGTGCTAGGGAAGGTGATGGAACAGATCATCTTGAATGCAATCACACAGCATGTGCAGGACAACCTGAGGATTAGGCCCAGACAGCATGCGTTCTTGAAAGGCAAGTCCTGCCTGACCAACTTCATCTCCTTCGATGACCAGGTGACCCGCCTGATGGATGAGGAAAAGGCTGTTAATGTAGTCTATCTAGACTTCAGCAAAGACTTTGACATGGTCTCCCACAATATTCTGCTTTAAAAGCTGGTAGCCCATGGCTTGGACAGGTACACTCTTTGCTGGGTTAAAAAATGGCTGGATGGCTGGACCCAGAGAGTGGTGGTGAATGGAGTGAAATCCAGCTGGCAATTGGTCATGAGTGGTGTTCCCCAGGGGTTGCTGTTGGGACCCATCCTCTTTAATATTTTTATTATTGATTTGGATGATGGAACTGATGCACCCTTAATAAATTTGCAAACAACACCAAGCTGGAGGAAGTATCAGTCTTCTGAAGGGTAGGAAGGCCCTGCAAAAGGACCTGGATAGAATGGGTTGATGGACAGAGAACAGTGGGATGAGATTCAACATGGCTAAGTGCCGGGTCCTGCACTTTGACCAAAATAACCCCATGCAGCATTATAGGCTTGGGGGAGAGTGGTTCAAAAGCTGTGCAGAGGAAAAGGGTCTGGGGACATTGATTGGTGCTTGGCTAAACATGAGGGGGCAGTGTGCCCAGGTGGCCAACAAGGCCAATGGCATCCTGTCTTGTATCAGGAACCAGGACCAGGGAGGTGATCGTCCCCCTGTACTCAGCTCTGTTGAGGCCACACTTCGAGTGCTGTGTTCAGCTTTGGGCCCCTCACTACAAGAAGGACATGGACGCCCTGGAGCATGTCCAGAGAAGGGCTACAAAACTGCTGAGGGGTCTGGAACACAAGTCCTGTGAGGAGCGGCTGAAGGAGCTGGGGTTGTTTGGTCTGGAGAAGAGGAGGCTCAGGGGAGACCTCACTGCTCTCTACAGCTACCTGAAAGGAAGGTGTGGGGAACTGGGGGTCAGCCTCTTCTCACAGGTGACTAGTGACAGGACTAGAGAGAGTAGCCTCAAGTTGTGCCAGGGGAGGTTTAGGCTGGAAATGAGGAGACATTTCTTCTCAGAAAGAGCAGTCAGGCATTGGGATGTGTTGCCTGGGGAGGTGGTGGAGTCTCTGTCCCTGGGGGGGTTCAAGGAAACGTTGGGCGTGGTGCTTAGGGACATGGGTTAGTGGGTGATATCAGTGGTACAGTGATGGTTGGACCAGATGATCTTGGAGGTCTTTTCCAACCTAATGATTCTGTGATAGCAAGACAAAGGTTTCCGTAGCAAATAACTTAGTCCTTAAACATCGGCAAAAAACAGGGAAGATGAAGTAGACACCAGTGCTGGAAACCCCAAGGAAGAGTCAGTCAGACACATAGGAGGAAGCTAAACCCTTTGGAAGAAAAAAAAAATTATTAAATCTAACAGCTGTGCATATGCATTCATGTTTGACTTTGCTGCATTCTCATAGGATGCATTCTGTGATACCTGGAATTTTTCTAAGAAAGGCAACATTTTTTACAGGTATGATAAGAGATTTTGCATGTCTGTTGAATCCAATTTTCTTCTCTCCTGAAGAATCATCACATTTATATATATATATAAAATAATAATAATAATTAGTGTGCCATTTCTAAGTTAGTAAAACACCTCTGCTCCTAACAACAGATAACTATTATTTACGTGCTGTGAACAAATCTGTGATGATGAATGAGTAAGGAAAAGACCTACAGTGTGTGAAGATCTCTGGAAACATTACTTTATAAACTAGTTTGAGGGATGACCAAGAACGTGCAAGACATAAACAATGTTCTCTGCAAAGCTGTCATTGCTTCTAGTAAGTTATACTATAGAATAATTTCCTCTAGTTGGTTTGGGTTTATTGAATGCCATTTCTCTTCTGCCACTACTGCTCTAGTGCACTGCTGTTGTGGTGTAACCTGGCAGGCAGCTCAGCACCACACAGCTCACCCCCCTACTTCCCCCAGTGGGATGGGGGAGAGAATCAGGAAGAAACATAAAGTCTCATGGACTGACATAAAGAGAGTTTAATAGGATAGAGACAGAATGGAAATAATAACGATGATAAAAAATAACTATAAATATTAATTTAAATAAGTGATGCAATTGCTCATCACCTTCTTACCGATGCCCAGCCAGTCCCTGAGCAGCATTCCTCCAAGTACCAACCCTCCCAGTCTTATTGTTCATCGTGACACCGCATGGTAAGGGACATGCTTCTGGTCATTTTGGGTTACTTGTCCTGTTTTTGTCCCTCCCCGCCCTTTGTGCACCTCCAATGTCCTCACTGGCAGGGCAGCACCAGAAGCTGAAAGGTCCTTGGTTCTGTGTGAGCTCTGCTCTGCAACAACTGAAAACATCCATGTGTTACCAACATTATTTTTCTCCTAAATCCAGAGCCTGGCAGATACCAGCCCAAACCAGGACAATTATCTTCAAATCATTTGCAAAGCTTGAAGAGTTTCACAGTAAAACTGACTGTATGTAGTGCATGTTACAGGCTTGAAAAAAATAATCCAACTTCTTACAATTCAAAACAGAAAGGTGGTGGCACACACAGACTGAAAACTGATTTCATACCAGTTTGGAACATGCTGACTGGCTCTGTAGGAAGCAGGGTAAGAGTGCAAGAAGTCACTTCTCTGCTAATAAAGAAACAAGAAGCATACACAGCCAAGGGCTTGCTTGATGATTTTACCCCTGTCCTACATGAGAGGAACATCGAGAGCTGTGAGGGGAAATACACAGCTCGTGTAATACACCCACTCCGAAAGGAATCAGGAGTTGAAGGTCTTTTTCCTTCCTGATCCTGATCTGGCCCACTAGGACAAATAATATCCTGTTACTACAGATCCCATCCCTGACAGCCTTCCGACATTGCAACACAGCCATTGTAATTTTCTTTACCTTGGTGGCATTACACAGTAAAACACTGAAATTACAGAATGCCTGTCTTAGAAGGGAATCCCCTTAAAGAATGCATAAAAGATAAAAACTGAGAATGCTAGCTCATAATTCTTGTGACAGTCTAGAGCTGAAAACCTGGTTTGCAGAAAACTGCTTAAAAGAGCATAGTGTTGAAAAAAGTAGTATATTATATGCAGAGATTGTACTGAGTTATTCAACAGACAACATAGAGGCACATTTCTAGGGCAAATAAAGAAATAAATAAATTGGCATTATATCATTTTACATAACCCGGTAACTTTTTGGTACCTATGTTTACATGTTCCTTGTTCCACTACAGACCACCATTCTGATGGTTGTGTTTTAAGTGTTTTAAACGGTTTGACTTGGACATAGCACTAGGAGATACTGCCTGCACTGCTCAGTCATTCTCCTGCTACCCACATGCATTCACATTACATATCACTTTTTTATATTTTGATTAAAATTTGACATGCTTGCCTTATTTATGCCCTGTTAATACAGATAAGACATTTCAAACTGTCTTGCATTTATTTACCTGGGAGGAACATGCATACAGGTGGGACTGTTTGCAGCTGGGCTGCTGCTCTCTAACTTGTGTATTTCCATACCACTTGTGAAGCTTAAAGTGAACTGGATCCTTCCCATTATGTCCTGTGAGTGAATAGTTCGCTTTGCTTTGACAGGCTGTGGTTGAAAATCCAGCCATTAAGGCATGAAATAAAATAATAAAATTAGATTAGATTAGAATAAAATAGCGTAGAATAGCATAGCATAGCATAGCATAGCATAGCATAGAATAGAATAGAATAGAATAGAAAATAGAATAGAATAGAATAGAATAGAAAATAGAATAGAATAGAATAGAATAGAATAGAATAGAATAGAATAGAATAGAATATTATTGCCATAAATTTGGCAAGCACAATAGAACTACTTTGGGATAAAATCACTGAATCCAACCCTGCCACATTTTCAGTGCCCTTGCAGAAGGTATCACTGCTATGATTGCTACACAATGCTTCAATGTAGGCAGAAAAAAATGCAGTATGTACTTGTAGTATGTAGGTATCAGCCGAAGGACTATGCTCGTAGGAATTTCTCAAATAGTATGGGACAGATCCTTAATTGTCACATTGACACAGTCCCCCAAGGTCCCACGAATTTAGGCCATGCCAGCTACAGCCCTGCATATGCTGCAGTCACTGGACAAGGCGCAGAACACATGTTCTCAGGGCTGCATATCCATCTTGGGCATGTGAAACCTGCCCTGTGTTTCCTTGGGCTCTCAGTAAGAGGCCTTCCACACCCCTTCTGCAATCCCCTCATAGATGTAATCCCTCCTGGACTCTTTAAAAACAGCCCTTATTTCCCTAATTTTGAATTAATAATGAGTGGAGACAGTCATCTCCACAGTTACTATGTTTGTTCCCTGTTGTAATTTGGCCATGGAGGAGGAAAACAAGCACATGGACTTGTGGATGTGTGTGTGTGATCTGGAAAGCACACTGCAGTGATGCCTATTCAGTCAGGAGTGAGATGGGGGCAGGAGTAGTTTGCACTGCTCTTTTTCTACTTTGCCTTTCCCTTTGGCGTTGTACAAGTGGCCAGAACATAAAGAGGTGAAGGACTCTGTGCAGAAGGGATCACACGGATTTCCCCATTCCTCACTCACTCAGAGCTGATACAATTTCAGCTGTGTCAAAGTTATTTAAATGTAACAAATTCAAACCTTTTTTTTTTTTTCGATATTTTTTCGAGGGGGGGGGGAGGAGGGTGAAAGAGGGGGCAGGAGTAGGAGGGAGTAGGCGAAAAGCGTTGTTTTAACGAATCCAACAGGATCAATTGACTGGTTAAAACACTGTAAGCTATGCTTCCAGATGTACCACCTTTGCCTCCACAGTGCTCTCTTCAGTATGTATAGAGGCATTTCTAACTTAACCATTTCAGTGGCACCCAGGCATCAGCTCAAGAGCACTCATTTTCCACCGTCTCTGTGTCAGTACTGTACAATTAAGGAGTAATTTTAACTTTACTGTTGAATGCTTCCTTTCTTTGTCTGAACAAATAGCTAATTCCTTCTTCATTGTTTAATGCTGTGGACTTCACTTCTTTTAAAGTCTGAGTTGAGAAACTGAAAGGATTTATTTATTCTATTATAGATTACTACTTCCATCAGATTTTTCCAGGGCTTCACTTGTCAGGAATTAATTCACTGCACAGCTGTGTTCATGCTGCCACTCTGTGGCAGCGAAGAGGTAAGTAAATCGGTAACGTCCGTGCTTATGTTGCTCTCAAATATCTCCTGGCATGATTCCTGATCTAAAAGAAATACCATGCACACATTTTCTGCCTGCAGAACAGCCACGGACAACAGAGCACCCACTCACAGAGCCCAGCTGTTGTGGCTCACACCAGGCATGTGCAAGCAGTGACTGCAGTGGAAGACACGGTACTATCCAGGCTTCCAGAAGATTTCACAT
Source organism: Heteronetta atricapilla (assembly GCA_011075105.1). Classification (NCBI taxonomy): domain Eukaryota; kingdom Metazoa; phylum Chordata; class Aves; order Anseriformes; family Anatidae; genus Heteronetta; species Heteronetta atricapilla. The sequence continues at coordinate 63,053,380 of CM021763.1, read as the reverse complement.
ACACTCAAGTAGAATTTAGCTCTCCATATTTCTTCCAGGTGCCTTAAGGTAATGTGATTGCACACAACACACAGAATAAATGGGTAGCCCACTTCCCAGGCCCACTGGGAGGTCCTTGAATCAGATTTTCCTCTCCGCTTTGCCGACATAAATCCTGAGTTACCTTGCCAGCTCCTTGTACTCAACCACAAGTGCAACGGAACAAACTTCGTTTTTCTGACCCAGGTGAAAAAACACTTTGCTTTCTTCCCTCTCTGGAGCCCTCACATAATCTGTCAGGGCCGATACAGCTCCTGCCCCAACAGCGGCTTGACTGCAGTAGAATATATGGAAATTCAAAGGAGGCGACAGAAAGAGTTGATCTCAAGCAGAGAGGCAGCTGGCAGGCCTCTGTAATTAAATTCCTGGCACACTGTGTATGTTTTTATAATTTTCCCTTGGTCAGCAGATAAAATTAAGTATGTTGACTCCTAGAACTCACTGCATATTCTTTTAAATGTCACCACACATTTGCAGGTCACTGCTCAGTTATGCTCCTGCCATTCTCCATTTATAAATCCAACCCTATTTTTTTTCCGAAGTATCAAACTACCGCTGGTATCAGGTCCTCAGTGACTTCAGGTCTGCCCCCTCCTAGACCCAGACATGCCACCTAGGTCCTGTCTATCGCTGGGCCCTCCTGCTTGTATTGTGACTTGACAAGATCTTACAGACCTCTGTACTTCAGAAATTATCCTTGCTGCCAAATGCTTACTGCCTCGTTGAAAACAACCAAGCAAATGGCACAGTGAAATGAACCACAGAATCATCCAGGTTGGAAAAGACCTTCAAGATCATCGATCCAAACCAAAGGTATTTCCTAAAAGTTTAACTGAAGAGCCCTGTCCTCTTCCACAAATATCTAACTCCCAGCAAAAACTCTCTGCAACCTTGAAATGTTACAGAACTGTGTGTGTTAAAGGATGATGGGATGCTTGCCCCTCTCACCCAGAGGTTTTATTCCCGAACAGTTCCAGTAACTACTGAATACTGCTGCAAATTTTTGGTTTCTTGTACCATGTTATGGGACTCGTGCTTTTCTAAATGCCTTTAGAACAGGCAGTATTTTAAATGTGTTCTAGTATAAATAAATAAATAAATAAGTCCATATTCAATCTTCCCCATCCTGCTGCTGGCGGTTTAATTACAAATTCATTGGGAAAAACAAAACAAAACCAAAACAAATAAATGAAAACAAGACAAACAGTTAAATTAAGAAGAACTCTGCAAAAAGATCTGTGAGAAAATAAAACTTCGATTTTATTTTTGGATACCAAACTCTAAAGGCAGAGGTCCTCACCAGAAAACCATCTGCATTCAGGCATGGAAAGCTGATCCCTGGCAAATGAGCAACAGCAAAATCCCATCTTACAACTTTCCCCATTTTCTGTTTCTGCTTGTCTTTGAATATCCATTCCATTTCAATGCACCAGAGCCACAGTGAGGCAGCTATTTATTTTTAGCTTGGCGCTACTGGAAGATCTTTAAGCCACTGAACCTCAGCAATGGTCACATTACTGTATCGGGCAGTTTGTCAACCCACGGGATCACAAGGCTAAGCCTCTTAACCTCACAGGAAGATCTTCCTCAACACTACAAGCTCTCCACCATAGCATACCAAGGGTAATCAGGTAAGAAGACCCTGGATTAAAACGGCCCATTTCACAAAACAAGTAGAACTGCATTGCAGTGCTTATACTTCCATACCGCGGTTTGCAGGATGCCTTTGTGGTCTTACCAGTGTCTTGCTTCTGCCACACAGGGAGACAGCCTTCCTTCCTAGCATTCACTTGCACACACCCAAATAAAAGGCAGGGAGCTGGGCTGGAGCCTCAATTAATCTAAACTTCTCAGTCATAAATGAAAAGTAAGAATCTGCTCCAGCACTATTGCTTTCTAGTTCCTCCTTCAGCATGCAAGCCTGGACGGCGAACACAGTTCCAAAGAATAGCCCATGAAGAAGAAACTGCAGAGCATCCATGAAATTCATTGTCCAGCTTTTGCAATTGCAATAGCAGAACTTTCCTGGAACATGTACTCTGAAGTGATAGACTTAATTTGCTGTCAATCATTCTTTTGGTTTATCCTATCTGTTCATAAAGAATAGTCATGAATAAATGGTAAATTGCAGATTTTAACAACCAACATCGTCTCTGACCTGGAACCCTCTGAAGGTTTGTAAACCATCTCAAGTAGCCAACTGATGCTGCAGCACTTCCCTGACTCCTGCGACTGCAACACCAGAAAAGAGACATCGTTTGTACAGTGGGGAGATCAACAGTCCACCGAGGAAACTGATACCATGCGCTGCCAAATGAAATTGAAATTAAGGAACACTGGCTGCCGTCGTACGCTCTGTGCTTTATGCCTCTACTCATGCAAGCAATCTACCCTTTAACAACTCCTGGTTAAAGACACAGTGCCCTTTGCACCCACGCAGAAAACTGGAATTACTCAAATTGTCACTTCATTATCATTGCTTCGCATGGCTATCTTCTCCAAACTTGTCACCCATCACACATCTCCCTCTTACACACTGGCTCCTTTCTCACGTTTGCTTACAGCTCCATAAACAGTACTGGAGACAACTGCTTATTTTCCAATGCCTACCCCAATAACAGAGAACAGAAGTAGGGGATTGTCAGTAATTTTGCTGACATTTCAAAACACTAGGTTTGTACTTTCTGTGCTGTAGCACAGGTAGCACAGGACTGAAAAGATCAGCAGAAATTCTGGCAGAGAAGCCTACAGTGAGTACAGGCAAGGAAAAGCAGTTCTGCTTGTCACAGGAAATCACTGAGAAGCAAGCATTACTGATGGAGATGGCTGTGCAGGAGGCCCAGGGCAGACCACGCTCCAGCAGCACAGCCAGATCCCCAGCACAACCTGCTACAGCAGCAACCCTGCTCACTCTCAGGGAGCTCTCTGCACATCTGCGAGCTAAGCAACAATATGTTGTTCCAAACACGGTTTCCATAGTTATTGTGTATTCGATGTTAATTGTTCTTCCTGTTCTTGCAATATCAAATCTATTTAGAGATTTTAAAACAGAAATTGTTGTGTTTGTAAGTATAAGCCATTTGAAGCAGTCTGCAGGGCTGCTTTTCATCACAGAATAAAGCTGATTACAAACTAATTTTACCTACAGGAATTCCAATATTTTCCAGCAACCCAGCCTGTAACAGAGCAATTACTTCTGACATGTCATAGCAATAGGTTTGAGTACTGACTAAAATCAAGTCTCTTTACATTTGAGTGATTAGGGATCAACTGTCCCTTGAATTTGAAGAAGAAAAAAAAAAATTGCGTGTGATAAAACTCAAAGCACCTTCCAACAGGCAGCTTTTAACCCAAACCTGTTCCCTAGCTTGCATGAAGTTTGACAGTATCTGTATTTTAAATAATGTGTAAGTGTATCAATGCTATTAATTTTTCGAATAAAGAACAGGCTGGCTGTTAAACATGACACTCGGTATCTTCAAAATCTTCATTTTCTTGGAGAGGAGTCAGCTGAGACACAAAAAGAGGAGAGGGAACCAAGTACATTTTCACAGTTTACTGCAAGCTTAATTTCAGCCTTGATATTCTTCACATTCTAATGAATACCAAAAGGAATCCCAAAAGGGTAATGCAGGAGTTTCAGGTGACTTTTTCACCCACAGTGACATGAATTGAAATAAATGGTGCAGAAGCCAAAGTAATTGGAATTGCTATCTTAAAGTTCACAGTTCAAGGCTGGGATATTTGTAATTGTAAGGACAGCCTGTTACAGATGCTCTTGGCATTTGACATGAGAGGAGGCCTTAAGAAGAGAATGTCAAATACGATCAAGGTAAAGGCACAGGACTGGAGGCTACAAGCTGTAAGTTCTCTTCACCACTGTTTTGTTACGTGACCATTAAGTTTTCATGTCTCAGTTTACCAAGTTTAAAATAGTAATATCTTTCAGATACGTAGTGAAGATTCACTTATCTACTGATCTTGTTATTAAAAACCCTTTTTAACTTCAGAATTTTTGGCAATCTCTAAAAAGTTAACAGACAAGGTTTTTCTCGTTTTTTTTTTTTTTTTTCTTATAATTGTAATTTCAAAAACCGTGTAGGTATTTGGGTTCAGACTTCACAAACACATAATCAGAAATTCCAGGTGCAGTAAAAAATTTGCTTCCAGTCTGCTTGTATGACAAATGTCTTCCCCATTTCTTATTTATGAGTAATTTAACCAGCTTAGAAAACACAAGGACAACACAGAGTGCTGGTGTGACTTATTCATTTGTTTACTTCTGTCTTACTCTCCAAAGTGACCGGGAAGATGTAGTGTTTCTAATTACCAGGTCAAGATACAGGCAGACACAACATTTATGAAAGCTTCCTAGCACAGGACTGGAGGCTAGGCGAATGCTGCAGTGTATTGCCGCGAATGAGCAAACCCAGAGCTGATGCTTGATCGCTCAGCTTTCGCACGCTAATTAACGAGGACAGCAGTCAGTTTTCAACACAGCCCCTAATTGTAAGCTAAACATAGCAGAGCGCTGTTATGAGGATTAATTGGTTAATGTCTGTAAAAGACTTTAAGCACAGAGTCATATAAATGCTAAATGGCATTATTATTTTAATAGAAAAAGGATGAGTCACATATTTTCATTGTTCTTTGCCATGGACAGCTACAGGAGACCTGCTTTCCATACAATACGTACAGATGTGAGTTATGAGCTCAAAAGTGCAACACAGTGAACAACCGGAGATGTAATTTTCTGTTTACAGCACAAAGTTCATGTCTGGAACTCACTGCCACAGCATATTGCAGAGACAAAACCTCCTTTTTCAGGAGTAACTCCTATGACATTCCTCTAAATTACTTACACCGCGTGTTTCAAAATGGGCCCCAACAACTTCGACTTCCAAATCTCTTCCTAGTAGGAAAAAAAAAAGCTGCCAAAATCAAAACTCACAAACTGTTGTAGCAGTCTAAAGAAAATAAAAATATATAAGAGCTTTCACCACAGTGCCTCGTAATTTAAGACCACCACCACCAGGTGTCTAGGATCAAATCAGACTTCATTTTTAAGAGTACAGAACAGCAAAACTGTGGAGATTTTATTTCTTCTCCATAATCTGATGTTAGAAACAGTAAAATTTAATGTCAGAGAGTCAGTATGTGCCACTACTGAAATTGAGTACAGCACCTCTCCCAGTACAAAGCTCTTAAAAGTAACACACAAATAAAAGTAAAGACATTGCCCAAGATCTTGATAGTTCATATCAGTGGGGCAGCCAGAACTGAACAGTGCAATGACCAGGGTTCTGCACCAGGTTTTACAATGACAGCAGCAGGGCAGAAAACTTAACTGCTGTTAAGCTCAACCTTTGCAAATTTATGGCAGGGCTATGTAATGTGATTCAGGATCCCTTCCTATCTTGTCAGCGGAGAATTAGAGGAAGTGTCATCTTCGTCATTGCAGACGTCAGAGACAGGGGAACCTTAATGTAACACCGGAACAGCAGTCTAGGGAACCTAAAGCAGGGTTTCTTACAGCACTTTGCTGACTTCCCTGTTTTAGGAATGACTTAGTGGGACCAAGGTCCTTAGAGCCTTCAGGCAAGAATGCCACCTAGTGATCCACACTCACAACAGAGATAGCCATTTAGTACAGTCATCACTATAACCGTATGTGTATACAGTTATTTCATTATCTCTAAAGTTAGTTAAAATTATCTTACTCTATTATCACATCAGCCATAGAATATAACTTTCCAGTAATAACCTACGGTTATTTAAATGGCTCCCCTCCCGTTACATTTAAAATATCTCCGTCGTTAAAGTGAACTAAACTGTTAGCATAGTGCTGAAAGTGCAATATGAAGAATTTCTATCCTGAATGAGTAATTTAATATTCTCTACCGCAGCAAGGCACTTGAAACCACACATTCTTTACTTCATATATGATTTTATTAATGGTTCTAATGATGCTTGCTTCACAGACTCTGTAATCAATAGGTAAAGGCTTTTAGTGAATTAGCTGTAAAGTTACCTGTCCCCACACCAAGGGAATAATGCTTCTAAGGGACAGGGCTGCTCCACATTTGCTGCTGCCGGCATTGAGTTCACATTGAGTCAATAATTATATGCCATTAATAAAAGCATAATGGGGTCAAATAAAACTTCTTTATGTGTAGATTTAAAAAAAGGGGGGGGGGTGGAGAGAGAGAGATTTGAGCAAGGAAGATAGGAAAGAAGAAAGGAAGAAATGCTAAGGAGATATTATTTCATGATAAAGCTTCTTTTTCTTCCTTTTTTCAGTAAATGCAGCATGACCCGCAAATGCACTGGAATGGACCCTCAGCAGACACAACTCTAAACACAACATTACAAGACCCTGAGCAAGACAACTTCCTCAGGAGCCTGTAGTCTATGAGTAGCCTACCTCTGTTTCCACAGCCACAACTCCGTCTTTTATAACTAGGTGATCACCTAGGTGGATTGTTCCTGTGGTCTCACTTCAGTTACATGTCAAATGTATCACAAAATGGAATATCACATCTGTTTAGAAAACTGTTGTGAAGAGCGTGTTCCCAGAAGACATAAATCTTATGGGCTCTTCTCTGTTCATAGTAAGAGGGTTTGACATTTTGCTTTGACTTTAAGAGAAAATCAGAGAATAGTCTAGAACAGATATTACACAGAAAAAATATACAAGGACCTTGATTATACATTTTAATATGTAAATTCATTCCAGCTTAGAAGATATTTAGATATCATTAATTAAAGAGAAAAGGAAGACACACATTCATTTTTAGCTGAGTGGGTTAATCATGCCTCCAGCTTACACAAAATCTGAGTTCAAGTCTCTTCTGTGCTTTACTCAAAGCCAGATTCCACAAACATCTAGTATCAAGGCAAGTGTCTTAGTTGCCAGCTAATAATGATGCTGGCACAACTGTCTTTCTCCTCCTGGTTTTGTGAAAGACTCCTAAGCCTTTCCTCACAGATCAAAGCCCAGCTTCATTAAAAGTAATCAGAACCCCAACTAGGAACTGGAAATCAAAACTTTTTTTTTTTCTTCTTCTGGATTGAGGCGCTCATTCTTGAGAAAGTGCCGAAATCAGTTTTTGTAATCATTTTTAAAGATAAACTTTTTTAATTTCAAGGCATTTTGTTGTTGTTGTTTTTAAGATTAGAAGCTGACCTGAAAAAAAAAGCCAATAGTGAGATGAAATCACTTAAGTATTTAGTCTGATGTATGGAAACTGATGCTGGCCCAGGACCAAACTTGTATAGGTAACTTTAAGTGTAAGTAACTTCTGTTCACTTTCTAGTTTTACAAACATTCAACTTCTAAGATATTTCAAGAAGGAGAATGCTCAGAATGATGTGTAACAACACATAATCTCCAAATAAATTATTTTGGTTAGGTTTGCTTCTCAAAATTGAAAAACACTTCAAATGTAATTTCCGACTTTGAAAAGCTTCTTTTTGGAAGGTAGAGATCCACTGGAATAATTGATAAATTTTACACTGATTTTATCAGTTTCAGACAATAACAGTTAAATTCATACTTTTTTAAGTGAAATAAACTGGAAAATCTAATCTCTTTTAGCACTTCTTGCCTCCAACCCAACCTAGGTGGCTTTGAAGATCCACTTTGATGGAAAGAAGGTAAAAGAGGAAATACTTCTGGCCTCAGGACCTGTCTTTGAAACCCATACTGTTTCAGTAAGAGGAAGTGCTCCTGAATTTTCAGAGTCTTAGAGGCTCAAAATACCTCTTTAGCCTTCTTCACAAGTTGCATTTCCTTTTCATCTGCTGTGGCAGGTGGGCAGCCAAGCTCCACCACAACCATTCTCTCACTCCCCCTCCTCAAAGAGAAACAGGGAGAAAATACAATGAAAGGGGCTCAAGGGCTGAGTGAGATAAGGATGAGGAGATCATGCAGTAGTTATCATGATGGGCAAAACAGGCTCAGCATAGGGAGATAGTAAGATTTATTGCCTATTACTAATGAGCTAGAGAAGCGAGAAACAAAGGATAGAAACCAAAAGCACCTTCCCCCCATCCACCCTCTTCCACCTCCTCCCCCGGAGCGGCACAGGGGAATGGGGGAGTGGGGGTTATGGTCAGTCTATAGCGCTTCTTCTCTGCGGCTCCTTCTCATTCACTCTCGTCCCCTGTGCTGTGGGGTCCCTCCCATGGGATGCAGTCCTTGCTGAACTGATCCGGTGTGGGCTGCCCACAGGCAGCAGCTCTTCAAGAACCGCTCCAGATATGGGTCCGCACCACGGGGTCCATCCCTCAGGAGCAAACTGCTCCAACCTGGGTTCCCCACGGGCAGCAGCTCCTGCCAGGTCACCTGCTCCTGCGTGGGCTCCTCTCCACGGCCTACAGGTTTGGCCTGGAATCTGCTCCGGCAGGGGGCTTCCACAGGCCACAGTCTCTGTTGGTGCAGGTCCACCTGCTCCACCGTGGTCTCCTCCACGGGCTGCAGAGTGGAACCCTGCTCCACTGTGGTACTCCATGGACTGCACGGGGACAGACAGCCTGCTTCACCATGGGCCTCACCACAGGCTGCAGGGGACTTCTGCTCCGGCACCTGGAGCACCTCTCCCCTCCTTCTGCACTGACCTTGGTGCCTGCAAGGCTGTTCCTCACTCCTCTCACTCTCCCAGCTGCTGTGTGGCACAGCATTTTTTCTGTCTGAAATGTGCTCTCACAGTGGTGCAAAACAACATCACTTACTGGCTCAGCTCTCGTCAGCAGCAAGGCCCTTACCAAACATGGGGCAGCTTCTAGATCCTTCTCACAGAAGCCACTCCTATGGCCCCCTGCTACCAAAACCTTGCCACGTAAACCCACTACATCTGCAAACACAAAAATGTCTACACTTTTGCTATAAACCAGACTGTGGTTACATGCGTTTCCATGCATGCAAAGCTGAACTTGCAAGACAGATCTGACCATGAGTTACATGAGAGATGTGAAGCAGAGGAATCGGGAGGGTTAAAGACAAAGAGGCATGTAGGCGGTTTCTCGGAAAAAGGAGCAATAGAAGCAGTGATGGGGCAGGCTGCAAACAGTAAGGGAGACCTGGAATATATTCACAGACATTGAGTACAAAGACTGCTGAGCAGAATAAAAAGCCATGCTCAAATTTCACTTAAGGTGATAAACAACACTTTGGCAACTAATGAGGGAAGAGAAAGGGAGCTTAATGTGCAACACAAATTTTTATCCTCCTTTGCCAATACTTTCTGAAGGTAAATTTCATAGCAAAAGGCTAACTACTGCCTTCCCCTTGTATCAGGACAGGATTATTCACATGGGGTGCAAAAATAGGGCTGCTAGCAGGAGGCAATAGCGCCTCACCTCAGTGAAGCCATTTTGGTGGTTGACCTCCATACAGGGGGCAACAGGTAGATTGTGTGCTAAATACACAACAAAGAAACAAATGAGACTTTAGTTTCCCTGCTGGCTTTTGCAAATTAATTAATGGCTTACACTACACTTGCAGCTCATTACAATAACTGATTAATAGGACTTCATTGATGTGGATGGTAAAGGGTAAATGATACCAGCATGCATCCTGAGCTGCTGAAGGCCAGACTGTAAGTTATAAGATGGCAAGATTAATTCTATTCGATCAACATAAAAGGCTAAAAATAAAACACAGGACACAATCCAAACTACCTCTACTGTTAAATTAATCTTTCTGTTTCTGCCAAATGGAAGGAGCCTATTAATCAAAGTGAAAATTCAACCTCATTTACTATTATAAAAAATGAGCTTTCAATGAAATTTAATGAGATTTCAAAATATATCAGGTATCAGTACACTTTCCTATTTTGGGATAACACTGTTTTTAAAAGTCATACTTTCCCAGGCAATTCAAGCTCTAACTGAATGATAAAGATGTAACTATTAGTCTTCATAGACATCATAATAATTGGGCTTTCCTTGTCCTTCTTTATGTACTCTATGTGGACTGAAAGATAAAGCAAAATAATCTTATTTCAAACTATTATGGAAATTTTGTTGCATGGGTTGGGCTTGTTTTTCTTTGTTGTGTTTATTCATTTGCCTGATGTAAGTCTGATCAGGATGTGCAGAGTTTGAACATTCACACCTCACTAATCCATAGTGGTTATTCAGCACAAAAGATTCCTTCATGGAAGTTGGTCTGTGGAATTTGTCAGAACCACTCCCAGGTTTCTTACTGTCTAAATAGCCACAGAAAGTCCAGTTCCACTCACGTGTTTCCTATTCTGGTTGTCTCTAAAGCTGTCCCACTAGAGCTAGATTTAGCCACTAGATTAAATCCCACTAGATTTACCCTGTTTGCCTACCAAGAAGTGGCCCACAGCAAGCAGCAGTACATCCTTACATTAGCTACACCTCCATTGTTCCTTGCTTTAGCCCTGGTCTGCAGGAGCAGAGCATCTTACAGACATTTTCCTAGCTGCCCTCGAAACACACACAAACTCCAGAAACAGGCAGAAGCATTTATCTATCCTCCTGCATGGGGTTACAGGGTTAGTACCAAACCCACCAAACCTATAGCTGATAACTTCCTTAAAAATTACCATTTTGGGTCCATATCCAAAGGCACAACCATGGTGTGCAGAAGAGAAATACAAGGCAATAAGGAAATAAGCAACCACCTGTGATCTGATGCCACTCTGCATTTAGCAGCCACAATGGCTACTTACCACAGTGTGACTACAGGGAAGAAGACCAACGGAGGGTCTTCAACACTACAGGAAGGTCCTCAACAAATCCACATGTACCTCTCATGCCCAGTGGTTGTCTCCTCCTGCTTTCAGGTACTTTCAAAGTCTGTAGTCTTTCCAATAACTTCAGTGGGAGCATTTTTGTTTTCATGAGTTCCCACCTCATCTATTTAATTTCTCAGCACATACATCTCAAAACAAAGATGCAGGCAAACTCTGAAGAGGAAGCACACTACAGAGGGCAGGCCATTGGCCTCCAGCTTTAAACTGAGTTCCACTTTGTTGTTTCCAGATGCACAACTGCGACTATTAAAAGAGATCGTTTTTTTCAGAAGTAAGTAAAGAACTGGAGGAATTTCCCATTACTGGTCATACACATGACTTGCTTCTAAGTAGATTATTTTAGGCTGCTTACATCAGTCCAGTGACTCATCAATGGAGTAATCATTACTGAACAGCTGTGTGAATGACAAACTACAACCCTGTGAAGTGTGCAATAAATTGATTCCCAAAGTCCAGCTGATCTGCTTTCACCAAGTGGAAATTTCAACTTTCAGTGCCACTCAGAATGCAATTCCCCCATACAAGCACACACGCTGCTATGCTTTCCACCTGGCTGCTACCTGTATTTGCAATGTTGCAGGCAGCTGCTTCCATGGGGGACAGGAGAGACCTGTGGAAGATGCCTTCCTGCAGCTGCAGCTGCAGCCAGGAGGACAGCATAGCAGGGCAGTTCTCCCTGCCCTCATCTTCCAAGCACTCTCAGACAGCATTTCCCACTGGGAACAGGGCTCCTGATGCCAGTTCACATCCTTTCTGGCACTGAAAAGGTTATGTGCATGTACCTGTAATACTGCTGCTGGAAAACCTCATTTCTGAACATCTTGTAAAGTTTCCAGCATTGCCTACAGCAAGCAGAGAATGATAATCAAGGTCCTGCCCACACCGGGCACATTTGGCACAGTACCTCCAACCAGAGGTTCCTTCTTCCCTTCAGATGAATCGGAAAGTACTACCACATCTTTCCTCTGACAACAGGCAACATGTGACTAGAAATGCATTTTTTCACTCTCTCATCCACAACCATGTCTTCTTACAAAAGCTAAGTATTGATTACAAGCTCATTTCTACTTCTTAAAATTTTACAGCAAATAAATCTTCATGAGGTTTAGTACCCCAAAAAATCCATTGTCTTGAAAAGTCATGAAGCATGATTTTAGCACCACAGAGGCATATCAGTAAAATACTTTCCACATACACGTACAGGAAATCCATACCTAAGCACAGCTTGATTACAGATTCATAATTAGTAAACTTAAAGCAATATTAGGAGCAATATACAGATTTGTTTTTCACAGCCAGTGAAATAGTGCAGAAATTGAGAAACTGGAGTGAGCTCTTAATTCAGAGAAAGTAACACAGGTGACAGTATATTCTATTAATTTATTGAAACAGGAAAACCTGAATTTCATGCCTTGCATTGTCTGTATCTCATATATTTATTTAGAGCTGGAACAAATATATATTCACAAGCGCCAAGCATTTTGCTAGCTATTCAGATTTGACAGAAGCTTTACCTGATAAATGAAACATTTTTTGACTGATGGTCATTTGCAGTTATTTAACACCTATATGCAAGTCAAGGAAGATCAGTTAAGAGGAATTTGTCAATGTAGTAGCAATACCATTGCAGTTGTGAAGGCCTAAGGATACAAACAAGTCAAGGTTTGTAGGGGGATGTGCTCTCTATCTCAGACTAACCTGACAAGACTGACAAAAGTCTCACAAGTCCTTTCTTGGGGTCATATTTGCCTATTGATGTTTTCCCTGGCCTTTATTTTACATTTGCACAGGTGTAGGGTCTTGTAGAAACATTGCTATTTTTAGGTGAACTCCAGCAAATTCATCTCCAACAAAAAAGAACCAAATAGAATAATTCAGCTGGAAAAGACTTTCAAAGATCACTGAGTCCAACTGCCTGACCACTTTAGGGCTAAACACAAGTTAAAATGTGTCATGGAGGGCATTACACAAATGCCTCTTGAACACTGGCAGGCATGGTGTACCTACCACCTCTCTAGGAAGCCTGTTCCAGTGTTTGACCAGTGTCACAAGAAAGGAATTTGTTCTAATGCCCAGTCTGAACCTCTCCCGGCTCAGCTTTGTGCTGTTCCCACAAGTCCTGTCACTGGGGAGCAGAGACTGGCACCTCTCTCTGCCCTTCCCCTCCTCAGGAAGTTGCAGAGAGCAAATTATTCCAGAAATCTAATTATTGAGGCACGATTTTCCCTTGATGAACCCATGTTGACAAGGCCTGATGTTAGTTTTTTCTTTACATGCCTTTCAATAGCACCCAGGACAACCTCTGTAACTTTTCCAGGTACTGAGATTACACTGACAGGTCTGTAGGTTCCTGGGTCTTCTCTCATACCTTTCCCGTAGGTCATGTAACACTGGCTACCTACTGCCACCAACCCTAAACTTCCAAGACCATTGATAAGTTGTTGAAAGGGGTCCAGATATAACATCTGCTAACTGCCTCAGTACTCTGGGATGAATTGCATCAGGGTCACCTGGGCAATTGATCCAGGGCAAAAAAAGACAAAAAATGCCTCCACTTTGTCCTCATGCCTACCTGTTAGGTGACTACCTGCATCAGATATCTGTCCAGTGTTTTTCTTAGACCTTCCCTTGCTGCTGCTACACTTGAAAAAGCCTTTTCTTGTTGTTTGACACCACAATGGCCAGTGTAAACTCAAGCTGAACTTTGTCTTTTCTTGTGTTCTCCCTACAAATACAAACAAAAAACTGGGCATCTTAGGGAAAACCTGTTTGTGAAGAAGCTATATTGTGGATTAATAAACAAGAAGAAACTAAAGGGAATATTTATCTATAAGAGGTACAACTATCTAAAACAGGTTCAACAGTGCACTCTGAAAATATATGGGGAATTTGGAACTGGATCAATACATCCCAATTGTCCAACCAGTGAATTAATTCAGCAGTTTATCATATGAAGTTTGAGATGGTCAGACTGCTCCTGTCAACATTTCATACCCTTCCCTATTTGGTGTCTGCACAGTCTGTGCTGGGAAGAGGCACAAAACACTGATCACTGCTGAGGGCAGGAAAAAAATAGGAGCTTTTCTTCTCAGTAGTATTTCTGAGGGACACAGAAGCAACAAACAAGGATCAAAGGACACAGAAAACCACTTTCCAGTGAGACCTGAGTACATTTAGTATTACAGTGGTGACAAACAGTCCTCCAAAGTTATGCAGCTGACCTAGCAAGTCTTTTACCACCTCATCCACCTAAACAGTCTGTTCTCTAGGAGAGAGCTTGAGAATCAGACCTATTACATCTACAAGGCCTCGTAGCTTTCAGATAGAACTAAACAGGTTTTTGCTGTATGGAAGAGAAGCTTTCACTATATACTGACATGAAATCTTTCTCCTTGAGCATATTCCAAAAAAAGTAATTAAAAAAAATGTTGATTATGTTGTGACTGTACAAGACTTCACAGCCACCATCTGTTCTGTTCTGGCTTCAGGTTCATTACTGGCAATAAAATTCAGGAATCACTATTCCAAAACCCTGCTTCCTACAGTTTGACCTGAACTAAAATCTCCACTGGCACCACCTCTGTTACTGTTCCAGAGTGCAGGAGCTGAAAAGGACCTCTGTTGTCTTCAAAGCTGAATAGGAGCCAGGTGACAGGTGAAGCAAGACAAGGTACTGCTGCAAAACAAGGAGTAGGCCTGCTATCAGCATGCCTCATTACTTGGTGGTACCTCTTCAGAAGATAACCACAGCAGCATCTCTTGTGTACACTCTTACACACTGTACCGCTGTTCTGTTTCTTGGCCTTGGATTTCAGGAGAAATGAAGACAGACACCAATACCTCTCTCTTCCAAAGCAGAATGAAGGGACTGGCACACGGGGCTGCCCCAGAGAAAGCTGACACTCATCTTTATTGCTTCTGCTTTGCAAGACTAAAATTCCCCCTTAGACGAAGAGTTTTACTGATGTGGACACTAACACAGAGCAAAAGACTATGGTTGGATTTTTAAAAGCTCTTAAGTTATCTCTTAAGGCCCCTATCATGGACAGGAATCCCTATCACGCTGGAAATATTCTGTAGAAATCACCCGTCTTCCTTCCCATAGAGTACAGTAAACTATTTCCCAAGAACAAACATTGTTCTTGTATACTTAAGAAATATTTAGAAGACAAATTAAATAAATAATTAAATAAATGCAGTTGAGACCATTCTTACTTCTGCCTTCTAAGTTCAGTAGCATCCTCACTCTTCATTCTCTCTTTAGAGTACGCTTCCACACAGCCTAGCTACGCAGTGAGCCATAAGCAGTGCACTGGCAATGTGTAGGGCAAGACTGGAGAAACAGAGCTGCAGCTGTGAATACCCCTGGCTTTGTCAAGATCTTTATTGTTAATAGACGTAAGAGCAAAAATCACAAACTGTAATGACATAAAATTGTGTTTTGCATACATTCGCTTGAAAATACCTTCATGCAGTACCTGTCTGCATGAGAAATTTGCAGAGAGCATACAATTATGCTTTTCTGATGGACTATTTGGTAGTATATTATGGTAACACATTACATTGTCTCTCTGTTCCAGACTCTTATCTAGACTTGGCTATTTTCTCTGTTAATGAAGGAATCTTTTATTAATTTGTATACAGAAACATGAAATTTCTTAATCTTTGATACTTATCTGTAGTGAGCAAAATGCAAAAAATCATCCATTTCTCAGTATACTAGTCATGCAATTATGCTTCTACATTAATGTCATATACCACAACTAATTAGATAAAACAAAAAAAAAATGATTACAAAACAAAAAACTTGATTTTATGAGTGTTAACTATTTCTATTTCTGGAGTTCAAAGTAAAAAGACTGCAGCTTAATATACAATAGTTAGTAAAAAACGTGAACAACAATGTAACAGAAAAATACAGATGATCAGATGAAATGACAAAGTGACTTAAAAACCCCTGCAAATTAGATGGGTATAACTATGCTGTGGTGTTAGACATTCTGCAATGCAGGTGACTGAAAGAAATGGAGGTTGATCCCTGAGCACCTGCAAATTTTACAACTATCGGCTTCCATGGCATTTTTGGGGAAAGAAGTACTCATGTAATGAGTGTTGATCAATGCATACACAAGTGCAATGATAAAAGCAGGTTTAAGAAAAGCAAAGCCATCACTATTTGGCAGACCAGTGCTGCCTCCATTCTGCAGTTGTACAGCCCTTGAAATAAGGTGTGAAGAAATACCAAGAAAGCCTGATTACAATAGTTGTGCATTGCTAACCCACTTAATAGTATTGTTTTCACTTCTTAATCCTCTATCACTACACTAATATTTCTTCTTGATGACTGAATAATTTATAATGTAAAAAATCAGTCAGGATTAATAACCAAAGAGTTCTTTGATCATGTATAGCCAGCCACTTCAAATAAACATTTTGCCCAGAGGTTCTGCTGATTGTGTATACTGGAACGGTATGCAAAACCTGGGGGAAAATATCAAAAAGATGAG
The DNA here is from genome assembly GCA_011075105.1 of Heteronetta atricapilla. NCBI lineage: Eukaryota > Metazoa > Chordata > Aves > Anseriformes > Anatidae > Heteronetta > Heteronetta atricapilla. Next base: position 63,037,050 of record CM021763.1, on the reverse strand, counting down.
CTGCGCTAGGGAGCGATCTAACTGCTTACTGAGCACAGCAATGTGCAGTTGGTGAACATAGGCTCCCTCGGAAGATGTCACAGCTGTCAATAGGAATCAGGGCTGCAGCTTCCGGAGCTCAAAGGAATAAACGCAGCCTCTAAATGACTAAAGACCACTCTTTAGCATTGCAGCCGCTGCCTAACAGGTAGTCCCCTGCAGGTGTTCCCATTTTAAGGGACAAAATTGCATACTCCTGATATTCATTTTCACTGTGTTGAAAGCTATTCAAAAAAAAAAAAAAGAAAAGAAAAAGTGGTAAGGAAAAAGGCAATTTTCTTTATTTTTCTAGGACTTTTCAGTTCACATGAAGTTCACATGAGTTAATAGATAAGTCTCAAATAAATGCCAAATATGCATAATATAACTTGTACTTCTATTTGTTTTTCCTATACACTTACCTTAAAAGTAAGTATACCTAACCATCTGAGAGTCAATTTGAGTTTAACATGTAAAACTGCTAAAATATTAAAATTCAGTTTGGCTGTCTGGATACTATTGTCTTTTTCAAATGTGTAAACTCAGCAAATGCAGGCTCCCCACCTGGAATTACTACTACTTACTTTCTTACTTGTTAACTTATTTCAGCCTGTCTTCATTGGAGAGGTGCTCCAGCCCTCTGATCATACTCATGGCCCTCCTCTGGACTTGTTCTAATACATCCACATCCTTCTTGTGCTGGGGGCCGCAGAGCTGAACTTAGGGCTCCAGGCAGGATCTCATGAGAGCAGAGCAGAAGAGGATAAGCACCTCCCTCGCCCTGCTGGCCACGCTGCAGTTGGTGAAGCCCAGGGCACAACTGGCTTTTTGGGCTGTAAGTGCACACTGCCAGCTCATGTTAAATTTTCGTCCACCAACACCCCCACGTCTTTCTCCACAGGGCTTCTCTCCACTCATCGCCCAGCCTGTATTCAAGTTTGGGATTGCCCCAAACCAGGTGCAGGATCTTGCACTTGGCCAATTATACCATATTACTAAGAACAGGACTATAATGGCAGAGATCTGATTTCCCAAATCCATTAAAGTTAGTATAGCAAAGAGCAAAGACACCCAGAAACCTAACCACAGGCCTTACTTGACACAGACTCAGCACAAACTTGTGGGATGTTTTGAGGAGATATTTTCATCACCCATCCTAATATTCCAGGAATTTTCCCTTAGCAGGTATCTGGCTGATGTTATAAGACTAAAACATATGAAATTCTGAGTACACATTTTATAAATCAGGAACAATCAATCCCGTTCAATTGCACTTACTTGGCTTGTTAAGAGGGCAGAGGAGCTAAGCAAGCAGACAGGGATAAGAATGGCAGCCAAAGTATAATTATTAAAAAATAAACAAGAAAAACACTAGAAAATGAAAAGCAAGATTCTTATCAACGGAACATTGTCAGTAATGCCGGATGTGTTCAAGAGTACAGATGAGCTGTTCTTTTGTTTTACAAACAAAGCCCATTGCCTCACTTCTGCTGTCTTCCCCTAGATGCAGATTAGCATTTTGCTGCCTACATAGAGAATATGATCTAACATAAGATGCTTTTCATGCAGCTAGGCAGGTGTACAAGTAAGGAAAAATGCACTTCATAGCAAGGTTAATGCACATCCGATTTTTGCATGCTGCCTGGCCCTTAACACCGAAGTTACCACAATGATAAACAGCTCTGCGTGTGCTCCCATCTACCTACTGTCGCTCCTTTACAAGTATTGGTAGCTGTGATATAATTCATGCTAGATATCAAATGAAAAACATTTCATTTTGACAACTGGATAAATAATTGTTAGCAGAAAGAATAGGAACAATAGATGACAAAGGATCACTGCAGTATCACAGACAGTAGGAACAATGAGCTATTCACAACCTCCAATGCTGGAATGACAGAAAGTATCTGATTTCACTGAAAAAAAAAAATCGTTCTTTTTTAATGAAATGCCTCTTTCACAGACCCTTTTCTGCTTTGTACATCCCACAGGCATTAGTCACAATAAAAGACATGCTCAGAAGGAAAATGCCACAAGTCACCCTCTTTGTCACAGAAATCCACAAATAAGTCATGTTCTGAAAAACAGATTCAATTATTTTCCTCTTGATTGCTGCTGAGAAAAATGCACTTAAATGAACTTGAAAGCACATGGCATCTCTATAATCTGGTAAATGAGTAATCTGCCGACATTTTTCCTTCTTCCTTCCTTGCCTTCTCCCTTCCCCCACTCTGTCCTTATTAGTATGCAAAGCAAGTCCAAGGAGGGAATTTCTTGTTCTCTTGTTCACGAGCAGGAGGGTTATCCCTTTGCCGTTCTATTTATAGATTTGCTTTCAACTGCAGTGGGGAACTCACCATTAGCTGTTCAGCATTTTATGCTCAGCTAGCCTCCTGGGGACATGACATTTTCATAAATTCTATGAATGGCTCTGAGATTGCATCTAAAATTCCATCTGCTTTTCTATTTCATGAGAAAAATCTTACCCTACCATCATTTTCTGAGTTTAAAGAGTACCCTCGTTCATTTCATAATGGAAGTTCAAAGGAGGCAAACTAGCTTGTTTCTCTGGAAAGATTTGTACACAGTTGTTGTTTTAATAACACTACCTATTACAACCTTGCAGAAAAAGCTACCACCCCGAATTATTTCGGGCACCTGTTAAGGAATGAGATATTAAATTTATTTATGAAAAGAGTTGACTCACTTGAGATGATATCATCACCCTCTGAGTAGGGGCGTAACATCGCCATACAGAAGAAGATATGCAGATCTATTTATGTTATAAATGGTAAGCTTATTTCTAGGATGCAGCAGCTCTTTTGAGGCTGCTGCTGTAAATCCCAGGCACAGTGTGCTACTACAGTGAAAAGAAAAGGAAAAAAAAAAAAGTTTTTATTTGCCCCTTCCTCCTCCCTGTCCATATGCAATACTCTGACAACACAGAGGACCCTGAATTGAACAGCCAGAGTTAAGGGTGGCCTCTCTCAGACCATCCGAGTGCAGGTTGCCACAGGCAGCACTGCAGAGCAGCCCACCAACCAGTCTGCAGAAAACACCCCCAGGCAGAGCTGATTTCAGCTGGCCTCGTTCCCGTGGCATCAGTCTTTTCTTTGCTGGTTCTGCTCCTTCGCAAGCTTTTCTGCCCACCACAGGCTGCGTTATGGAAGAGAACAGCAAATGAGGTAGGCTACAAACTGCTGGGCACCAGCACTGCCAGGGGTAGCAGAAATAAGGCTACACTGCTGGTATGTGTGGGAAACAAAATGCAAAACCATACCTCCAGAGGCAGAGGATCCCTAAAAGTCGTCCTGCACATTTCAGGACACACATTATCCTCTCTCTTCCCCAGCAGTAAGCACTACACCTGCAGCCTGCTCTTGCTGAAGACAGCAGCAGTACCTACAGGGTGGGAGCATAGGCTCTGGAAAGCAAATGGCAGCAGGCACAGCCCTGCAGAGCAGTGGCTCCCCACTGACAATAAAATTGCCACGGGGTGCCAGACGAAGCTCTAGAGAGAAGTCAGTCATGCCCACACCATCTCCACCTTTTAGAGAAGGACATCATGCTGATACACAGAGCATAACTGAGGGAAGATGTTTTTCCATGTTGAAAATCCACATTCCTGGGAGTGTGAAAGGTTTCCACTTAAAATAATAATAAGCAAGCTTTGATCTCTATGCCAGCAAAGCATTTAGTCTCTTCCTGTATGCTGACAAACACCTAGGGCATTTGCCTACTAGCATGAAGTGAAAATTACATAGCCCTTCCATTTGTCTTTCTACCTGTCATTAAGTAACCTAAGGAGGAAAAAAAAAAAGATTTGGACCATTGGGTCAGGAATTGAACTGTGGTCCCACTGATTACACTGGGATCAGAGACTGCTTCCTCAAATTCATTCACTTCATTTTTTGACTGCAACACACCATTCATAAGCATTAGAGAGTCAGGCCAAGAAAATTTATAAGAATTCGTTACAAGAAAAATACAAACAATTTTTATGTGTTTTTGTTGTTTTTTTTTTTTTTTTTTTAGAAATAAAGCAAAAAATCATGTCAAAATTTTAAAAATTCTAAAAATTATGTACATTACCACTATTTCTTTTTAATTTTCTGTAACAGAAGGGCATAAACTGTTTTAGCTGTGAAATTATTAATAATTCCCAAGGAAGGAACAATAATGAAATCAAGAGTGGTACTATTGCATAATATGAATAGTCATTATCATGTAATTCAGTGTCTTCTATGAATTCTTTATAGGAAAATTCATTTTATGTATTCTTTTTAATTATCAGTATCCAGTGGAAAAATTAACCTATTTATCTGGTACCATATCACTACAGTTAACATAGAAAAGTGGTAGATCAAGTGATAGTCTGGATGTATCAAAAAAACTGCAAAATGCATCTAAATACTGAAAATATGTGTAATATAGAGTACTAAAATCCACTTGGCGTTGATGTCATCACACCCTAGCATTGTGTTATGATTAATTCATGATTTTTCACAAGCTGAGGCTTTTATGTCTCATAAGTATCCCATAAATGGCACAGTGACTTTCAATTTCATGTGCTCCATTTCTTCTAATTGAGTTTGAAAAAGAAAGCCAAGACATAAGAGCTAATTTATGGGTTTTAACTAGGAGTTCAAGCAGTAAGAACACTTCCCCTTACATGTTCACCAGTGTTACACTTCTCCTTGTCACTCCACACTGAATTTCCCATTTGGCTTTGGCAAGCCGTCATGCCACACTGCAAAACGAGAGGAAGCAAAGTGCAATGATCAGAGGGATAGCAAAATACTTGGGAGACTTATCCAGATACATATTTCTAACATGTCTGTGAGTCCTCAGCTTTTCTGGTTATATTGGAATCATCTCAGCTTTCAAAACAAACTCTCAGGCTGTCCAGAGTGCCTACTGCACGCATCTCCCCGTGGCTGCAGTGCAGAACAGGCTGCCATAGCCAGGTTATCGGTTGTGCTGCCCAGAAAACCTGCAGGAGATAGCTCAGAGCTCACCAACAATCCCATGAGCTCCTATCTCAGATCACGCAAGTGTCAGCCTTAGCCCAAGCGAGCAGCCCTGAATCTGCAATGAGGCTGTGGATGCCTGCTGCTGACCAAGATGCTTGCTTTGCTACTAACCACACAGAGACAGAAAGACAAAGTGAGAGTAAGAGTCTCAGCTTGCAAGGCTCAAGACGGGCTCTTCATTTCTGGGCAAACACTGCCAGCGTGGGATGTCAGGGATGGAAACTACTCTGCTGTGTCAGGAGGACCAAGGAGCAGCAGTGCAGGAAGGAGCAGAGGCAGACCAAATGGAAGGCACAACGAAACACTACTTTCTGATGCAGGAATAGGTGACAAGCACCAAAAAAAAGATGGAGAAGGAGTTAAAATGTAAAGAAAACACCGTATCTCCTACCCTGACAATTTCCACACCTAACGACAAATAATTGTAATGCATGGTTAGTGAAAGTGTCCAGGCTGGCACCGACCCAGGAGCAATGACAATTTATTTACAGCCCTACAGTGCTCTACATAATACTGCTAGGAAATGGGCAAGTGTCTTCAGGAGAAAATGGCTCTGCATGTGCCCACCCTTTTAATTTTGCCATTGGAAATATTCTGTTTCGATTTTTAAAACGTAATTAGATACATTCTCTCCTTATTGTAACTTAATTTAAATATTTCCTTCCCTGTCCGCCCTCAGGAAAGCATTAAAAGAGTGGACCAAAGTGGTCTGTCTCCAGAGTGCTAGAGAAGAAATTGAATACTATTTTTCTGGAAGCTTAGGATTTTAAGAAATCTGTTCATGTTGAAGGCATTCTGTATCTCTAATAATTCACTGGGAAATTAAAGTACACCTCTTTATTTGTAAAAATAATTACGAATTAATTAGCACAGCTTAAGGCAACAAATACGAACCTGGAATACTGTCTGCATTATTTTAGCAACAGTTTCATATTTTTAAAAAGTTTGAAGTGCTGTCATCCTCCCTTGGAGATTTTCAAAACTCAGCTGGACTAGGCCATGAGCAATCTGATATGGCTCTGAAGTGAGATCTCCTCTGAACACTATATGACTATATGGCCAACTTCTAACCTAAACTTCTATATGACTCCATTCTAATAATATTTTAATTGTATTTTATCTATATGTAGGACCAGGAAAGAAAACAAAAGCAACAGTAGATTTTTTTCCAGAAAAAAATAAAAAATAAAAAAAGTTTTTCACACCATAAAATTGATCTTGCACAACTGGAAGGAATGGTCTTAAAGCATTTGACATAATACAAAAGGATAAAGGCAAAAATTTGAATAAAATGGTACACAATTGCAGGAAACACAGATTTGCAGAGGAAAAGAGGGAAAAGGGAGGAAAAGGAAGAATGGGGAGGATTTGGAAAAAAAAAAAAAAAAAAAAAAAAAACAGAAGAAAGGGGATGAAAGGGAGAAGAGCTGAACATGTATTAAGAAACACTGAGGGAGGTATAAGCAGAGAAAAATCTGCATGACTTATGAAGCAATCCTTTTGTCCCACTCTTTTGGTAGGCTATGAGTTACCAGAGAAAATCCAGAAAACAATAGAATTGTGAAAATATGACCCCTGAGAAAGATCAAATTAATTGGGGTGTTTCTGACAGGCAGAAATAGATTGAGGACATGCTGTTAACTGACAATTAGTTGTCCTATTATCAGTGTAATTATGGTAATTAGTACACAGTAGCTAAAGAAATTATTGAATGTTTCTACAAGGAAGGAATACTTGCAAGCACAAAGAAGCTTACAAGGCACATGGGGGTTTTATTTCTGGAGACAGATGGCAACAAAAGAAACATGAGATATATTGTCTCAAATGTTAGAGAAATGTTAATTGTTACTTATGCTATTTTAGGTTGACCAAAATTGTAATGATAGCAGTAAAAATCTGCAGATGTGGGTTTATTATATACCTAACTCTGCTTATGAATTTCAGACTTTGAACAAAAATAGGGGGGGTGACACTAAGGAGGTGAGGCAGAGGTCTGCTGCAGGATCTTTTTTAAGGCTGCACTTTTAACAATGTATATCCTACAAAATCCTTAACACTGAACAGCAGGCAAGTTTTGTAGCCCTTCAAATAAGATGTGAATAAAATTTAAGTATAAACATCTCTATATCTCTTTTCCTACTGAAGGCTTATTTGAAAATAATAATAATAATAAATTAAAAAGCAGAACTCTAGCATGGGAGTGTTTTCAGACTTATCGTTTAATAGGAGATGGTGCAGAGAATTCTGATAATTTATTTCAAGCCCAACCCTAGAAGCCATGGGGTAAAGGAGAAAGGTCATTATGATTCAAACCCACACTTCCAATTCACATCCACTGGGCTGCAAAAGCCAGAGCAGATTCAGCCCCAGAGCTCCACTCTCAAGCACAGCTCCTGCACGAAGATGAGAGCCCCACCTGCTTGGTTCTGCATTTACACAAGCAGACCCAAAGTCGGTCTCTACACACATGGCAAAACATTACAAACAGAGTAAACAAAGGCTTTTCTTTTTTCAAGAATGTCCTTACAGAAGCATAACAGAAACACTTGTACTAAAGATTCCCATAAAGGCATTCAGAATGATACTGTATTCACACCACTTCATCGTGGCCTTCATGAACCAAAACCATCAACATTATACTAAAACTTCACTCAGGTGAGATAAACAGCACCAAGTAGAACAATATAGGTCCTACCTTTGCTAAACAGCCATAATAAATAATAATAAATCTAGGTGCTTTTTTTTCGTTTTCTGAAACAATCAGAAGAGGAATGTCATGAAATGAAGATGGCGTTTGCTATAAACTTCCCACTGATTAAAATTTTAAATTCTTACAGTGAGGTAGAACAGTAATTATATATGAACACCATATAAACTTTGCTTTTAGGCAAGATTCTGTGAGAACTGAGGGTGGTCCAGTTTGGAGTTCAACACATTCCAAAAATCAGTATGCAGTTTCAATTCCAGCTAGAAAGAAATAATACATTAGTTTCGGGTCCACATTTTAACCCATTATGCCTGTGACCAGTCAGACAGGACATCTGCTGCTCAGAGAACATCAGTGGCATCGAAGTCACAAACTACGGACTCTTTTCACACAGAAGAGACCCTGGGCTTCAGAAAACTATGTTGCAGAGAGATGTATTTGGAGAATTATACATGGAGAAAATGGTAAGGCACCAAACCTTAAGGCTTACCATGGAAAACGTCATTAAACTGCACAGTATCGTGTCCATCTCCAGCATACAACTAGTCTCTAGCATTCACGTCCATCAGACAGTCACAGGAACCTATCTTGTACTTGATGACATTGGCGTGATTTTGATCCAAGCCTCCATTTCCACAAACACCATTTTGCCTAGGTCTGCCACAGGTCTGGCAAACATCTGCCAGATACTGTGAAGTAAATTACCAAGTCCCATCCACCTGAAAACATCTGGCACTTCCACGCGTTCAGAACAGCTCCACTTTACATAGACTCTCTCAAACAAGAATCTCAAATGCTTTGTACCTATCTGTTAGACTTCATGGGACTCTTAAGGCATACTGGGTACTTAAAATAAAAGCGTGAACTGCAGACAAAGAAACCCAACAGCAAAGTTCTTATCTGCCTGAGCCAGCATTGTTGTGCATGCTCTGCTCTGTGACTGTGACATGAAAGCAAAATGTTGGGACCCAGAAGAAGCTAGTCTCAATTTTCTGAGATCTGAACAGGACTGAACTTGTGCTAAGACAGCTCTGGAAGGAACAAAGCAAGCACAAAAGGTACTAGTCTCATCTCTGCTGGATACTCTGCTTTCTTTCTTGAGCAAAGGAACTACACACAGTATTATACTTTCTACAGTTCTCCCTAACAGTAATTAAATCATTGGCAGCAGCTGCTTGTGTTCAGTGTTCTTCTATAAGTTTAACCCTAAGATTGTCAAGTTAGGTTACTTAAATTGAAGGCAACCACATTAATAAATTACCAGCAATAGTTTTTGGTCAGCTGGGAACAGGAAGGTATGGCAGAGGACAAGAAGCTGAGTGGTGCAGTCGATGCACCAGGGAGCTGGGATGCCATCAGAGGGACCTGGACAGGCTTGGGAGATGGGCCTGTGAGAACCTCATGGAGGTCAACAAGGCCAAGTGCAAGGTCCTGCACCTGGGCTGGGGCAATCCTGAATGCAAAAACAGGCTGTGCCATGAGTGGAATGAGAGCCGCCCTGTGGAGGACTTGTGGGTCTTGGTGGACAAACAAATAAACATGAGCCAGCAATGTGAGCTTGCAGCCCCTAAAGCCAATTGTACCCTGGGCTGCACCAAAAGCAGCGTGGCCAGCCGGGCAAGGGAGGTGATTCTCCCTCTCTGCTCTGCTCCTGTGAGACCCCACCTGGAGCACTGTGTTCAGCTCTGGGGCCCCCAGCACAAGAAATATGGGCATATTAGAACAAGTCCAGAGGAAGGCCATGAGGATGATCAGAGGGCTGGAGCACCTCTCCTCTGGGGAGAGGCTAAGGGAGCTGGTGTTGTTCAGCCTCAAGAAGAGAAGGCTCTAGCAGACCTTATAGTGGCCTTCCAGTACCTAAATGGAAAGCTGGGGAAGGATGGTCTTTAAGGTGGTCTTTAAAGTCCCTTCCAACCACAACTGTTCTCTGATCTACAATTCAGTCTCCCAGATGCATTTCACTTATCAGTAAATGAATTATCTTCTTCTTGGACACCTAAGGTCAAAGTTTCATTGTGTCAGTACTCTGATTCCAGCCATTTTCTTGTGGAAATGAGGAATGAGCTCTTGCGTATCTTAATATTCAATACTGGCAAGAAGTCAAACATGTAAACTGCAGCTTCAATGACAACTGAAGAATGATTTATTTGGTTCTGCAAGCTCTAAAAAACACATGAATAGAAGCAGAATAAAAATAATCAGAGATGATTGATAGAGCATACAGAATCTTTTTGTTCCAGTCAGTTGTTTCATGGCCAAAAAATACAGATCCTGTCACTGATGGCTTTTGTCTCTAGCAAAACTGAGAACTGTGATTATCTTGTTGGTACTGCAGCTCAGTACTATCCCTACTTGCTCTGCAAGGTTATGAACAGAGTAAACCTTCAAAGGAAATATCTTCTCTAATCATTTACAAAGATGAGTTGTGCAACCAGATTCTTTGCACTTCACAGTGCTCCAGTCGCTGGCGCTTTGCTGTCACCATCCTCTGTTAATGCAGTGTTGACTTCAAGATTTCTAAGGCATGTAAGTGTATTCCTGGCAGCAATTTCAGTTTTCATCTCATAGAAACCTTTTCATAACAAAGCCTATGTAATTTTGAGTTCTGGGACTCAGAAAGTGCAAGACTTTTTTTTTTTCTGTATACACCATTCAGACTCATTGCAGCACATGCTTGTTACTGCTACAGAAACAACAACAACAAATATAACAGCAACAATGCAGAAGGGATGCCAGTACTCCTACCATCCCCAAGAGAAAGTCCCTGAAGATGCACTGATGCCTGCCAACTATCTTTACTTCCCTCATTCCTAACAACAAAATTTGGTGAAAGGATCTTCCTTCAAACTACTTTTAGATGACCCTAAGCACATAAGATTTTCTCAGGTGAGAATCAGATTACATTACTTCAGGCATTTATCAAACAGCTAACAGCAAGAACTTGCAAAAGATTACACAGAAAGCAGCCCATGAATGACATAAAAAGTAACTTCACAGAACAGGGAGGATAAAAATCAAAGCAATGAAATATTTCAAATAAGGAGAAGAAGTTTTATCCCATTTTGCACCTGGCCCATGTTACATCGAATGATATGCAAGTGTAACAGAATGGTATTGTTTAAGGAGAGATTTTAAGGATTATTTTAACAAGACTTTTAGATGTTTTACATTCAAACATCTTCAAGAAGCTCAGAATAAAATAAAAATAAATAAATAAAATAAAATAAAATAAAATAAAATAAAATAAAATAAAATAAAATAAAATAAAACAAAATAAAAAATGCACCACAGAGTGGAATAGGGAAAAGGGGTAAGTGACAGTAGGGAAAAAAATTTGCAGAATCACAGAATAGTCTAGGTTGGAAGAGACCTCCAAGATCATCTAGTCCAACCTCTGACCTAACACTAAGTCCTCCACTAAACCATATCCCTAAGCTCTACATCTAAGCGTCTTTTCAAGACCTCCAGGGATGGTGACT
>CM021763.1:62994041-63025713 GCA_011075105.1 Heteronetta atricapilla | reverse complement strand
CCAGGGATGGTGACTCCACCACTTCCCAGGGTAGCCTATTCCAGTTACTAACAACCCTTTCAGTAAAGAAGTTTTTCCTAATATCCAACCTAAAACTCCCCTGGAGCAATTTTAGCCCATTCCCCCTTGTCCTGTCACCAGGCACGTGGGAGAACAGACCAACCCCCACCTCGCTACAGCCTCCTTTGAGGTACCTGTAGAGTGCGGTAAGGTTGCCCCTGAGCCTCCTTTTCTCCAGGCTGAACAAGCCCAGCTCCCTCAGCCGCTCCTCATAGGACTTGTTCTCCAGGCCCCTCACCAGCCCTGTTGCCCTTCTCCGGACTTGGTCAAGCACCTCCATGTCCTTCTTGTAGTGAGGGGCCCAAAACTGAACACAGTACTTGAGGTGCAGCCTCACCAGAGCTGAGTCCAGGTGGACGATCACCTCCCTAGCCCTGCTGGTCACACTGTTTCTTACACAAGCCAGGATGCTGTTGGCCTTCTTGGCCACCTGAGCACACTGCTGGCTCATATTCAGCCGACTATCAACCATCACTCCCAGGTCCTTCTCTGCCTGGCAGCTCTCCAACCACTCATCTCCCAGCCTGTAGCTCTGCTTGGGGTTGTTATGCCCCAGGTGCAGGACCCGGCACTTGGCCTTGTTGAACTTCATGCAGGTGACCTCAGCCCATCGGTGCAGCCTATCCAGATCCTCCTGCGGAGCCTTCCTGCCCTCGAGCAGATCGACACACGCACCTAACTTGGTGTCATCTGCAAACTTACTGAGGGTGCACTCAATGCCCTCATCCAGATCATCGACCAAGATGTTAAAGAGGACCAGCCCCAGCACCAAGCCCTGGGGGACTCCACTAGTGACCGGGCTCCAACTGGGTTTAACTCCATTCACGAATGATTGTATCTGGTGTGATGTGAATGAGAAAAACTTACCACAGAACCATGGAAGGATTTTGAGAAACTTTAGGAACAAATTAAAATGTTAATCATGTATTTAAATGTGGTGGGTCCCATTTCCTTAGCACTGCTCCCCAGAAGATTTTAAACAGGTATGTGAAACAAGCCTTGGTCATTACTTGTTTTTCAATTTAAAGTGTCATTAAAAAAGTGGGGCTTGTGACCTTCCCTTAGAATTCATTCAGACAAGCCCTTGGTCTGCACTGCTGGCACACGTGTGCATTTTGGAAGATGTCATTAAAGAACTGTCTTCACAAGGTGATTAGGAGAGCACAGCACAAACAGAAAATGACCTGAAAAAGTAACTTCTCTCACCCACTGTCTCAAAATGGCATCACTTAGCAATTAGCATTTCATTGATTGAGGCATGCACTGTCCAGTACCAAGGAAACAGCATGCTGGCTAAATGTCAGACCAATGGTTTTCTGGCAAACTGTGTCTCAAATGTGAGTTTGTTCATTAGACACAAGGAGAAAAAGATGTCAGCTCACATTATCACCAAAAAAAAAATGGTAAAGCAAGAGAACTACTATGCTCTTGTATGCTTATAAGACCATAAGACCTCACCTGTAACACTGTATACAGATCCGGGACCCCAGCACAAGAAGGATATGGACCAGTTAGACTGGGTCCAGAGGAGGGCCACAAGGATGATCCAAGGGCTGGAGCAGTTCTCCAATGAAGAAGGGCTGCGAGAGTTGGGGATGTTCAGCATGGAGAAGAGAAGGCTGTGGGGAAACCTCATTGCAGCCTAGAGGTTGCCTACAAGAAAGCAGGAGAGAGACTCTTTATCAGGGAATGTAGTTATAGGACAAGGGGGGATGGCTTCAAACTAAAAAAGGGTAGATTTAGATTAGATGTTAGGAAAAAATTCTTTATTCTGGGAGTGGTGAGGCACTGGCACAGGTTTCCCAGAGAAGCTGTGGATGCCCCATCCCTGGAGGTGTTCAAGACGAGGCTGGATGGGGCTTTGGGCAACCTGGTCTGGTGGGAGGTGTCCCTGCCCATGGCACAGGGGTGGAGCTGGGTGGGCTTTAACCAAACCATGCTGTGATTCTATGATTATACGAGAACTTCTATATTTATTCAAAAGCCCAAGAGTACATAACTGATCTAATTCCAGCTCTCTTATGTTAGTTACTGTAAGTGGAGCCAGGGTGTGAAGTAAGCAGCCATTAATTCTCCATAAATGTTAGTTTGTTGTTATAACTTGAAAATTGACAGATTGCTCAATACCATTTATTTTGTACTTTAGCATCAAGTAAGGAAGTCAAAAGCAATAAATAAATAAATAAATAAATAGAATAGAATAGAATAGAATAGAATAGAATAGAATAGAATAAAATAAAATAAAATAAAATAAAATAAAATAAAATAAAATAAAATAAAATAAAATAAAATAAAATAAATAATACTCTTTCATGGTAAAATTTAAGCAAACAGGTGTACAGATTTGATTCCAAGGTTAAAATGGTTCACACATACAGCACAGTTCTCTGAAAGGTAACTGAGTTTAAATTGTTGTCTAAAAATGGTTAGACTCAATGCCTGCCAAAGATGAACTGAAGTATACTAGCCTGAAGATCCCATTTGCAACAACGAGGAAGAAATCAGCTGGGAAAACAACTATCACCTTGATATCATGCTGGGGATCACCAGAGAGCTAACTTCATCCCAAGAGATAAACCCACTGTCTCAAACAGTATTGGAAAACACATGTTTTAATAAATCTTAGGTATTATTGGTAGAATGTAGGTTTTGATTTTGTACAGTAAAAGTGACCTATCAGAAAGCTATAGTTAACAATTTCACCGATCCAGGCAGAGAAAAGAAAAAACTCTAACAAAATATTAACATGCAGTTAAAATGTCTAATATTTTTAGAATTTGGAGACGGCAGGTCAAAAGCATTTAATAGTTCATTTTCACTGTTGATTTTCTCACAAAAGTAAAATTTTAAATGGCAGGACTCCTTTCTTTGACTGAATACTTACAGCTTTCCTCACAAATTCAATTATTCACAATGAGGCACTCATCTCCCCTTTACAGAAAGCAGCAGCCTTACATCTAGTTAATATCTTCAATTTCCTCCTCTTAGCAGATCTGAAAGTCAGAGACAAGCATTAAATGCAAAACTGAAGAAAGCTGGATGTTGCACCACATTGTTTTGTTTGCTTGTCTTTAAATTAAAAATCACCAATGTGTAGAAAAGTAGAAGGTACAAAGGCTCTGCCAGGTCAGAGATGGGAGCGCTCTGATGCACCCATCTCTTGATGCTTCTTTTAGTCATCATTGTGCACTTCTGGAACCAAAAGTATTTGAGTCCCACTGGGGATCTGAATGCAAACAAGAAATTACTCCTCCACTGACCAGAGGACCATCTGCGTGGGTAGCCTTGAGAACGCTCAAAACTCGCCTCCCTTCATGGGGACACCAACTGACTAACACTTCTGGCAGATGTCCAAGCAGTTTGAATATGATCTAAAAGAAGGTAATTTAAATTAGGCATGTTTGGTTTGACTCCATCCGTAATTCAATGCCAGCACAGTTCTACTTATGAGATTTTAAACAATCCAGTTCCTAGTCTTACAAAACTCTCAATCCAAAGCTGTGTCAGGCAAAATCAGTACCAAGCAATTTTGTGCATGAATAAGTTCATGTGGCAGTTTACGCGTTAATTTTGTTTGTAAAATGGATCATTTTTCAAAGAATTTCACAGATAATGCATCTCATATTTGATTTCTGTGAGCTGGAGAAAAGTGTAACATTGTATTTAAGAGAATCTCATGTCTTTGGCCTTTTAAATAATAGCAATCAGCAGCAATTATACACAAAGCCTGCATAATCACTTCCATAAAATGAATTGGCAGTCTCTTCATCCTGGATAAGAGCTTCTTTGGCATGGCCCATTATCTTGTGTATTAAAGAGGTTAAGCTGGGGAAGTCAGAGTGTGCCTATAGTGAAAACTTTGCAAGTATTCTTCTACCCCGTGTAGTTTCTGTGGTACAGACGAGGCACAGTGGGAATAAAGCAACTACCTGCTGACTCAGACCTCATGTGTCTTCAGCTTCCAAGCTTTAAAGCATTGCTGGAACTGGAGGGTTGTTTAGCAGTGTCTCAGGGCACGCATATCCTAAGACATTTTTCTTAGTATTAATGGTGAAAGTAGAAAATAGAAGATAGAAAAAGAAATAAAGATAGAAAACCATCACTTGAGGAGGAACATGTCAAAAGTCCTTCAGAGTTTGGAGGCGTGGAGAGACAGACTTCTCTAAGGCTTGTAGGGAAAAAAAATAATCTTTTTTTTGGAGTATGTTAAATTATTTTTGAGTGGTAAAGAAGGTCCAGGATAGAAGAGTCAGCCAGACACAGACAATTGGAAATACAGATTGAAAAAGTAACGGTGATATAAAATAATTTTGGCCATCAACTCCTCACGAATACACAGAATCCAGGCAGCAACATCACATTCAACATCACAAAAGCCCTAGCTGAAGCATGAGATCCCAGGGTAACATCTTTCTTGCTAATACTCGGCACAGTCAGGGAGGTTATTAATTCTTGCTAACAATTGGATTTAATTTTCCTCAAAGCAGGAGTAATAAAGGTGTTTCTGCTATATAATACTGTTACACCTAGCTTGCATCTGCTTAAAATGACAGAAAATAGAGGTTTCCTGTCAAAAAAGCAGTGCTGCTTGTCCACCACTGTTTCCCTGAGTACGAAGACTGGTCAGTTAGACCAGAGTAAACTCAGAACTTGGCTATACAATCTGACCATCTGAAGGCAAGCAATGAGATGTTTCAACAGAAGCACAAGAGTTCAAGTGTCTTTTCACTTTTTGAGCCCAGTTTGGCCTATTTTTGAATGAAAATATTTGCCTGGCCAGACCCTGGAGGTCCTTTATTCCCTAAAGGACAGAGGTAAGGATAAGATCACCTAGATTCCAAAATCTAGGTTTGGAAAAGTAAACTCTCCGCTACTCTCTATAAAAATAATAGTATTTGGAAAGCATTTTCCACCTGTCTTATTTTTTGTGTTTCTATAGGCTCATGTGCAAGACTGAGTATAGAGTTGTTAAGATCACTTTTTGCAACCGTAAGATCAAGTTAGAAAATTACTGGCATTAAAAGCTTTGTTATAGCTTACTTAAGCAAACTTCACACTCTGCAAGTCATTGGCTCTATGTGGCCCTCTGAGTGCAATTGATAGACACTGTTCTTATATGTGTAAAAGATTATGATGAAGATAAATTCTCTACATGTAGAGACCAAAACAACAGCAAAAAAGAATTAGATAAAACATCATCCTTTGCAGAGAGATGCAAAGTAATTTCTTCTGACCCCACACCACTAGGCTACAAACATGTGATGGTTTTAGCTCAAGCAAATAAAGCCCTGATCCTTACAGGGGAAAAAACAACCTGTTCCAGAAATAGTAGCACAGGAAGGCTGTTGCTGGGCTCACTACAGTATGTTCTAGTTATTCTTTTATCACCCATCACAAAATGCACAAAATATTAGCATGTGTTTTCTCAAGAAGCCCTACATTTTAAGATCAATAGAGAGTATCTAAGTTTCTTAGGTCAAGCATACAGGGCATAACAATTTGGGTTTAAGTGCACCCAAATGAAGTTTGTGACTTTGACCACCCAACATATTAGCACAGTAGTTTGAAGGCAGTGAAAGAAATTCATTTTCCAACAAAATATTCTTTGTTTCAGGGAGATAGCTTTGCTTACATAGCACTGCCAAATTAACACTCTTTTTTAAAAAAAATCTTTTTTTTTTTTTTTTTTTTTTTTTTTTTACTTCTGTTCTTTCCAATTGTATTTCAAATCAATACTCCTTCTGTGGAATTAATTTACTTTGTGCCCAGGTAGACAAAATTGAAAATCTAATCAATGCAAAAGAAAATTTGTTTGAAACATCCTGGGTGATAATGACCAATGTTTTTTAATTCTTGTCCTTTTTCTCTAGAACTGCAATGACAACAGCTTTAAGAATAGTACTAACATGATGCAGAAAGCTGTCCCATCCATACCACTGCCCCACCTGCCAGGCACAAGTTGGTGGCACAGCAGCACTCTAAAAAAAAAATAAAAGTGACAAAGGAAGGAAAGGAAAGATAGACCTTAGAGTTTAGCAGGCCTGTGAGCACTGTGCTAGGAAGGTGTTATTTGATTACATTCCAGTAATAAAGAGAGGCTTACTTAAGAGATAATGGCACCCTATTATTTACTGGAAGGTACACATAATGCTCCTGGAAACATTAAAAAAAAAAAAAAGGAACATTCAGACAAAGACAAAGACATCCAAGTTTGCCTCCCTCAGCCAATAAACTGCAGATTCATCAGTCCTGAAGTTACTCTTCATCCCAGGAATTCAATTAATTTCAATCCAATCCAACCCTAGACGAAAAGCCCTAGCAAAGTGTAAAGATGCTGTATCATGGACAATCACCCCATTTGGGCTACTACATGACAACAAACTGTTCTTAAGTCCTGCAGTGTTCACAAAGAATGTCCTGTTAGCAGCATTTCTTCCACACAGAGATGAGGATTCAATTAAAAATGAGTGGTTCACTTGCAGTGGCACCATGTCACAAGGGAAAAGGCAATCTCACAAGTAAACAATTGATCTAGCAAGAAGACAGAATCAGAGGTTATATACAAATAAAAGTGACATGTATAAACATCTTCATCACTGGAGAAGAAGAAGTATGAGAAAATAAACGTTTAAGTATTTGACAATTGAGCCTTTCTCAAAAGGCGTGACAGCTGCAGTTAAAAATGATGGCACAACATTTAATCAGACTTCTATAAAAGCATATGAATTATTTGTCATATAGATATATATGTATATCGTATGTGTATGGCATATTGCTCATTACTAATTAATCATTACTCAACTCATTCCCTATATATATTACATACTAGATGATAGATATCTATGTGCATTATGTGTTTGCATACATGTTCCATACATGTAGCACATATACATACGTGGTACTGTCAGCTCTTAGGATGGGATGGATCTGCCTCACCCAGCCTGAGGTGCCTGCAACACAGGCATCCAACACTGAGCTATTCATCCTGTACATTCAACAGAGGGAAAGAGGAACTGTTAGCACGCAAGTCATCTGCATCTAGTTTTGCTTCACATGGATGTATACCTGGAGTAGCAGCACTTCCACAAACAGAGTGGAGGAACACATAATCACATCGGCAGTCCTCAGCCCCCCATGACTTCCCATCCTGAATCTTGGTTTCCGATCAATTCAGAATGCTGCAGGGCACTTAAAATTAAATGCAGCACAATAGGAGATTCATGACTGTGACACTAGCCCTACTTCGTCTTTGCAGTTCTAGAAAACAGCAAGGTCACTTTACCACTCAGAAAGTGTGAGGATAAGTTAAGTACAAAAACATTAACTGGATTCAGTACCTTGGCTGAAAAATAACAGCATTGGATGTGACAATATGAGTTATTTCTACTAATTTGCTGCACTGTATTTTTGGTGACCCGAGTCACCAAATTTACATGCTTCTTGGCCTTAATTTTTAAAAGTGTTTAGTCATTTTATCAGCATTTTAATTTGAATAAATTTTTCAGTACTTCCACTTCTTGTTCACACACCTTTCAAGCCACTAGATCTTTGCCAGAGCAATTTTTATAAGCATAGCAAGCCTCTGGGAAATTACTGTTTTGAAGACCATAGTAACCAATGTCTCATTATGGAGGATTTCATCTCCCAGAATGTTGATTCCCTAAGACAGTCGGTAGCTGGCTCTTCCTACACCTTTGCATTATTTTCTTCAATAAACCATCCCTCCATTTTTATCATTTTTATAACCTTTTTTGGCTTTTGCAAAGCCTTCTGAATATTCCTTATTCCAGCCAAAAGTCTAAAACATGTTATACTAGACAGGAAATTGCTCCAAAGACTTGAAATTTAGTGTTGTTGGAAAGCCTGGAGTATTTAGATTCTATGTAAATATCCTGCTGATCAATGCTCCCACAACCCAGCCCAGGTTCACTCCCTCATACTGACTGGGGGAATTCTCAGGACCACTAGATGCTCTCCCCTTCCCAGTATGGATTAGAGATACTAGAAGACCTGGGAAATCCATGCGGGGAAGTAGCAGCATCCTTGTGATCCAATGATCCATTGGCAAAACAAGTTCACCATTTCTGTGAACTGCACTAAAGTAGGAAGCCTCTTGTCCTCAAGGAGAGCTTAGTGCACAAACAGAGCAATGCTTTAAGAAAATTGTATTTGAATAAAACACATGTATTCGTGTAGTGGGAGGACTATTACTAAAAGGAGCTCAGCTTGCAGCAAAGCAGCCAACTGCAAATTAATACACAAATAAAGATTATCTATCGTATTTTTATGTTGTATAGAGCCAGATATCTATGGGGAAAAAAAAACACGCTCACGTATAAACAAAACCCAATATGCAATTATTAAATGTCCTGCCGGAACAGCCACTGACTGCACAGTGATAGAGGTCTGGAATTATGATGTAAAATATCAATCAAAGCCAAAATGATGAATGATGGGCAGCATTTCTTTAACAGACACAGCCTGCTGAGAAATGGAGAATCAGTGTTGCTACTAAACAAAATATATAAAAATATCCAATTGAAAGGAGCCTGTGTAAGTCTACTACAAAAAATTCTACAAGTTTTGTAGTGATTCCACTCCCTACAGGGCAAAAGAACAAACTGCATGGAGGGAAGCTGCTCCGTTAAGAACAACTGCTCTTTGCTTCCTCTACAGGAAAAACTTGCGGGAAGCAGCTCTCTGACATGAGATCACTGCATCAGGGACAGGAGACCAGGGGCAATGCCCTCGCACAGGAGGTACTGGCATAATCCTTCAATGTCACATAGCCTGAGATCCTCAGGAGAAAAAAGAAAAAAAAAAAAAGTTACATCAATGCCAGCAGCTTTCTCTCAGCATTTTATAAAGATTCTACAGAAGTCAGCTATAAAGAAGCATTCATCCTATTTTGGTGAAACCCAGGAACCCTCACCTCCTCTGATCCACAGCATGTAAATAACTGTGTGCTCTTTATTCTTACTCCTTATTCTGACATAGCTGTTTCATTCTAGCATTTTAGGCTAGGCAGCATGGAATTTCAAAAAGAAAAGTAAAAAAAAAAAAAAAGGAAAGAAAGAGGATTTGGTCAAATACTCAATGTTATGGAAACCAAGCCGTTTTCAAAATATGCAGGTTCGCATGGAATGAGAACTTGGAAACCCTAAAACATCATTAGAGAAGACATTCCTATAGTACTTATGGCCCTAAAAAAAATGTATGAAAGCTTTCTAACTCTGCAGATTGATTCTGAAGGCTCTAGGAATTGAGGCAGTTCAGATAACAAAATGGAAAGTACAGGCAAATTGATTTACCTCATTAATTTACATAATCACCAGTAAATCTAGCTCACAACAAAGAGAAAATTGCAGAAGGTTTCTAATGAGTGAAACATTACTCATTATGTGGCATAACATAAGGCTTTATAAAACAAGCAACAACAACAACAAATCTGACTACCTTAATGGTGGGATTGTTAACACAATTGCTATTAAAGCTCTCTGGTATTTCCCTTTCTCCAGTTTCCTATAGCCTTGCTGAGTGTTAACCATTTTCACTTAAACGCAGATAGAGCCCTCCAGGGTAGCATTGTCATAACTACTAGTTCATCCTTTCTCTTCCCACTCTCCTCTCTCTTGTCCACTGCTCATCTTCCAGATGGTACAACAAATGAGACAAAGTTTGACAGAGACAGCCATGCTATGATTCTACCACATGATATGACCACATATGATACGAACACAGCCCCTTTTGCAGAAGAGTCCTAATCAAGCCCATCTTCTGCACAGAAACAAACAATCTTTCTGTGGAAAAATATTATTCGATCACATAATCAAGGGCTTAATAAAAACATCTCCTGACTTCTATAAAAGTAGTACATTCTTTTCAGCATCACTTCTCAGTATAATTACGTGTACCTTACTCTGAGTACCATTCTGCAGATAAAACGGGCACCACTGACTTGAAAAAGCAAGATGAAAAACACTTTCAATATGCAGCTGCAGGAAACAAGTTTTATATATCTTAAGTACAATGATCAATAATCCCTGTTTTGCCCTACTCCTATCCCTTATATCAGCAACTACTCACTAAAATGTTTGTTCTTGGGAGACTTTTTGTATTCCCATTGGTACTTTGGGGATTTTCCAATATTCTCTGCTTCATTTTCTCAGGGATTGAAGTGTTACAAGGAAATTACGACTTTAGAGCAGATTGTTCCTCTATACCCTAAATATTCTTTTCCACATTAGTTATGTCCAAAAGAACAAAGGACCCAGTGGTTTAGTGGCTTGACTTGCAGCTGCAGCTTTTGGGAACAGCCAGACGGCAACAACTAATGAGCAACTAAGCACTGCCAGTACCAGCCCAGAATTGGTACGAGGTGCGCAACCCCTGAGGGCAGCTCCTGCAGGATCCCCACGCCCAGGCACAGCAGGAAGCAAGCCAGTGAAGGCCATGAACACAGCACCAGCATCCCACTGGGGTGGCATCAGATACATGCCCTGTCCTTGGAGATTCTGCCACGTGGCTCGGGGAAATTGGCTTCCTCCTCATTCAAGTGTCAAAAATTATCCCTGAACTGCACCTCCTTGCTGTCACGGAGATGTCACACGTCCACATCCAAATCACACCATGGCTGGAAGAACACTTACATTTGTGATGTCCATGCTTTTCATTTTGGTATTTCCACTGCTACTCACAAGCATTAGGATGGCTCATCAATTTACTTTCCCTTATATTCCCCAGTTTACATTTGTTTGTATGTCTCCTCCTAACACTTCAAAACTTTGTAACTGAGTGAGGGGATCAAGTGACACCTAAATACCCCATAAAATTAACCTAATAGTTACCTACAGAAAGTTCTGATTAATGGATATTCCACAACCATCACATTGCAAGGAACAGAACATTTTTTTCAAACCTTGTTTAACAAAACGAGTTCATGGAAATTAGGATAATATTTTCCTGCTTGCCATAGTTATAACTTTTCAGAAAACTACATTTTTTTCTGTATAAAAATTGCAATATTGTGCCAAACTCTTAAGAGCAGATGGATCTGTAAGAATTGTAATGATGTTGCCCTGTAATATTTTTCAGGAAAGGAGAGGGTAAACAGATGCAATTTACAGGGCTGCAAGTCGTCGAGTTTAGGTCTCATTTTAGTCTGTGGGGAGCTAACGGCGTTGTCTTCACATGCCATCAGCAGCACATTTCCAGTCAGCCTGGGAGGTCACTTAGTGAAGTCTGAACTCCTCCATACGGAATTTTCCACGGTTAGCGCTCAGAGACTGCTCACATAAGGGAGCAAGCATCGTAAGATACGCGAAGAAGCATGGGAGAGGTATTTTAAAGCTGAGCAGTCACCGCTTTCCTCAGCTACACGTGTGGAGTGCACAGATGATCTCTGTGCTGTTCAGGAGACACTGTGCTCAGGAAGGGTGGATCTCTCACACCTCACAGGAGAGCATCTGTGGCCATGCTTCTCCCTCTAAGCACAAAGTCCCAGCAGCTTTGCACAGGTTCTGGATCACAACCTCCATCTGAGGAGGTTCTCAGCTCTCATGGTATGATTTGTAGGGCCAGATAAGTTTTCTTAGTGGTAAACAGGGATAGTTAATTCTATCCCCAAATTCTCCTTATTATAACATTAAAAGGTAAGGAATATGTGCAGGGGTCCAGTAACTGAGAAGGAATTACAAAGGCAAAAAAAAATCATTTGCATTTTGGGCAATCAGATGCCTTTAACGGGAAACTATTTACACAAAATGTACCTGATCTCTTGGACTGGGGAAGACAAACTAAACCAGTTATGCTAACCATATCACTTCTCAGCACAAGCTATAAATAATAGTTCACATCACTCAGAACAGCCTCATTTACATCTATTTTTGTGTTTGAGCACAATAGCATGGCATCCTCCAGTATGAATACCCATTAAAAAAAAATGTGTTGCTCTGTTTTAAAGCTTAGCAATTGTGTGGCACAGTTACATCCTTGCTATATTCTGTGAAATGTTTTTCACCTGAATTTTTTCCTCATTATTAAGTTTCATTTCCAGTGTCTTGCTATTTATTTATAAAAGTTTGACACATAGCCTCATCATGGATGGTAAGCTTCATGGTTGTATTCATGAGAATAGATTATATAGATTAAATAAGAAAGTTACTTACAATACAATATTGAATTGCAAATTCTGCTTCACCTTTGCAGCTGGTGGAAATTCTCCATAGGTGTAGGAAACCCAGAAAAGAGAGCAAATTATTCCCAGCTGCATCCTGATACACTTTCATTTAATGACTTAGGGTTTAAAACACACCTGCGTTTCAAAGTGGACAAGCACTCAGCAGTCCTTACTGATTTACTGATGTAAACGGGGATTTTTGACACCGGCTTACAGAATGATGCAGCAGCTAACAGCTCCAAAGTGGGGAGGACCATGCTGGGAAGGCAGGCAGGGGAGACAGAGGAGACGATAGGCACGTGGGAGGTGGCACGAGCGGCAGACCAAAAAATGGCACAGTTCCATCTCCATCACATGAGTGAACTGCACACCTTTTTGGCATCAGGTCACAAGTCCGTGGCAAGTCATTTCTGGCCACAAGCATCGGTTTTGCAAAGGAAATGGAGGAACAAAGGGCACGTCTCTCCTCAGCAAAACCCCCCACACACCTGGAAAGACTCCAGGTGATGAGAAGACAGCTCAGACCGATGGCATTACGACTGCTATGAACTGAGATGCATTCAGAAACTCCTGCCACAGCCCTGGGGTGGAATACGATTGCTGAGGATCTTGTTCTGTCTATCCAGCAGGTCTGTTGCATTCTAAAAGGAGAAACCACTTGTTTCTGCTCGACTAGGATACTGGTCAGACACAAGAAACATTTCTCCCTTGTTTCGTTGGCTTTGGGTTCAAAACCATTGATGGAAACAAAGCCATTTTCTGATGAGCAAGGGCTTCAAGAACTACCAAGGATGCAACAAGCAAGAAAGAAAAAGAAACATCCAACTGAAAGGAAAAGAGAAGTCCCTCAGAACTGAAAATCAACTCATTTAATTTCTGGTGTCTATCACACAGGTACGCACAGTTGCATTGCCTGTGTTCCCTGTGCAGTCAAAGGAGAGCTGGTGATAATCCCTTCAGTGCAGCCTAGCCTGGCCGCTGTGGGAGTACGCTTCAGGACGGGACGACTCACGCACACATGTCACTCGCAGCACTGCCTGCCTCCCTCCCAGCTGATGAGAAAGCATGGCCTGTACACAGTCACAGCACGGTTTGGGCTGGAAGGGACCTTCAAGACCATCCAGTTCCAAACCCCTGCCATGGGCAGGCCACCTCCCACTACATCAGGTCGCTCAGGAAATTATTTAGGCCCAGGTATTATTTAATGCATTTTTGACACTGCTGATGCTGCAGCGTCTGAGAAACAACTGCATGACTACACTCCAGCCTGGAGAGAACATAGTCTTAAATTGTAACGCTGCTAAAGGAGCCTTCATTCACCCCTTGAGTTCTCCATCACCCATTTACTGCCCCATTATGATTCTTCTGTGTCATCATGAGGGCCCTGGAGGGCAGCATCTCAGTTAAAAACTTGCTCGGTACATCTTGATCTCCACCCAGAATTTTCAGTTCTAACAGCTAGGTGAAACTTTATACTTCAAGGCTTGTCTGTGGAAAATCTCATTGTCAAAAAACAGTATTTTTGTGGAGAAACCTAACAATGACAAGAAAATTAATATTTTTTTTCAGCTCTAGAGAGCCAAAAAAAAAAACTATATTTTTTTGAAATGAAACTTCCCATTTCAAATTGTTTCTAAATGTATTTTCTATTGAATATGCATATTCAATAGAATATTGAAACTGCGTATTTTGTTTGAAAAAAAGTCTGAATTATGCATTTAAAGATTCTTTATTCAAAACATTTCTTTATTCCCTGAAGCACTCAGATACTTGGCTTTCCATTCCAATTTGAAAGGCAGATGAAACGTCGATATGTCCCCAGTGGTGAACACATTGTTTTCCCAGCCCTCTGCGTACAGTTAATCAAAACCAGTTCTTCTCTTACCAAGGTCAGGTCTTTTGAACAATAGGAATTATGACATCTTCCTTTTTAGTTCTGAAAAAAGTGAGATGGGAAATTACTATAAGCATTTTTAATAACTTGCAGAGAGCAGGCAACACAGCCAAAGCTCAGATGCCAATTCCCATTTTTATCGTGGTAACCAAGAGACCGATCAATGGCTACTTTTTTTTGGCTACTACAAGGTGCTGGGAGAAATGTAGTCCTGCGTCCTTACTGGCAGCCACACCACAGCATTGCACAGTAGATGGTGTCATAATTCATGTACAGAAGGAGCAAAAAAAGCAGGAAAGGAAAGACGTTCCTCCTTCTGTTTCATTGAAGCCAAAACCCAAATACTCACAATGGTTCCAACTGAGTATTTTATTAATGAAAAGACAATTTACATTCATACATATGCCCAGAAGGGACTGCTAGGCTCCTTGAGTTGAGTACCCCATGGTCACAGAGAAGCATGACACAGATGTAGATACGAAGAGCCAGTACATGTCAGTCCATGTTGCAGTTATGTTCCCCATTAGTATTGTTTTATATAATTTTCCTTTCAGGGGAAAAAAAAATCAGCAACAACAAAAAACACATGAGATGTTCTACCTCTTTGGACTTTTGAACATTTCAGACAGCTCTAGCAACGACACACAGGGAGTAAGACAATCTACTTTCTATACAGGGACTGTTTCCAGCCTATACTCCTGATGCATAAGTCTCCATTCAGGGACAAACAGGAACATAGCTGCAAACACACTGGCCACTGCTGTTCCTTGCTTTTCCTCATCTGCCCTGGGCTGAGAGCGCAGGGCTGAAGTGCTAGACTAATGCAGAGGCAAGACACAAAACACAGATTGCTCCTACAACATGGGCCGGTCGTCAAATCTTAGAAGCTCCACAGTGAGATGGAAAATGGACTTCAATAGCTTTACAAATTAAATAATAATAATAATAAAGATCTCTTTGTGAGAAGATGTTCTGTGAATATGTTTTAAAACTTCACTGTGAAAAAGCACCACACTTCATGCTATTGTACTGCACATGAAGCAACAGTGAAGCAAAACTGTTTATCAAACTCAAAATATAGTAAAGGTAATTGAATCACATGACAACAGTTTCAGAAAATAACAAAATGTGCAGAGACGGGATAGTTCACTGCATCTTTCGGACTAAATAATTTTGCAGCAATTTGCTATTAACCTTCTTTAATTTCCAGCTACACAGTTAACTGTCACTTATAGCAGCATCTTCCTTTCCTACTGAAAGTACTGGCAATGAATGCTCATCTTCTTGTTCACCTACATCCCTTCATTTGACAGTGTTCAAATAAAAAGTTGAGCCAGCTGCTAAGCAATGGGAATGAATGATGTTTTCAGCAATGCTAGCTGGCAGTAAGGAAGAGGAGCAAAACAGTTTGCCGGTAAAAATCCGTTCATCCTGAGCTGGCTTCCGAGTGGGGTCCTTTAAATGTTAACAAGAATCCAGAGAATTTGGGAACTTAATTGCAGTGTGTTTACTTGACACAGAAGTAACTTAACTTACTGACAACGTTACAGCTTCAGCTGCAGACACTGCCATGCTTTCTTACCATATTTGCATTATTTTACATACCAGTTATCCGAAGAAATTCCACAACAGCAGCAGGTGCGCAGGCTCCATTAAAACAGCAGATCAAAATAAAGAGAATAAATCATTCAGTAATGCAGGCAGGCAGGTAAAGCACATTTTTAAAAAGCATTCAGTATCAACATATTTCTGATTCTGCTGAAACAAAAGGTGAAATTATCAATGGCAGGCGTGAGAGTAACAACAAATTTCCTCTTGAGTCTTTAGAAAAATAACCCTATTTATCCCAGCACTTCCGGGGTTAAACAGCCCCCAAGAAATCCTTTTCTAAATTCCAGATAGAAATATATTTTTTTTTCCTAGACAATCTGTAGGTCCCTACAACTTTATTTTATATAATTACTTTATTCACAATAAAATATTTTTCAATTTTTCAGCATGCTAAATTTTTTTTTTTTTTTTTTTTTGCACATAAGCATTTTCAGAACTGAATTCCTTACCCCAAATCAGCAAGAATTATGTAGCCAGTCAATTTTATATTAAGTATTTGACTTTAATATGCAGAGACATTATTGACTAAGTATCAACATCCATATATAATGGTTCTTATTAGACTATAAATCTAGGTCACAGTATCAATCTACAATTGACAATCAGTTTTCCAGAGTTCACAAAAAAAAAAAAAAAGTGGCAAGCCATTAAGAATAGCATGCAAATATGAACTTTCTTCATGGAAACAATTTTCAAAAGCCAACATTTTCTTCCTTCTATTCAAAACAGTTCATAAATCTGTCCTTGATGTGTCAAGAATTCAAAGATCAATCATGTTTCATGCTTTGGTAAATTTTCACATTTCTGCAGGGAAGAAACTCTTCAGTGAAGATGTATTCTCATCTTTGTATAGATGGCAAACAACCACTATTTTGTGTAATGTGTGGTTACAGTCTACAACAATTTATCACCCAGAAATGGTTGACAACGCAGGACACCATTAATCTTGATTTCAAACTGGCAGATAATTTCACACATACAGTGAACTTTGGCAAAGTATATCTCATTACTACTAATTTTATGGTTGATGTTACCACTTCTTTAAATTACCTTATTTTTTTAAGAGCTAGGGTTAATGGTCTATTTAGAGTTCTGCTTTTGAGTTTAAAAATATTTTTAAACTGGAAAATGGAAATTTACTTAAATATAATAATCAGTTAATAATAAATACTTGACTCCCTATAAATCACTGGGCTTCTTATTCTTTGTCCGCTTTAAAATTTGTACATATATGTCCACACATATCTTCTATTTTTGCCACTAAAGAAAAGAACCTCTTCACACACTTCCTAACTGCCATATATTCTTTGTCCATAATACATGAATATTTGCACATGCTGTACTAAACTACTCTGAATTTGGGAGATGCTAAATCCAGGGACTGAGCTTTGCAGCAGGAATCTCTATTTGGTGTTGTCTCCGAATACTCTGTAAATTATAAAGACAAACTTCCTCCTCAGAAGAAAAGCATTTTCTTTAAGTGACCTACTGCATGTAAGAATAGGAAAACTAACTATTCTGTAGCAGCAAGGCACTTCCTGAGTCCCTTAGGACAGTAACAACCACAAAAAAGAGGTTCCAGCAGGATGTCCTGTTCAACTCCTAATGCAAGGCAGCTACAAGATTCTGTCTGTCTGCCCTGTTCTAAAAGAAATTCAGGGACAGACACATCACAGTGTTCTGCTACAAAATATTCCACAGCTTCATCATCCATACCACTAAAAAGCTAAATGCTATTAAGAGCACCTCATCCTTCCTATTTGTTTATGTATTTGTGCATGTTATTCACATTATTTTAATATACTGGCTCTTTTAGCCAGCCTTCTGTCCTTGCTCAAAGCTCTCCTCATCAGATCAGAATTGGGTGTACAAAGGTACCCTGTCTTTTGTGGGGGAAGCAGGCTTAAAAACCACAAATAATGTAATGGGAGAGCTGACGTTTAGTTCATTACTCCCAGTTGGCCCCTATGCACTAATTTACTTACTCCTCCCCTGTCTTAACCTGGGCTGCTCTTCAGCCTGCTTGCTGCCACTCAAACTATAATCCTAAGTGATGTCAATCAATCAGCAGCTTTTTTGAAATGAAACAGCATCACATATTCTGAATATCATCCATAAAATAAAAATACTGCAACAAAAAACCCACCTCATTATCTCCTGACAAATCCTCCAAGAGCCTTCAGAAGGAAACAAGCAGGAGCTTGGGTAGGACAGGTATCCATGCTGCCTGGCTGATCTCCTCCCCTGCAAGCAAAGCCTGTGATCACAATAACCAACACACAACACACTGCCCTCCTCCACTTGTCATACCCCTCAAGCACAAAGACACCTGTTCCTGTTCTGATCTACAGTGGGGTCAATTTAACCTTGTGCTTAGCATTCTCAGGGTCACACAGAGCACTGAAAATTATCACCACCAGTACACACACAGTCAATAGTGTTGCCAAAATGAGAAAAACGTGAGGCAATCACAGTATCATACTGAAATGCTGCTGAGAAATCAAGGATTTTTGAAAAACTCAAGGATTTTTGTTAACTACTTTGTCAACATCGGTGTATAACCTTTTCCAAAAATCAAGGATCTGCAACCAGAGTCACTATCAAGCAATGTGCCTCATCAAGCACTTGGTGAACCCAAAAGATTCTTTAAAACAAGTCAGTTCACTGCTCTGTCGAACAGAGGTGGTCTAGAAGTACATCCACCATCTCTTCTGCTGCTGAAGCATTAGCCCACTACACCTCCTAAATACCAAAACCCTCAGAAATGAAGCTGGCCCAAATTCAACAGGGAAAAAATTTTCCCTGCTCTGCTTCCCATGTTAACTGCTTCATGATAAATACTGAAAAATCCTTACCATGTTACCTCTGATTTTTTTTTTTTATTTTTTTTTAACCTACAAAAGTTGCTGACCAGTAAATGAAGGTGTTTGGCACAACCATAAAAATCCATAATAAATCAAGCCTAAAAGGATCTGGAAAACAGGTACACAAATATAACAGGCTTTAAGGATAAACAAATAATTCTCCCATAAGCTTGATAAATTTGAAAGCCAAATGTTTGTATAGGAATGGTAATGTTTCAGAAATTAATTGAAAAATATGTTATGTTCACAATGAACAGATTTTTTTCCAGTTCATAACTGAAATAATGTTATGACATTTTCACCTGTGCCTAATGACACAGAGCCCAAACAACCAGCTGTATTTCACTTTTTGAACAGAATGTTCCCAGGAACAAAAAAGCCAAGCTGTTTCTTTGTCTGAACCCAGCTGCTGATACGAACAACTAATGCTCAATTTCACTGTCTGCTTAGAGGGTGTATTTCAGTGACAAAAGAAGCTTCTTCATTTGCTTTCTCTACTTCATTGCTTCAACAGAGATTTACAAGTGCAATAAAGCACAGGGTCTTGTTCACAGGAACACCTCTCTGATAAATCATCGTGGCATTTTCCACAATAATACTGGAAAATATTGGTTTTCTATACGTGGAAATCAGCAAATAGCAGCTGTGGTCCTTTTTCCTCATAAACCCTTTATGCATATAATTACATTATTTATCAGGATTGATTTTGCTTCTCCACCAATTTATATATTACATGTTAGTGGAAAGAACAAATTAGAAATGCAAAGAATCCATATGTTAGTGTTACAGTTTGCTTTATCTACAGTGTTGCAGATTCCCTTCTGGTTCCTAATTGATTTCATAATTTGCTTGGATGCACAAGAAACTGACTTCATAATGAGCTCCTGGGAGTCAATATTTTATACAGTATATCTGAAATGCCAAGAACTAAGCTTTTATATATTTCAGAAAACTCCTGCAATGTAGTGTGCAATACAACACAGTTTAAAATTCATAGGCACAGTTACCATAAAAATTCAGTCCATTTTCACCTATGATTGAATACTATGCAGCGGTCTAAAGGTAAAACTACCCAGTGTTTGTAACTTGCTTCTGTAGGATCACACCTCACTCTCTTCTATTGTGGCTCATTTGGTAATTCTCAACTGCAACTCAAGTGTAATTCTAGCCTCTTAGTGCCAACAAACTGTTCTTTTAGTATCTTTCCCAACAAGGCTTTCCTCTCAGGAAGGGAAACAGAATGGTTTGCACAGGAAGCTGGACATCTGTCAGCATTACTACAAGTAGTCTGCTGTTCCCCTCACACTTAAGTTGCAAGCACTGTAAAAGAAGCCTTAAGAGATGTAAAGACAGCAGCCTAAAAGAAAGCATGGCCTGAGATACTAAGTAAAGGCAATATAACATCATTGTATGTCCATTATGCTTTCCTCTGAATTATTTCCACAATTTCATCTCTGAGGTCACTACAAAAATTTACCATTTTCTGCATGGAAAACTGTTTTCTCCCATCACTTCCAAATTTGTTTCTCATTAATTTCCATTTGCATTTACTTGTCGTATTTAAATTGGGCTGTTATTATAGATGAAAATGGCATAGATTCAGCAAATAGCAGGGCACGAGGAACCTGCCTTCTACATATTAGTTTCAAAGGTCTCCTTGATTACATTCTTCCATGAATGCTCAACACACTGTTTTGATCTTGTATTATCATACACAAACCTCAATTTCCTCAATATCAAAACCCAGACTTTCACCATATCTGAATTTCAGCAAAATTCTGCTTTGGTAATCTGGAAACCAGATCTGCATTTCAGATTGGGACGGTAAATCTCAGAGTACTTGAACTAACTGCCCAGTCTGCCCTTAAAAAACGTGATACTGAAGTGGACCGAGAGTTTTTTTCACACACATATTCTTTACCAAATTGTTACATTCAAAAATAAATTAACCAAAAGCAAGCATGAATTTCCTTAGGGCAGAGTAAAATTTTACTCATTTACAGGATTTAAGTTTCAGCATATACAGTAAGACTGCATTGCTCTTCTTGACTACAACTACCTTTATCTTTCAACTGTCACCCATCTAATCCAGAATTTCAAATCTCAGCTCCTTTTTCTTCCAAAGTCAGAAGTTTTCTCTACCATCCTTGTACTGTGTCTCTTGTATGGATCCAGGAAAGAATGTATCAATAACAGGAGAAAAGGTATGAATAACTTTCAATAGGGTAACAGGAAGGTATCAATAACCTTCAATAAGGTGACAGGATTACTAGCCCAACTACATTGCATCTACACCAATGCATACAGCATGGGAAACAAACAGGAGTAGCTGCAGCAGGAAAACTGTGATGTAGGTGCCATCACAGAAACATGGTGGGATGACTCACATGACTCCAGTGCTGCAATAGATGGCTATAAATTCTTCAGAAAGAATGAGCTAGGAGAGAAAGGCAGTGAGGTAGCCCCGTTAAGGAGTGTTTGGATTGTCTACAGCTTAACAATGGCAACAATAGGGTTGATCCAGCAATGTGCCATTGTGGACAAGAAGGCCAATGGCATCCTGGGGCTCATTAAAAAGGGCACGGCCAGCAAGTTGAGGGAGGTTATTCTCCCTCTCTGCTCTGCCCTGGTGAGGCGACATCTGGATCGCTGTGTCCAGCTCTGGGTTCCGCAGTTCAAAAAAGATAGGGATCTTCTAGAGTGTCCAGAGGAGGGCCAGAAAGATGATCAAGGGCCTGGATCATCTCCAGTACAAGGAAAGGCTGAGAGACCTGGGCCTGTTCAGCCTGGAGAAGAGACAACTGAGAGGTGATCTGATGAAAATTTATAAATATCTAAAGTATGCGCGGCAAAATGGATGGGGCCAGTCCACTTTCAATCATGTGCAGTGAGAGGACAAGTGGCAATGGCCAAAAACTGAAACACAGGAAGTTCCGTAAGAAGTTATTTACAGTGAGGATCACAGAGCACTAAAGCAGGCTGCCTTGAGAGGCTGTGGAGTCTCCTTCCCTGGAGATATTCAAGACCCGCCTGGACACTTTTCTGCTCAGCCTACTGTAGGGAACCTGCTTTTAGCAGGGGGGTTGGACTCAATCATCTCCAGAGGTCCCTTCCAAACCCTATGATTATGTGAGTCTGTGAGTGTTGATGGGCAAGAATCAGGGAGAAGTCCAATGAGGCAGATGTCGTTGTGGAAGTCTGCTACAGACCACCCAGCCAGGATGAAGTGACAAACAAAATATTCTATAAGCTGCTGGGAGTAGTATCACAATTGCTAGTTCTTATTCTTGTGTGGGATTTCAACTTACCAAATGTCTGCTGGAAATACGATACAGGTTTCTAGGAGGTTTCTGGAGGTTTCTAGGAGGTTTCTGGAGGTTTCTAGGAGGTTTCTGGAGGTTTCTAAGAGGTTTCTGGAGGTTTCTTGCCGAGGCAATCGGCTCTGGGGCAGACGCGTTCTGCAGCGGAGCAGGGGATCGGGACAGGCAGGGCTATTTTTCCGGCATCGAGGCCACTCGAGGCAGCCAAGGCAACTCCATGACCCGTCTGCCCTCGTGAGAGACGTTGACGAGGCGTGGGCGGAGCCAACAGCGCCCCCTCCCCCGCCGTTCAAAGGCAGCCCCTAGGGAGCGCGGTGACCAGGACAGGCAAACAGGGCGGGCGGGGTGGGCAGTTAGCACAGGCAGGGCAGAGCGATCCCCCCGCCTCTAAGAACAACTCCTCTGACAGTTGTCTACCACTAGCTGAGCCACGGTGGTCCAAGCTAGGCAGAGAGCTCTCTCCAGAAAGTCTGTAGCCACCCAGACAGACTGCCCGCTCCAAAATGCGGCAGTGCAGCTCTCTGGGTGCAGGGAGTGTCAGAGCCTGCTGCTGCCATCGGCGGGAGGCAGAGACACTGTGTGTGTGAGGTGCGAGCAGGTGGATGACCTGGTCTGCCTGGTGGCAGAACTCAAGGAGGAGGTGGAGAGGTTGAGGACCATCCGGGAGTGTGAGTGGGAGATAGACTGGTGGCACAACTCCCTGCAAGGCCTAAAGGACAGGCACCGGAGTGAGACTTCCCAAATGGGTGTGGACCTCCTGCCCAGTCGCTATCGAGCAGAGGGAGGGGACCCAGGAGTGGAGGAGGAATGGAGACAGGTTCCTGCTCAACATTGCAGGAAACGCCCCCCTCCACCTGCCCCACCTTGCCAGGTGCCCTTATGCAACAGATTTGAGGCCCTGAAGCTTGAGAGAGCGGAGGATGAGGATGTGGTAGAAAGTGTACCCAGGAAGCCTAGGGTGAGGAAGTCTGCTCCACGCCTCAAGACTGCTTCCACCAAGAAAGAAAAAAGGGTGATCATTGTGGGCGACTCCCTTCTCAGGGGAACAGAGGGCCCTATGTGTCGGCCTGACCCTACCTGTAGGGAAGTCTGCTGCCTCCCTGGGGCCAAGGTCAGGGACGTTGCCAGAAGGCTTCCCAACCTGGTTCACCCCTCTCCAATTACTACCCCCTACTGACAGTCCAGGCTGGCAGTGATGGCATTGATGAGAGAAGCCTGAAGGCTATAAAACGTGACTTCAGGGGGCTGGGACGGTTAGTGGACGGAGCGGGAATACAGGTGGTGTTTTCGTCCATCCCTACAGTGGCAGGGAGGGGTTCAGAGAGGACACGGAAAGCCGACCTGATAAACACATGGCTCAAAGGCTGGTGTCAACACAGGAATTTTGGGTTCTTCGACCATGGGGCATTTTATTTGGCACCCAGCCTGATGGCCACAGACGGGCCCCAACTGACTCCAAGGGGAAAACAGATCCTAGCCCAAGAGCTGGCAGGGCTCATTGAGAGGGCTTAAACTAGGTAAGAAGGGGGATGGGGATGTAACAAAGCTCGTTAGAGATGTGCCAGGGGGAACAATGGCAAAGCTGGGGGAGAAGGCAAAGGCTCAACTGAAGTGCGTCTACACTAATGCACACAGCATGGGCAACAAGCAGGAGGAGCTGGAAGCCATTGTGCAGCAAGCAGGCTATGACTTCACAGATGCCATCACAGATACGTGGTGGGACTACTCTCATGACTGGAATGCTGCAATGTCTGGCTATAGGCTCTTCAGAAGGGACAGGCAGCACAGAAGGGGTGGTGGAGTGGCTCTCTATATTAGAGAGTGTTTTGATGTCGTCGAACTTGAGGCTGGGAATGATAAAGTAGAGTTGCTATGAGTTAGGATCAGCGGGAAAGCCAGCAAGGCAAGCATCCTGATGGGGGTCTGTTATAGACCGCCAAACCAGGATAAGGAGACAGATGAGGAGTTCTACAGGCAGCTGGCAGAAGTTGCAAAATCGTCAGTGCTTGTTCTCATGGGGGACTTTAACTTCCCAGACACATCCTGGAAGCAAAACACAGCCCAGAGAAAGCAGTCTAGGAGGTTTCTGGAGAGCGTGGAAGACAGCTTCCTGACGCAGCTGATTAGTGAACCTACCAGGGGTGGTGCCCCACTAGACCTTCTCTTCACAAACAGAGAAGGCCTGATGGGAGGTGTGGTGGTCAGGGACTGTCTTGGGCAGTGACCACAAAATGGTAGAGTTCTCAATACTTGGTGAAGTTAGGAAGGGGACCAGTAAAACCACTGTCTTGGACTTCCGGAGGGCTGACTTTGAGCTGTTCAGGTCACTGGTTGGCAGAGTCCCTTGGGAGGCGGTTCTGAAGGGCAGAGGAGCCCAGGAAGGATAGGCGCTCTTCAAGAGGGAAATCTTAATGGCTCAGGAGCAGTCTGTCCCCACGTGCCCAAAGACGAGCCAGCGTGGAAGAAGACCAGCCTGGCTGAAGAGAGAGTTGTGGCTTGAGCTTAGGAGAAAAAAGAGGGTTTATAATCTTTGGAAAAGAGGGTGGGCTACTCAGTGGGACTATAAAGATGTTGTGAGGCGGTGCAGGGATAAAATTAGAAAGGCCAAAGGTCACCTGGAGCTCAATCTGGCTACTGCTGTTAAAGACACCAAAAATGTTTTTATAAATATATCAGCACAAAAAGGAGGACTAAGGAGAATCTTCACCCTTTACTGGATGTGGAGGGAAACTTAGTTACCAGAGATGAGGAAAAAGCTGAGGTGCTTAATGCCTTCTTTGCCTCAGTCTATAGCAGCAAAACCAGTTGTTCTCTGGATGCCCAGTACCCTGAGCTGGTGGGAGGGGATGAGGAGCCGAATGTGGACCCATAATCCAAGAGGAAATGGTTGGCGACCTGCTACAGCATTTGGATGTATGCAAGTCAATGGGGCCAGATGGGATCCACCCGAGGGTATTGAGAGAACTGGCGGAAGAGCTGGCCAAGCCACTTTCCATCATTTATCAGCAGTCCTGGCTATAAGGGGAGGTTCCACTCGACTGGCAGCTGGCAAAGGTGACACCCATCTACAAGAAGGGCCAGAAGGCAGACCCAGGGAACTATAGGCCTGTTAGTTTGATCCCAGTGCCAGGGAAGCTCATGGAGCAGATTATCTTGAGTGTCATCATGCGGCACTTGCAGGGCAAGCAGGTGATCAGGCCCAGTAAGCATGGGTTTATGAAGGGCAGGTCCTGCTTGACGAACCTGATCTCCTTCTATGACAATGTGACATGCTTAGTCAAAAGGCTGTGGATGTGGTCTACCTTGACTTCAGTAAGGCTTTTGACACCGTTCCCCACAGCATTCTCCTCAGGAAATTGGCTGCTCATGGCTTGAACTGGCATACGCTTCGTTGGGTTAAGAGCTGGCTGGATGGCCGGGCCCAGAGAGTCGTGGTGAATGGAGTCAAATCCAGTTGGAGGCTGGTCACTAGTGGAGTCCCCCACAGCTCAGTACTGGGGCCAGTCATCTTTAACATGTTTATCAATGATCTGGACGAGGGGATCGAGTGCACCCTCAGTAAGTTTGCAGACGACACCAAGTTAGGTGCGTGTGTCGATCTGCTCGAGGGTAGGAAGGCTCCGCAGGAGGATCTGGATAGGCTGCACCGATGGGCTGAGGTCACCTGCATGAAGTTCAACAAGGCCAAGTGCCGGGTCCTGCACCTGGGGCGCAATAACCCCAAGCAGAGCTACAGGCTGGGAGATGAGTGGTTGGAGAGCTGCCAGGCAGAGAAGGACCTGGGAGTGCTGGTGGATAGTCGGCTGAATATGAGCCAGCAGTGTGCTCAGGCGGCCAATAAGGCTTAACAGCATCCTGGCTTGTATAAGAAACAGCATGGCCAGCAGGTCCAGGGAAGTGATTGTCCCCCTGTACTCAGCTCTGGTGAGGCCGCACCTCGAGTACTGTGTTCAGTTTTGGGCCCCTCACTACAAGAAGGACATGGAGGTGCTTGACCAAGTCCAGAGAAGGGCAACAGGGCTGGTGAAGGGTCTAGAGAACAAGTCTTAGGAGGAGCAGCTGAGGGAGCTGGGACTGTTTAGCTTGGAGAAGAGGAGGCTCAGGGGCAACCTTATCGCACTCTACAGGTACCTTAAAGGAGGCTGTAGCAAGGTGAGGGTTGGTCTATTCTCCCACGTGCCTGGTGACAGGACGAGGGGGAATGGGCTAAAATTGCTCCAGGGGAGGTTTAGGTTGGATATTAGGAAAAACTTCTTTATCAAAAGGGTTGTTAGTAACTGGAATAGGCTGCCCAGGGAAGTGGTGGAGTCACTATCCCTGGAGGTCTTTAAAAGACGTCTAGATGTAGAGCTTAGGGATATGGTTTAGTGGAGGACTTGTTAGCATTAGGTCAGAGGTTGGACTCGGTAATCTTAGAGGTCTCTTCTAACCTAAACTATTCTGTGATTCTGTGGAGTGTGTGGAAGATAAATTCCTGACACAGCTGGTGAGTGAGCCAGCTGGGGATGGTACCCCACTGAACCTTTTGCTTGTGAATAACAGAAGGACTTGTGGGTGATGTGAAGGTTAGAGGGCATCTTGAGCATAGAAATCATGAATTAATAAGAGTTTTTGGAAAATAAATTCTTGGAAAAGAAGGGTGGTTACCAAGACTGCCACACTGAACTTCTAGAGGGCAGACAGTGGCCTGGTAAGGAGACGGCTGGAGGAGTCCCTTTAGGTGGCGGTCCTGAAAGGCAAAGAAATCCAGGAAGTGTAAACACTGTTCAAGAATGAAATTCTAAAGGCACAGGAGCAGGCTGACCCCATGTGCCAAAAGATGAGCCAGTGGGGAAGAAGACCAGCCTGGCTGGACAGAGAGCTATGGCTAGAGCTCAAGAAGAAAAAGAGAGTTTATGACCTTTGGAAGAAGGAGCAGGCCATTCAGAAGAACTACAAAGACATCATGAGGCTGTTCAGGGACAAAGTTAGAAGGGCCAGAGCCCAGCTGGAGTTCAACCTGGCTACTGCTGTTAAGGACAATAAAAATATTTTTATTAATGCATAATCAAGAAAAATAGGTCTAAGGAGAATCTTAATCCTTTAATGTGGGAGAAAACATAGTGACAGGAGATGAGGAAAAGGCTGAGGTACTTTATGCCTTCTTTGTCTCAGTCTTTAGCAGCAAGACAGTTGTTCTCTGGGTACTCAGCCACCTGATATGGTAGATAGAGACAGGGAGCAGAATGAAGCATAAGAATCCAAGAGGATATGATTAGTGACTACTGCTACTCCACTTAGATGTACACAGGTCTATGGGGCCAGATGGGATACATCCAAGGATAATGAATGAGCTGGTGGAGGTGCCCTCACCAAGCTGCTTTCCATCATTTCTCACCAGTCCTGACTGTCGGGACTGGTGGCTAGCAAATGTGACACCCGTCTACAAGAAAGGCTTGAAGGAGGATCCAGGAATCTACAGGCCTGTCAGTGTGACCTCACTGCCAAGGAAGCTGATGGAGAAGATTATCTGGTCTGCCATCACACAGCACTTACAGGACAACCAGGCGATCAGGCCCAGACAGCAAGGGTTTACTAAAAGCAGGTTCCTTGCTTGACAAACCTGATCTCTTTAGTGGCAAGGTGACACACTTAGTGGATGAGAGAAAGGCTGTGGATGTTATCTACCTACACTTCAGTAGTTTTTGACAGTTTCCCATAACATTCTTCTGGAGAAACTGTTTGCTCATGGCTTTGAGACAGGTGTGTGCTTCACTGGGTAAAAATCTGGCTCAGTTGCCAGGTCCAAAGGGTTGTGGTGAATGGAGTCAAATCCACTTGGAGGCCTGTTACAAGTGGTGCCCCCAGGTCTCAGTACCAAGGCCAGTTCGTTCTCTTCAATATCTTTGTCAATGATCTGGACAAACAGATCGAGTGCACACCCAGTAAGTCTGCAGATGACAACACAAAGTTGGGAGGAAGTGTTGATCTGCCTGAGGGTAGAAAGGTTCTACAGAGGAATCGGGATAGGCTGGACCAATGCTCTGAGGCCACCTGTATGAGTTTCAACAAGGCCAAGCGCGGGGTCCCACACTTGGGACACAACAACCCCCTGCAATGCTACAGGCTGAGGGAAGACTGGCTGGAAAGCTGCCCAGCAGAAAGGGACCTGGAGGTATTGGTGGAGAGCCAGCTGAATATGAGCCAGCAGTGTGCTCAGGTGGCCAAGAAGGCCAAGAACATCTGGCTTGTACGAGGAACAGCGTGGCCAGCAGGACTAGGGAAGGATTGTCCCTCCATATTCGACTCTGGTGAGGCTGTAGCTCAAGAACTGTGTTCAGTTTTAGGCCTCTCACTACAAAAAGAACATTGAGGTGCTGGAGTGTGTCCAGAGGAGGTCCAGAGAAAGGCTATGAAGCTAGTGAAGGGTCTAGAGAATAAATCTTACGAGGAGTAGCTGAGGGAACCAGGGTTATTTAGCACAGAGAAAAGGAGGCTCAGGGCAGACCTAATCTCCCTCTACAACCACCTCAAAGGAGGGTGTAGTTGGGGGGCGGGAGGGTGTCAGTCTCTTCTCCCAGACAACAAGTAATAGGATGAGAGGAAATGGCCATAAGTTGTGCCAGGCGAGGTTTAGTTTGGATATTAGGAAAAGAATCTTAATTGAAAGGGTGATGAGGTATTGCAGCAGGCTGCCCAGGTAAGTGGTTGAGCCACCATCCGTGGAGGGGATGTGTGGAGACGGTGCTTAGGGACACAGCTTATTAGTAGCCTTGGCAATGCTAGGTTAACTGTCGGACTTGGTGATCTGACAGATCTATCTTTTCCAACCTAAATGGTTCTTTGATTCTATGATAATAACTATAATTAAGAATATTCTTAATGTTAATCTACATTAATTAGTGCTTATTTATAATTTTATTGCAATAGAACTTTAACTGGATATCTCGAATGTATAAACATTGAAAATTGAGTTAACTACAGCACTTATCAGAGGTAGGTCAGCATTCTTATCCCAGTAATAAGGCTCAGGAAATTAGATAAGAAAAGAACAAGATCTTTCAGTCTGCACACCTTTTCGTAAACTGAAAATAACTACCATTTTATGATCTCACTATATACAGTATAATTTTCAAGATTCTTTTCCTACAGTTATTAAATCAAAAATGGAGAATATTTTTTTGATGTTGAGTATGCACCACTAGAGAATGAGCTCCTAATAAAATAATTAACCAATTTAGTTTTCATATAGAGAAAGGAAGCATTATTAATCTGGTAGTAATAGGACGGATTCATCATGCTGATAATATGTAGGAACACTATTGAATTTTTAATTCATATAAATATATAGAATTCTTAGTCATTAAAGTATAAAGTCAGTGAATTGTTATACTAAGTAGGAATTGCAAAGTGTAAATGCTAATAGCACATCAAAACTCCCTAAGTGTCAAATTGTACAGTTAGCTTCACACCGTTATATTGTTACATAAATGCGCTCATTTTTACAGACAGGCCAAAGACAGCACTCAGAATCATGTACGTTTATTTCATGACCTTGTCTCTGGTCAAATAGGAATAAACTTAAAATACATCAAAGCATAGACAAGGTCTTTCTGTTAGCAGCATTCTTTTTTAACCAGGGGGAAAGATCCAGATAACCTGGATAAATAAAAACTTAGGTAAAGTCAGGGGGTTGCAAATTAGGGAAGAATGGACCGGTCTCTACATAAAGCTACACCTAGAAGGTCAGAAGTCAGGGTGACTGTAAACTCAACCCAGAAATAAAAGATACTTCAGTGATATGAGTAGAAGAACAAAAAAGCGAAGCAACTATTTATGTGAAGGAATTTAAGGTGAACATTTTGATCTAGTTTTCAAGTGAGTCCACCCCAGGTTAGGCAAAAGCAAAACTGGCGAATTTCATGTGATGAAGGAAAACTGGGGAACCAAGTAATTCCCATCCCTGCATTAAACTGCAAATTGAGTGTCAAACATTTTTCCCTTATTTGTCAGCAAGATTCCCTATCTAGAAACAGCAAACATGACACTAATGGCAAAAGAAGGAAAATAAAATACAGAAAATGAACTAGAACTAGTCTTGCTGAATCTCATAAAACACTCCCCTACAAAGGACCACACGACAAACTATTCACCTGGAAAAGCCAGCTCAGTAAAAGAATTGTGAGTTGGTAAGGAACTAAACAAAGGAGAATAGATGTGCTGTGCTGTGCAAGGAGTTTTATAGTCCAAAATAAATCAAGTTGCATGGAGATGGATGGATTATAAGAATTGTGTGTTTTTATTGAAGGTAAAGCATGTAGAAGTATGTTAATGAAACTTGCTGAAACCACAACGCTTAGAGGCATTTTCAGCACAGATGAGGACTGAAACACCATACCAATAGCACTGGGCAGTGGGACATTAAGC
Source organism: Heteronetta atricapilla (assembly GCA_011075105.1). Lineage (NCBI taxonomy): Eukaryota > Metazoa > Chordata > Aves > Anseriformes > Anatidae > Heteronetta > Heteronetta atricapilla. The sequence goes on along the minus strand of CM021763.1, from coordinate 62,995,380 downwards.
ACCATTGTCCCACTGCTCAGACAGAGAAGAGAAACTTCTGTTACAGGATATGGCTTTATCTGTGGGAGGGAGAAGAACAAGCTGTGTAACCAAAGAGTGATTATAAATCACAGGGGAGCTGGGGGAAAAATACAAGCAATTCCAAGGGATATAAATCATGGATTTCCTTCAGAGAACACATAAGTTATATTATAATATTAAAACATATTTCTTTCAGGAAATTTTAGTAGCTCTGTATAGAATAAAACACTGAGGTTGTTTGATCAAAATTGACAGAACGTGTTTTTAGCTGAACATAGGCACATACTCCATGTATGTTCAGTTAAAAGCGTGTTCTGTAAATTTTGGAGGAACAAAAAATGTCTCATATGAAGAAAGAATAGAGCTAGGTGTGATAATTCAGCCAAATGATAGCTGAATGAGACCACAGATTTTACTCAGAGATGTCTATGTGGATTACAACAAGGGAGGAAAAGTAATGTTTATGGCTAATATGCACTCCAGCTAAATGTATGCATTCCTGCCACCCAAGTAAAAATATTTCTGACCATTCTGACTAATAACAAGTCTGGCAATCAAACTGGCTTCAGACTGCATTTGAAAACTTTATGAATAAGATTATGTGACTCCGACGTCTTCAAAAGCAGGGACTGGACTTGTTTGAAAACTGGGAGTTTTCTTGTTCTGTTCAAGTGGAACAATTAAGGTAAATTTTATATTACATAAAGATAAATTCTAGATGAAGTCTTGTGGAATCCCATGTGTTCCAGTTCATGTTCTTTGCTCTATGACAGTTCAAAGGAGCAACAGTAGGGATTCAGAGAGGGGGCACTGACCCACACTACAGTTTGCAAATATCTTTATTTAGGACTGCCTCAAGAATGTTAGCAATCTGAACTGGGAGACAGAATAGAATGAAAAAGGGGAGAAAGTGAAGCAGTATTTAAAGTGAATGAGGTTTGTATGGAAGAAGTAAAAGAGGAACAGAGGAAGAACAGGAAAAGCAAGAAAAGAAACTTCAAAATGAAGACACCTAGGTAAGGGTTTTTAACCTGCTCAGAGTTTGAAGGGCCTTTGCTGTTATGAGGAAGGAAACATCTTTTAAGTAAACATGGCAACAAGCTTCATCTGCATTCTTTGTGAATACACAGACTGCATGAAAAAGGAAAAGAAAAAGAAAAAGAAAAAGAAAAAGAAAAAGAAAAAGAAGAAGAAGAAGAAGAAGAAGAAGAAAAAGAAAAAGAAAAAGAAAAAGAAAAAGAAAAAGAAAAAGAAAAAGAAAAAGAAAAAGAAAAAGAAAAAGAAAAAAAAAGAAAAAGAAAAAAAAGAAAAAGAAAAA
>CM021763.1:62945491-62993941 GCA_011075105.1 Heteronetta atricapilla | reverse complement strand
GAAAAAAGAAAAAGAAAAAGGAAAGAGCAATGAACAAAGCTGGAAACATATATCAACATTCTGACAGCAGTTTCTCCTTCTAACAGGAATGACCTATAATTCATATTCTGCAAAGTCAGGTGTAAAGATGTAACAATATCTCAGTTCTCATTATTCATACACATTCTTTAAGAATATTTATGAATTTATCTTTAAGAATATTTATGCTGACCTATACTTATGTACAGCAAGTAAAAACAGCTACTCATGTGCTACCCTAATGCAAAGAGTTTTTTATTTTTATTTTTATTGCGTATCAACAGCATATTAAATAATTTTATTTCACTTTTTGTAATTCTTCAACATGCAGCGAAATTTACCTCCAAAATGCCAAAAGACTTGGCTTCAGAAAGCAATCTTACACAGTCATAGCAAGTTGCAGAACAATGTAGTCAGAAAAAGCACATAGACTTTGTCCTTCTGACAGAGAACTGTTTTGCATGTCTTCACACTTAACATTTTCTGAGGAGCTCTTTATTGCAGTCTACTCCTGTAAATACTCAGGCAGACAACTCATCTCTGCACTTACGGATATTTCCTGATGGATTCAAATTCATCCCAAGGGATTCAAGAATATTATCCCTATGTTCAGGCCCATGGACAAAGCAACAGCCTGTCCATTGTAGGCTACTTCCTACTGCAGATGTACCTTGACACCAATATAAACAGCACAGAAATAAGGTAGTTTTTTTTTAGCCACAAATTAAATTTAAAAACATCCCAGTCACATCCTAGTCACTGCTCTGTTAGATCATTTAAGACAGCTGTGAAAGTTGCCAAGTTGCACATTTTGGTTATATCTGATAACCGAACAGCTCCAGAGCATGAAAAATCTCAGTGTGCTAATTCACCATGCCAGCCAGCCTGCCTTATCCAGACTCTTATAAAGCCAAACGGACTGCTATCTGCAAACTGAGTCAGATACATCTTAGGCTCCATTATTCACAAAATCAGCAAAGATTCATTACAATCTCTCTCAGCTTTGTTTGTTCATTTTTGCTTGGAAACATTTCTTCCGCGTACTAGATCTGTAACTGTTTATCACTTCAAAGATCTACAGAGGACTTACAATGCATGATGTTCAAGCCTGAAGGGGAATGTAACTCTCGCATTTTCTATTTTTTATTTTTTTAAAATAAGTCAAATCCTATGTTCCCTTTATGCAGAGGGAAACATTCATATACCACACGGACAATGCAGCAGAAGAGCATTAGCACGGCGCAGGACAGAGTCAAAGGCTGTTCAGCAGGACCCACGCTCATGTGTCTTAAGGCTCGGACCATTTTACTGAGCATAAACCAAACAGTCGGTTCACCCAAGCGTGAGGCTGCCATTTGTCCATACATCTGTGACCCCCCTCTTCACTTACACAAATCTAACGGTAAACACACATCAGGTTTGTGCTCACGTATATACACACATACACAAACAAGCAGCTGGTTTAGCAGAACACTAATGCAGCTGTAGTGAAAACATCCATTTCTTTTAACAATCTCCCATGAATGCGTGTTTACCAGCTTAATAGCTACCATGTAGTGGACACCAGAAAATTAGCTGTGGGAAAACACAGCCCCATAAGTGCCTGAAAGATGGTAGCTTTCTATTACAGTTTTAAAATTGTAAAGATTTTTAAAGTCCAAAATGCCGGAAGACACAGAAGAGTTCTGTTTTAGTTTTGCCCAGACCAATGAAAAGAGTGAGTTGACATTGCTGTTAGCTACCATAATAATCTTTAACCTTCTTTTATGCCTTTTTTATTGGCTAATATTTTTTCAATGACACCAAATACAAATTCTTTGAATTCTTTCTCCTGAAGAAAGACAATTCTCACATTACCATCTTCTGCAAATGGCAGGCAGATTTTCCAGGTATATAGTATAACCAAGATCTAGTTTGTTCAATTTTCTGCCCCAGAAAGCAGAATTTTTCAGCAGTTACCCTCAGATAAGGGTAAAATGAGACAGCTATGCTTACACCTGTTCAAAAATTAGTTTCTTTGAATGAAGTGCTGTGGCCTGCCAGAAAGGATGAAGGAAGAATCACACACCCTGAGCCAGTAAAAGAAAAGAAAAAGGAAAGTAATACTTACAGGGTTATCTTCATGTATCTTTGTTGGCTTGAGAAGGGTAATGGAATGGAATTTATCCACTTTTGCTCATGAAGAAACAGATAACCTGAGACACAGAGGGCCACCCCAATTACTGGAAGCACAGTTTCATGGCTGCAGCAAATAGTGACCACAAAGGTACACGTAACAAAACTGCTTTGTCTACACTACTTCACTGATGGCTGCAATTACAGGCAGCAAGCACAGCTCTGACTGTGTTGGACAAGTACAAGGTTGCTGCAGTTAGCAAACCCTTCACTACAGCTCCCTAAATCTCCTGATAAGCAGTGCATAGCCCAAGAGGATGAAAGTCGCTTTAAGAAACCTTATTTTGGTTTTCTTAACTTCACACATAGACTCTAACAGGCCTTAATAAAACCTTGTTTATCTTCTACTGTACAGTTCCCCTTCACCCCTTCACCATGGGTTTCGATTTTTACCCTCAATACTTCCGACTGCACTGGAAAAGTGCAAAGAGTAAAATAACAGAAAAATAAAAACATAGTTAATTTCAAAAATAATACGGCGTTTTCATTCATATGATTGGATCCATTTCCAAAGCAATGCACAAGTCAGAAAATACCAGTGCTTTGTGGAAACATTTTTCATCTGCCATCTCTGAGGAATGCTCCAGCACTGCTTTCTCAGTGCAAAGACATGTCACCAACTACAGCTAGCTTAGCTACACTACGTCCATCCACAGCATTCATCACTGAATTCGTCTAACTAATGGTGATTGTTCAATATACGGCTAATTGAACTCAAGCAAATTGCAGCAAGGGCCACAAGACTAAACAAACATATATTCTGTTATCACAGTATGAGCTTCTTCCTGAGGGAGGCTACTTCTTAGCCTGGAAATAAATCCATGTCTGTAGCAACTGAACAAATAAATATGCCTTATTTGTGCACCCTTAGATTGCAAACAACTGGGAGGAAGAAGAGAAACACACTATTTTCTTTCTGAACTTTGCTAGAAACTACTATCAATGAAATTGAATATTGTTGTCATTCAGTGGGGAACACCGAAGTCTAAATCTTTTGACTAGAAATTAAGTAACATGCTTCAATGATTCCTCTCAGAAACAGTGACCTAGTTATGCTACCTACACTAATGCAGCTTGTTTTCATTTCAAGACCAAAATCACCTTTGCACAAAGATTACTGTGACAGCCAAGTGATAGTCAGCTTCACAGTCAGAAAGTCTGAATAAGAAATGGCTCCGTGAAATCAAAGAGAATCATAAGTGACTATTCGTAGGAAGCATTTGCTGCTGACACCCCTCCCAAAAATTAACTATTCCTCTGGACTTGAAAATGAGTGTTCAACTTGCTCATAGGTGATCACAATGAAGTACAAAGGAAATTAAAACAGGGAGGCCCGGGAGAGCTGTCTTGTCAGATCTAATTTTCTATTTTGCCAGTGGGGAGTGCTTTAATTTCACTTGCATGTGGATTCAGTTGGTGAAACTATGAAAAAGCTATAGAAAATTGTATAAAGTAGTGTCTATAGAAGACAAGTTCACTTTCAGAAGATGTTAGCTTTTTCTTTTTTGCATACCTCTTAAATCTTAACATGTCATTTTACCCCAAGTTTGCTGTGTACATCCTTCCCCTCCTAATATTATTGCTTCTGTTCATCTTAGTAGCGCTCAGGAGTTCTGGTGAGTAGCAGAGCGGTATTTCTGCTTTGCAATCTCGTATTGAAGAGCAAGTATACGACAATAAAATCTATAGTACACTTGCTGCTCCAGAGATTTTATTTTGCTCCAAATAATTGTTCCACGTTATACATGGGCTATAGTTAGAAAAGCAATTATATGATCTCTGTTTTGCCTGTGGTGATCTAAGGCACGGCAGGACATAGGCTTCTCCCTTCCACTTCTTTCTGGTGGCTCATCTCACAGGTCCACACGGAGACACACAAGAACCAGCATTTTACCGTCCGCAAGGGAGTTCTGGCAGGAACCAGAGCATGATCATTTGCCAAGTGAAAAAAGAAGTCTAGCATAGCTAAGAATCAAACCTGTGTCACCTGAGCCACAGTTCAGTGCCATCAGCAATTGCCAAATTTCCTGTTCATAAATAAATGGCCACAAGTTTTTTCAAAATACAAGAATGAACACTTAAATCAGAGGTTTTTAATGTAATATGTCAAATGAGGGCTTTTTTAAGAAACACATTGCAAGAAATAACAGTGTTCTATCTCCTTTTACTAGTCCAATTTCTACATGGTGCTGTTACATCTGGAAAAGAGGAGTGAGGAAGAACATGCATGTGTCAGTGTGTATAGAAGAGCCCCACCCACCTCTTCACATTCACTGAAGAGAGGATTTTTTATTTTTTCCCCATTCACATTGAAAAAAATACGTAAGATAACATTATTAGCATGGCAGGGAGCTAACTAGATTAAGAAAAAAATGCATTTTCACAGGGTACCATATTTGCTTTAAATGACTTTGGCCTGTTACACCATCAACATCTCAGAGCTCGTCAGAAGACAAAATAGAGCAAGCAGTTTTTTTAAGTGCAGAAGCTGTTAACAAAGATGCACTTCTGTAAATTGACTGTCCATGAGTGAACTTCTCTTTAGCCTTCAGAATAATACTTGATGTTTAAAATAATAATACAGTTATCATTATTACTTCGATTTCTAAGGTTGTGTAATCGCTGACCGTCAGACAAAGAGCTCTCTTTCTCTGGTAGATAATACATTTCACTTACAGTTTCCTGATAGGGCTATGTGGTAAGCGTCTCCATTTCCCGGCCCATGTTTCCTTTTAATAAGCAAATTCTGATTGTCAAAATCCTCACTGGCCACTTTGAGATTATTCCAATTCTGGAGACATTCCATAAACCCAGCACTGCTGGGAAAGTCTGAGTCGTTCTTTCCAAAAACTGATTACCTAAAAGTTGCAGTTATCCCTCAGCACATGGCTAACTGACACCCACTTACTGAAGTGCAAATGTCAGTCACACGGACATGAATGACTGGTAGGTGCACAAGCAACTGTACTTACCTACCTGTTCCTTGTTTCTCCTACATGCTCTAAGTCAGTAGTTACACAGCAGCGTGAGAAAGTATCTCAGAGATGAAAAGGGCACAAAGCCAAATAATGAAGTCAAAAATTGTTTTATTTACTACTATGTACTGGTCTTTCAGAGCAGTAATATATTTTGCTAAGCATAACTAGTCTGTAACAAGGACAGACAGACAATTTGTCAAAAAGTCAAATTCTCCTACTGCTTTCTCCATCTTCTAAATTCATCAATACCAATAAATGATATATTCTCAACCAGAAATTGCTTGTGACAAAGCAGATAGAATAAGGAACTGCATAGCCATTACAACAGTGACAGTGTGCCTCTGTCATGAACACTGACATCAATGGCAGCAAGGCAGAAGCTGTCTGCTCTGCACAACAACAACAACAAATATTAAAGGGTCTCCCAACAAGGTGTCACTGATGACAGTTCCAATGGAAATATTTATAAACATAAATATCTGTTGAGCACCAGGTCTATTTGTCTATACTATCCCCTCATTTTGCAAAGTGGAAAAACAAACATGAAAGTAAACAAGTACTGACAGGGCAAAATTAAACTTTTGTATCTAAATTATATAATTTATTATTAAATTGCTGTGGATTGAGTTCCAAATACAGCAACAAACACTACACAAGTAGATCATTGCTTATGTATTAAGTTCCTGTTATATCAGGTGAGGAAATAAGACTTCTGCATGGAACTCCTTTCAAGTCTTATTCAAGATGCCAACAGCAGGGCAACTTTTATCATCCAGCATCTTACTAATGTACATATAAAAAGGAGTTATATAATTCTGCCTAATATATTTAGATTTGTACTGAGTTTATTAAAACAAAAAGCAGTTCAGATAAGCTACTCCAAAAGACGGATCCTTAAATTATGCAAAACTGATGAGAGGATAGGACCCAATTCCAGGCTGGTACTGCTGGTTCTGTTTCCAGCTGGCACTAAGAGGTAGAAGTTTGACAAACAAGCATTTTGCCAGAAAATTCAATCTGTGCCAAGTACAGCTCACTGAACTTTTTCCAGACTCAAAAGTGCTATGATAAGTTGAAAGGATCATGATGTTCTGTTTAGCCATATTAGATTAACTAATTTGCTATACTCCTAGCTGACGTGCCAAGTCTCACACTAAACTTGAATACCTGGGAAGAAGAAGCTCCCACATAGTTTGTGTATTGGCTTGGTATTCAAATCATTCCTTCTCACAAATTATTCACAGAAATCTCAGAAAAGTGAGCTAGCTGTGATTACAAGAAAACTACCTCTTTATTTCAAGCACAATCTCATGAAACTGGTGGATTTTAGCTAACCTGCTCTCGTGATGGTAACTCCACAATTTCAAAACATAACCACATCTACAACTTAACGACTGTTCAATTAGAGAGTGTTTTCAACCTTAAACTCCATCTTCAGCAGCAACTTGCTGCACACTTAAGGCCTTTTCTCTCCCGTTTTCACATTTCTGGGTTAAAGCATTTCACTTGCATCATGTTTTCTAAAGCTGCTACTTCTGACTCTTCTCCTGGGCATTCCCTAAATCTATCTCCTTTTTGAAAGACATGCCCAAATGATACAACCTTCACTGAGGCTTCACACACACCAAGGTCAAGAACTATTGCCTCAGTGAGTACTACCCAAATCAGCATTTTTCTCTTCACAATTGCATAATATCAGTACAACTTTATGTACAGTCTACTACAAAAGCCTAATACCTACCTCCACTCTAATAGGATAATTCCCATACTCCACAGATGCAACAAGAGCAGCAATTGCACAAATACCAGTATGAACCAGTCACTATACAATTGTCACTGCTCTGCCAGCCAGTCCCACAGGATTTTGTCTTTTCCTTTTCCCTCATTGCTACAGTACTATTTCCAAGTTGAAAGAAATAATAACCAACTCATCAATAGCAATGAACAAGCACAGCCATACGACGGTTCAGTACAACAAGGCAATACAAAAGTCAGCAAGACAAAGTCACTGCTGACTTCACATAGCAGTGCTGGTAATCCTTCTGCTTGGAGCAGAAGGTAGGACTGGTGACCTCTTAGAGGTCCCTTCCAAACAATGTCTTTACAGGTCCTTTATGCAATGATTTAAGGCAATTAGCACTTTGGAGAATGAAATCTAATCATAGCCAAAGTTCTTAACTACGAATTCACCAAGAACACTTGGGAAGAACAAAGGGATCTGCCATTTTAGCTAGCACATCTGATCTTCACTAGGACATATTCCTTATATTTATTGTAATAACTTTATTTTAATAATTATTATTTTTTAATTCTTCTTGTCTAGATTTTCTTCTTGCACATTTCTGTCAAGGACTATTTTAAATAAAATCAGGACTTGGTAAGAATGGAAAAAACAGCTTTTTAGAAGCTTCATTAAATAAATTCTGATATGCTACGCATACAAAATAGAAGACAGGTTAACAAAATATACTTTGAAATCAGCAAGTCAAATACCAAGAATCTGTACAGACTGATTGGGCTCCTTCCAGCCTCTGGGAGGGAACCCAGACTAATTTATGAGACCTTCAGACGTCCCTTATAGCACAATGGAGACAGCTAACTGCTATCAGAACAAGACCTGTATGATGCCTGTGTTTTGCACCAGGATTAAGTGCATTAAGACTCCAGTAATAAATGCACTTAGACTCTGAAAAACATCATTTAAAATGCTATTTATTAGAGCTAGAAATATACAGAAAGAGAGGACAGTATAGATAACCTTATGTCTCATTAGATGCTGGGAATCCTGCGTGGTGTAGCATCAAACCCCACACCACAATCTACACACACCATGTTGTGCAGACCCTGTCCATAGAACAGATTCCTCCATTTCGGTCACTCAAGATTTTACAGAATTTTCCTGCAAGGAAACAATTCTATTCAACATCTCAACTGTCAAACAATAAGGATGTTCACTTGAGAAGTTCTTGCTGCATGCACTTGGAGATAAAGGCAAGGCCATGCAGCTGGTGTAACCTCCCGTACCCAGAGGGGGCTCCATCATGTTCCCGTTACAGCTCACTGGCTGAGGTTATCCTGAGCCAACGTATCTGTGCAGCACAACACAGGCATGGAGGCCACGCTGTACGGGCAACACTGCACAGTGTAGGCATCCACCTTCCTAGGTGAATTGTTATGTGGATCACTAGCTCCCTGATGTACAACAGTCTTCTGGTCAGGGTCAGTACACCTACCAGACCTTTTCCTTAGGATTAGATGTGTCACGTCCCTTACGTACCTTTTCCTCTCCAATAAAGAGCGTAAGGTCAATAAGACAAGTTGGATGGAAACTTCTACACTGTTGAAATTCGAAGTTTTGTAGATAGCAGCTGAGACCCCTTCTTGCTTTTTTAAGACTGCTAGAACTAGCAAGTCTCGTCTCTTGTATGTGGAAGATGAGGAAAACAGACTTCTTGCACTCCTGGTGCTCCTTCTGTGCAACTTTGAACAAACAAGTTATTTGGCTGAGCAAGCTTTTCAGAAGAAAAAGTGAACAGAATATCCTTTTATTAATTTCAACCCTGTCAGACTACAATGGCTGTCCGCACTAAGCTACCATGGCTGCAAGTCCAATGCTAAATATTAATGTTATCAAGTTTCAGTTATTAATTCAGTTTCAGAAGTTCCAAGATACAGTGCAGCTAAACAAACAAGCAAACAAAAAACAGCGTAAAGAAATGTACTGTTTGGTACCTGCTAATCCGAAACCATGAGCTGAAATTAAACCAGTTGTGAATGTTGTGATCCTTGTGATCCAAGGCTTTTCTAGGTAGCCAACAGCACACTGGTTTTAGAAGCAAGTAAAATGACAATCAGGTTTCTGGAATTAAAAGAAACACAAAGAAAACCTACTTAATGCCACAACTTAGTGACTTTTCCAACATAGCAAAAAAAAAAAAAAAAAAAAAAAAAAATTGCCAAAAAATTGTATTCTTATAATGATGGCAACACATAGTATTCTCTGAACAGATCAGACGTGATAGCTGAAGTGACAGTTTCTGTTACTAGCACCAGTTGTAACACCCTTCATGGCTCGACCACTGCTGGAGCTCTTTCTCTATAACTAAGCTAGGCCAAACATGAACCCTGCCCATCCCTGGATGTGAGCAGAGCCTTAGCCCAACGTCCCCAGCCACGGCCAGAGTAGGAAAGTTCTATGGGAAGAACAACTTTTGCAGCCTACCTCTTCATTTGGAAAGACTTTTGCAGCCTTACTCCAACTCAGATTCTGATGTTTCTCTCTCCTAACCCTCACCTAACCTTTTCCCAATGCCACTCATTGTGAGAAATCACTATATAAAAAAAATGTGGAAATGTTGGGAAGGGACCTCTAGAGGTCAGCTAGTCCTACTCTAAATCTTTTGACTTTGTGGCATTTGCCTGCATTTTATATCAATACAGTCACTGTAATTTAGCACTTGACAGATTATTAACAACATAAATAATTTTTCCCCAAAGAAATCATTGGTGTTCATGTCTCTACTACAGAGTGCTAGAGTCTAAACCCTCTAATCCTAAATTAAGCACTTTGCTTTGACCTCTGTAGTAGTGCAGAACAAAGTAATTATCTCCACTTTAATCAGTATTTTTTTCTCTGTTGTGAATTGGATGCAACACAAAAACCAAGTAGCACACATTCCATACAGGTCATAGAGCAAGATGTATTAATCAAAAAAAAAAAAAAAAAAAAAAAAAACTTTTCTGATTTGCATACATTGTACCATGAAAGCAAAATTGGACTGATTCACTTGAAGTAAGCAAATACAGTGATTTCCTGTCAGTATTTTCACACAGGGAGCTCCCAAAACCTCATCTGTCCACCTGTGATTAGCAACCTATAGCATTTGCTTCCACAGAAAAAAAGAACATGTTATAACACAGTCAAATACTTACATTATTTAAGCAAGATTTTCCCCCCAGTGTATCCAAAAAGAAAAGCAATACCACAATAAATAGCCTTGAGAAGATGTTTCCTAAATGAGATCCTGACAATCATAATAATCATAATCAGCATACAATGGGATGGACAGAGTTTGTATGACTTGGGAGATGAAGAACTCTTACATATAAGTGTGTATACAGGATAACAATGCATTTTTCTAGAAGGAAATGAAATCTAGGACAGAGAAACTGAACCCTATTTCACCTTCATGGATAAAAAAAGCTAATGTGCAGGCTTATATTTAGATTCATTAACACTTTACAAATAAATTTAAAGTTTCTTGAAAGACTATGGGGAAGATGTATACACTTTCCTTTTGTTGAAGCAACAGGAAATTTTAAAACGTGACACTCTTTGCGCCTTTACATTTGCTGTTTACACTGTCACTCAGTAAGCCTGACAACAGCAGTAGAACCACAGAGCACAAGAAGGCTTTAAAGGACACTGCAGGTCTCCTCCTCACCAGTCATCAAGGTACGATCAGTTGTCTATGACCATTTCTGAGAAATCTTCAAGCAGTTCTCAAAGACCTCTGATGACAGCAGTAATACCAATTCCCACAGCAATCGTCTGTAGTGCTCCATTATCCATACTGCCAGAAAGTGTTTTTTAATGGGTAACTCTAGCATTTTTTTGTGTAACCTCTAAGCTCATTATTTTCTGTCCTACTTATGACAGGCAGAGAACAGATTACCCTATTCTTTTCTACAACAAGCCTTCACATTCTTGAAGACTGCTAATGCATTCTTATAGCTCCCCTGCAGTAGTGATGTGTACAAAATTATGGGTTTTTTTTGTAATACTTTTCTTCTTTGTAGCTATATAAAGTCTATGCAGAAATTCAAGAGTTTCCATCACCATTCTGAATATGTGCTAAAGTGCATGCTACCACCAGCCTGAGTAACCATAAACTCTTTGTGTTAGAAAAATCTTACTACTTCATATATGTATTTTTCAACAACAGACTTACCAAAACTAAGGGTGGAAGGAGAGTCAAGAAGGCATGTAATTCCCTCTTTCCCCAAGAGATCAGACTTGTTTAAAATTTAATCAGTCTGCTCTTACTACTTCTCTGTATAACAAAGACACAGGTGGAAGTTAATTAGTCTGACATTTTCCATAAAGTAGGCTTTCCTTACATTGTTTACTATGAGAATCTGCACTGTTATCATTAACTAAGTACTGCACGGGTGCAAGCCTTCTCAACCAAGCTCAGAGGGTTCAACAAAATTTACTTGCTAGTTACATATTCTTGAGTGCCATCTACTGGTACTTTAGCTATTCTGAAATTCAGAGCTACCTGAGCTACATTAGACCAACTCTGCTGAAAAAATAACAGCATAGGTTGCTTTCCCTGTTGACTCCTGTGATAGTGTTTAATATCCTGTAACCAAAGCAGTATCAGAGGGTCTTCTGGAAAACAAGTTTGTGAGGCACCATATATTGAAGATCAGAGCCATACATAGAAATAGGACTTCTATTATGCCCCTGTATCAATCCTGATGAAACCAACAGAGATAGATGCTTAGTTTCATCACATGCCAATAGGATTCCAGTTAATTTTAAAACAGATTAGCATACTACAGAATTTACATTTTATCTTGGTAAGTTTTACAGAATCTCTGAGGCCCTGAACAACTGGGTATTAAAGACATGCCTACTTCAACCTTTCCTTTTGATGACCAAAAAAAAAAAAAAGACCTGTTTCTCAAAACAAAAGTGTATTGAACTTGAATATGTAAGCCCCTTAAGTTGTCCTCATTTGTTCTCAGTAACATCGAATAGAGAGCTGGCTCATTTCTTAATCATTCTGCTACACTGTGCAAAAGAAAAATCTCCTGGGGTTTTAAGCTGAGAATCACAAACATTACTATATCACAAACAAGAAATGATATTTGAGCAACCTGCAATTAAATACAAATCGAAGTGATCTATTAAGTAAGCACTGAGCAGGCCCCAAGGACATGGACAGCCCTGTGTGTCCCTGCCCAGTCCCCCTGGGCTACTCCCCTTGCCCAGGCCCATGCCACCCAGGGCTCTCAGCCCCTGCCCCAGCAAGGCCATGGCAGGGCCGGGCTCCATCTCCTCACAGCCCTGCCCAGCCATGGCCCTGCCCAGCCAGGCCGACCCCTAGAGCTGTGTCCAGGCCTGGCCTTGGCCCTTCCGCAGGAGGTGCCAAGTGCTGACACTGCCCCATTGCCCCCAGCTGGGGCTCTGGAAGCGGCCCTGCTGCCAGGCCCTGTCCTGCCACCCTCATGGGGAGCCACCATGGCATCCATCCCCAGGGAGCTGGCAGCCCTCAGCACACCCAGACAAGCATAAGCTCATACTGTAGCAATGGATTGACATGATGAAAATTAGCATCTGACTTAGCTATTGATAAGTCATTTCCCTGACACCAATTAGAAATGTCATGGACAGGTAAAGCATCATTCCTGCCCACCCCAGCACACGCTTCTGGCTCAGCATCACAGAGCATTATGACTGTAAGGCACTTGAAGGTTTCCATCACTTCATCCTTCTCCCAGGCTGTGACACAGTCACTTGTAGGCTGTATTTTCCCTAGAAAATCACTCAGGTATATATGCCTACAAGGTTTCCTACAGGAATATCTGCCTCATGCCAACAACAAGGAAGGGCAGATATATAAAAGACTGGGATGACATGGTCAAAACACCTTGCTTGCCACAAGCAGATGGTAGAAAACTGTGACCAAGAAGGTTCCAGGTGAAGAAGGCAAGTCTGGCCAGCGACAAAGACACATGTGCTTGGGGGATAAAAGAGGGAGGACGGCACAGGGAAAAACTATGAATCCATTCCTTTCCATTACACTTACCACGTTGGAGAGCAGCACTCAGAGGTAACCACTTTCCATCCTCCCCATTTGCCAGATTCCTAGACAGATACTCAGCATGCCCATCACCTCATCCCCGAAGACACAAACATCCTGTAAGACCATCATTCAGAAACTGTTTGCAGAGGGCAACGAAGACTGAGGGCCTTACTTCTTGCTCTATCAGTACAAGATGGAAAAACAAGCTTATTTGCATCTTCAAAAAGGTGGGCAAGCACTCCCCGTTGAGGACTTGGGGAAATCCCATCTGTAACACAGTGCCTGTTGTCTTACTGTCATACAGCCACAAGCACTTCCAGGCAGAATGTGCTACAGACAGTAAAATGGGTCATGGGCTCCTTGTGCGGTGTGGGCAGCACAGGCAGGCACCTGCACACCAAAGGTGATACCAACCCTTCTCCCATGTGTGAGGTTTTAAATGCATAACGGCAGCAGGTTCTGCGGCATGCCCTTCCCTGTGTGAAACAGAAGGACACTGGGTATTTTTGAAGCAGCGCAATGCAGTAGGAAAACAACTACAAATACATAGTTTAACTTTGTTGTATACAGCCCCAAAACACAAAGCAAGGACAGATGATGACAGGAACCAGACTAAATCTAATCCAAACTACAAAAGCCAAATGACGTTCAGAGTACATATGGGGTCTCTGTCGTCACCTGCTTCAACCTACTGACTCATTTGTATGAGTCATTACCAGGCATATAACCATCCACCAAGCAGCCAATTGATACTGCCTGCCTGCAAGACAATCATATGCAAGCCACACTATGGGAATGGAGAAGGAGAAAGCAGTTACCTTATGTTGCTGCACTGCAACAGCACCCTAACAACCATTCTCAGAAAATCTGCAATGAAAGACAACTTAACATTTGCTCAGCCCAAGGAAGAGAAAAGGCTGACAAGTAACGTAACTGTAAATTAACTAAATTATGAGTTCCTAAAAGATGGACAACTACAAATTTATACACCATTTTCAATGCACTTCTTAAAAATTTGCAGTACAAATAACCTTCAAACTCATCACAGAAGTTAAACTTATCTCAACCATGGGTATTGTCACATCTTTTCACCTGATAGTGAGTAATTTATCCCATAATTAGAAGCCATGCCAAGTGGCAGTTGTGTAAACCAGAAACATCTAGGTCCTCCTTACTACATTATCAACAATGTCACTTCTCTTTTGCTGTGTAAATAAGGCCCTAAGCTTTTGCTATTACTTGATTTCTGAGATCAAGAAAACCTAGTGAGAGAGACCTACATATAAAATGACCTCAACTTTCTTTTTCTACTGAGGTTGGTAGTTAAATTTCCATTTCATTCAGGCTTTCCCTTCCAGTAACAGTCTGCCAAGAACTCCAGCTGTGAGCCTTAAAAGTTAAAGGAGTTATCATTATGGTACATATAAGGTAAATGAATCATTTAATCTGTGATCTAATTTAACACTGAGTGCATTTAGCACTTCCATATTGTAGCTTTTAGAACAAGCCTCCTCGTTTTGTTATTCAGTACACAAAAATAAAACAATGTCCTCAGTACTTTGTGGTAAATTTTTCACTCAGTTTCTGCTTTTCTCTTTCAGAGTTATAAACCTGAACCAAAGCTAACTAACACACCCCCCAAAATTCTGAATCAGCATTATGATTCCTGTTGGTTTCGCAAATAACCCTGGTTTAATTACAGATTAAGTTATGATCTAAGGTTCAACACCCTTAAATACTGGGCAGCTCACAAAGAGCTACATTTTGCAGCATCAGCTTATCTGCACCAGAATGTAAATCTCAAAATCAAGACAAGTACTTACAGTTCTTGACTTCAAACAAGTCAGAGAATGATTACCTAGCAAGATCTCATTCACTCTCAGACCAACCACTTGAATTCAAAATTGCATTAACTTCAGTAGTTTTATGAGTGTAGTAGTAACAGTACACGGAGTTCACTATATTCACTATATCTGAAGAAAAACAAAGCCTCATGAGCCATAACCAGGTCCAGAACCCCAAGTAGGTTCCATGTTTCATACACAATAAGGAATATACAATTCAGTAATACAGATGGAAAAGAAAACACTACTGAACACATTTCTGCACTGCTGAATTAACAGATAACATGAGAACATATTTAATATTTACACATTTAAAAGGTTTATTATTAAATTATTGAGTAAACCAACAATAAATTGGTAATAAGATAAAAGCGAACATTTGCCACAGAACATGTGGAATTTCTAAACAGATAAATGCTGAGATGGTTGGTTCTCTAACATCTTTTACCCTTGTCTCATGCACTGGTATGCAAAGGGAGAGGCGACAAATCACCGAGTTACAACACTAACAAGTAAGCTTCATTGTGTTCATAAATCCATCTTAACAAAAATTTAAGAGAGACACATAAAATTATAGGAAAATAGTCAACAGACATTTACAAACTCTTACAGAGATTGAAATACATTAACTTTAATGCAACGATTGCTTCAGGTACAACAAGAACAACAATAACAAAAAAAAAGTAGTAAATTGACAGAGATGGATTCTAGAAAGAAATAAACTTTCCAATGGGGCTCCACACCCGCCTACTTTTCATTTCTTTGGATTTTCCATTTTTAAAAGCTTGATTATGGAAACAACTAATACAGGAGGGAAAAAAAAAAAAAAAAAAAAAGTCATAGTTGAGCCTAAGCAGTAAGAGCTATTGAGAAAGCAACCTTTATTTGACCCAAATGGCAATAGATAGTTGAGCATTTATGAGAAAGCTGACTTCATTAATGAAAAAATGAGTATGGAAAGCAACAAGGAAGAGACAAAGATTTTGTGAGTTATCTGAGTGCCTTGTGAAGAATTTCCTCCTTAAATCTAATCTAAACCTACCCTCTTTTAGTTTAAAGCCATTCCCCTGTCTCCTGTCACTACAATCCCTGACAAAGAGTCCTTCCCTAGCCTTCCTATAGTCCCCTTTTAAGTAGTGGAAGGCTGCTGTAAGGTCACCCTGGAGCCTTCCCTTCTCCAGGCTGAACAACCCCAATTCCCTCAGCCTGAGGGAGGCAAAACTTCATGATTCACCAGCTTGCCTGACCTAAGCTGGTACTGCAGTAGGCAGACATATCTGCACTTACAGTCCTGAAAGCAAAATAGCCATGAAAGCATGGTGCTGCACTCAAGTAGATTTTCTTGGCTGTGATTTAGGGTTTATTAACTTCAGCACTGCTTGAGGGTAACATGACTAGTCTACTTCCAATTCCATCAGTTTAGTCATGGTACACCTGCCTTTCATCCTACAGCATGGATATGTTATATGATTCTTCATCAGTAAAAAATAAAGACAATATTGCACAGCTATCCTCCGTTCAGTATGGATTGATTTCTGCAACACTCCCAACTAAATGTCACATATTCAAGGGATACTTGCTGTTTCTGGATGCTCAAAACTGAAGCCAAATTCTGCTTTGCACTTACCATCTTTCCGCTTCTCTCATCATTTTTTGGATCCTAGTTCTTTGTCTGTGCTATGCTCCAGTGAGGGAAGAGAAACCTCAGAAATGAAGATTTGATAAATCTTAGAACAATCTCAAAATAAAATAGAAAGAAACCCACTTAACAGAGATTAATTCAGAAGGCTTGCCATAGTTCTGAAAATCAACCAAATTGATTTTGCCACCATCTTGGGCTACGAACATATGGGCAGAGAGGAGGCATTCAAAGCATAAATCTGGAGCATGCTAGGCTCTTGGGGCTGCATGCAAAGGAGTATGTTATTTATTTGAGAGATTAGGGAATATGAAAGCTGTACATTTGGAAAACAAGCATTTGGAAAAAAACGACGCATTTGGCCAACATATATCCAGGGATAGATTTCTCACTTCTAAGACAGAGAAAACGTGCTTTTTGAGGATCACGTCACACATTCACTTCTTTTTAGACCTGGAACAGCCCAGTCCTGAATGCAGTCACAGTTCCAGTAACCAGTACATAGCCTTCCACTAGTGAGCTATCAGAGTGCCTAGTGTAAAGACAGCTGTTACAGTCAGCAATGTGTCAGATATCCAGCTCTTCACAACTAGTGTTCTAGACATTCAGGTATGATTCCACACAAGCTATCAATTATCATAAACAAGAAGCTTTCTCGTCTACTTGACGCAAGTGCAGTATCAATCACACAACTCTCAATAATTCAATAACACCCTGATGCATACAGGCAGCCCTGCCTTGTTCTCACAGACCAGCCCGTGGCACGGTGTCAGCAGTGGGGACACACGTAGAGCATGCAGTTCTCAGATCACCCTACTTTTCCTTCTGCTCTTCAAAGCTGTCCCTACTATGTAAATGCTACAGTTTGCAAATCTTCTAAATTTACAGACATACTACATATGTTCTTACAGTTTAATTTACAAGTGTTGCATAATCTTTATTTTCAATTTATGTGGGTTGTCTCAACCCTTCTCTCCTGCAGATACGTTGAAAAATTTGAAAGAGACCATATAATTTCTTAGTTGCACAACTTTATTTTTACTTTTGCACTAAATCTCTCCCTGATTCCATACTTGTGTGAATGAAACAGTAAAGAGACTCCTATCTATAATGTATTTTAATCCTTAGACAAACTGGAAATTGCACAGAAAGGTGTGAGAAGAAGGCGCTTGCACATATAACTACTGGACAACTCTAACATCCCTGAAAGGTGATGCAATTGCAGGAAGACCCCAAAGGCTGAAAAAAATAAAAATACTACACTCAACTTCAGAAAAACACAAGATGAGAGACCTTGAGAGATAATGGCCAGCCAACCTAACCATAGCCCTTTACAAGAAAAGGAAGTACAACATTACTTGCTGGGGTTTTAGGGCCATTATCAAGTGTATAAAATGCAAGAAAGTGACAGTATTGAAAATAGCCACACCTCAAGAATAACTCATGCTTGACCACCCTGACTGTGATGAAGTGACCAGCTCTGCTGACAAAGGGAGACCAGTGGATTTAAATCACATCCTGAGATTTTGGCATGGTCTTTAATCTTATCTTAAAAGCTACCAAGGGTGGGTGAACTGTATGAGTCACCATCCCCTGAGGTCTTTAAAAGACACTTAGATGTAGAGCTTAGTGATTTGGTTTAGTGGAGGACTTGTTAGTGTTAGGTCAGAGGCTGGACTCAGTGATCTTGGAGGTCCCTTCCAACCTAGACAATTCTGTGATTCTGTATTGCAACTAAGGAAAAGGCTGTCTGGTTGCTGGTGTCAAAGGGCAGTGGTGAAGGGTTCAAAGACTGCCTGTCTCACAGTTAATGTAATCAAGTAGCTCCAGGTCTAGCAGTTACAAGTGTTTCTCAGGAATTAATACTGAGGCTCATTCCATTTAACACCTTCATCAGTGACCTGAGAAGTGGGAGTGGGTGCACACTGAGTGTCTGGATAACTCCACATGGGACACAGTGGTTAATATGTTGAAGGTCAGGGTTGACATTAACAGTTACTCCAACTAGCTGGAGAAATGAGCTGACAGGAAGTTAAACATGCATCAGCAGCATGCTCTTGCATGCTGAAGGTCCACTGAATACTGCACTGCTTTAACAGGACTGTAACCAGCAAGCTGTGCAAAGAGATTACTCCTCTGTGACACTCCTGAGGCCAGAGCTGGAGTTCTGTACCCTTCTGAGCAGACCTCAGAGAAAGGGAGATACCACAGTTTGAGAAAGTCCAACAGCGGATTGCTACTGTGGGTCAGAGCAGATCACATATGAGTAGAGGCTGAAGAAACTGGGGTTCTCTAATCTGGAAGAAAAAAAATCTAAAAGAGAATCCAATTGCCCTCTGCCACTACCCGTCTGGGGTAACAAGGGAAGAGAGACAGACTCTCCTCAGAGGGGCACACTGAGTGACAAACAGGTAATGGTCTCAAGTTGCAAGGAAAGATATTCCAGACACAAATAAGGAAAAATTCTTCTAGCAGTGGTTTAGCAGATGTTCCAGAGATGTTTGGGGATTTTCATCCTTGGAGATTTTCAAGAGTCAAATGAACAATGTCCCAAGTAATATGGAGTAAGTTTGATGTGGCACTGGCTCTAACCAGAAGGCTAGTATATGTCCAGAAGTCTCCACCTACCTATTTTTTTCTACAAGTCTGTGAACAAGACAGATTATATCAGGAAGAGAAACATAAAAACAACTGTACAGTGCCCTTGAAAATTAGATTTAGAATTACAAAACGAGATTCTAATTAGAAAGTTATAAGATTATAAAATTTCTTCCAGCTCCATCAAGGAGTTTCTATAAGGTAGTTGCAAGTACACAGGCCACTTAACTGCAAAGTTGATCACTTCTGGTAAGCTTTTACTTTTCTGGAGGAGTCTTTTGGAGTGACCTAAAGAAGAACCAAATACTCTAGGCTGTAACTGAAGGCAATATATATTGCACTTGATATACAAACTACTACATAACACTAAATACTCTAAAAAAAACATCAGGTGTCTCAGTTACCGAGGATCACCAAGTCAGTTGCCACACTAACTGTCTCTGTGCATCAGTTTTATAAAATGCAGATGAGAATATCCCCTCATCTTTCCAGGTTTTTGAGACAATTTACTGATGCATAGGATGCACTCATGTACTACAAAAAAAGTGCATCACTTGTCTTCAAAACAGCATCTGAATATTATTTAATAATTACATTAATGTAATTAATTCCTGCAAACTAAGGACAGAAAAACATCAAATATCTGGTCATGAAGCATGCACCATCAATCCTGTTCATCAAATAAAGGGCTGAGGAAAGGAACAGAACCTGAAAAAGGGAGGTCACCCTAGCATTAAATAGGCACTCTTAACATAAGACCAGGGGGAGAAAAAAAGAAAAAAAAAAAAAAAGAAAAAAAAAAAAAAGCTTAAAATGTGCAAAGATAACCTTGATCCTGCTGCTTCCTACATTTTGGGGACCTGACTTTTCATTGTTAAAATTGTTCTTCAAGTGTAGTTAAAAGTGTAGAACTGACAGGCAAGAAACAATTAGACCATTGCAGCCTAGTCAGTTGGATTATGTTTCTCAGAGAAATTCTTTTCACATGCAGTAGTTGCAAACACACTCCTCAGCATTCACAGATGAAAATTAGCATTTTTGAAACAAAGACTGCTTCATCTAAGGTCAGCTCACGCTTATCATGCCCAGTTTTCATATCAGATTTTACACTGCCTTTCAGTTCACATTTTTGCTTGCAATGAATCTTACAAATGCAGGTTGCACTCACCTTGAGGAAAGATAGGACCAAATGCCAACACTATTCTACAGATAACGAAAGACAAAAAGTAAATTTCATTTCCTACCAACGTGTCTTCTGTGGGCCCTTTGATCTTTCCTTGTGCTGAATACTGATAACATCCTGCATTCTATTACGTAATTATACCTGTGTTGTCCTCATTGATTGAGCATGACAAATACATACCACTGTGGAAGACTGAACCACTGCCTCTAGCTCAGTCCTTGGCTGAACCTGTTAGTCAGATAGGGGCAGGGAGGCAGCAGACTGTTGTGGTTTAACCTCACAGACAGGTAAGCACCACGTAGACATTCACTATCCCCACTCCCACTGGGATGGGAGAGGAAAAAAAAAAAAAAAAGAAAGAAAAGTAAAATTCATGGACTGGGATAAAGACAGTTTAATAAAACAGAAAATGACAGGAAAATAATTACAATAATTGTGATAAAGGAATACACAAAACAACTGATGCACAGTGCAATTGTTCACCACCTGCTGACCAATGCCCATCCCATCCCTAAGCAGAGCATCCCTCCTACCAGCCTCACCCCAGTTTATTGTTCAGCATGATGACACATGGCAAGGGACATCCCTCTGGGCAGTCTGGGCCAGCTGTCCTGGCTGTGTCCCCACCGAGCACCCCCAGCCTCCTCATTGGCAGGGATGCACCAGAATTTGAAATGTCCTTGGCTCTGTGCAAGCACTGCTGTGCAACAACTAAATCAGTGTGTTATCAGTATTATTCTCATCCTAAATCCAAAATGTAGAACCATACTAGCTACTAAGAAAAAAATTAACTCTGTCTCAGCTTGAAACCAGGACACCGACACTTGTCAGTACTTGAAGAGGACTTATAAAAAAAATGGGGAGCAACTCTTTTCTCAGTTGGATAATGACAGGACAAGGGGCATGATTTAAAACTAAATGAGGGGGGATTTAGATTAGAAGTTAGGAGAAAATTCTTTGCTCAGAGGGTGGTGAGGCACTGGCACAGGTTGCCCAGAGAGGCTGTGGTGTTCAAGACCTCGAGGTGTTCAAGACCAGGTTAGATGATACCCTGAGCAACCTGATCGAGTAATTGGTGTCCCTGACTATGGCAGAGGGGTTGGAACTAGATTATCTATGAGGTCCCTTCCAACCCAAACTATGCTATGATTCTATGACACAGAAATTTTCTTTTTCTTTATACAGGCAGCAGGTGCTTACACCAAAGGCTAAGTTCACCTGACCTTAAAACCAGAGAAAAGGATAAGAAACCTCAGAGATTAATCCAAATTTGGACAGCCTACCAAACAGTTTTTCTTCGTGAGGAACATCTATTCTCTCTTTGAGATGAAAAGGTAAAAATAAGGGAGCAGTTGTCTGCAGAAGTTAGAGTAGAAGGCTTACCATTACATAAAGATACTCCACAGTTCATAGCACTGGCTAACATATGACAAACAAACCCTTTTGAACTGGACAGTTCAAAGACAAACAGTCTCTAACTCAGTCCATTCAAGATTCAGAGACACCAGGGTATTAACAACCATTGTTTTTGTAAAAATGTGAATTGATCCAAGCTTCCTCAGCCCTTAAAATATAAGAAAATATATAATACAATACATTCCACAAAAGCAATTCCAATCTCAGGAAAATTATTCTTCTTGCATCTTAAGTAGTAACTGTAATTTTAATCTCCACTGAGGTGCTCTGTAGGGATGAATAACATACTCTAAAGAAGACAGTGTTCTAAAACAAATGTGAGAAAAAACATACATGCATCTTCAGATACACAAGTGGTGTAAATGACCTTATGTTTACATATCACTTACTTTTCAGTGCTTTCTCATCCTGCCATCCTGAACAAATTCGGAGCAAACTTTTCCTGCCGATTCACAGCCCCATAGTTAAGCAAGCCCTGGGACCAGCAAAGGCTTTCCTTAGAAGGAAGAGAAGATATTCAGCAACATAATCTTGCCAGCAAAACCAGAGTTTCAGGACAGATTAGATTAAATTATGCTTTGTAGGTACAGATCTACAGGAAGACTGGTCCAGGGACATGTGGCCATTGTCACAGCACGCAAGCCTCCATGCCCTAGAGAAGCACATAACCCAAAAATCACATAACCCAAAAATCACACACTACTCCCACAATAGTAAGATTCTTTCCTTCTCCCCACTCAGTTTGATGACTTTGTATCAAGATATATAACGCCAATATCTCAGAAAGAAGATTTTCCTCACTGTAGATTATTTATTCACCTTGGATGTTGTCCAGCCTCCAAAGGAAGGTTTTCTTTCCTATTTTTAACCATTACCAGACTTATTACATGGCATTTTACTAGCTCATCACAGGCATGTTAAAAAGGGCTCCCACTTACTATGCTCAGGTGAATCTGATGATCCATACCAGTTGTCTATGCACACTTCATTCTTAATTACATATAACAGTATCCTTGATAAGCATGACAATGCCCTCTTTTTGGTTTATTCATCCTAATTCAGCATAGTTTTATCTAATGCTTTTAAATGTCATTTCAGTAAGAGCCAACTAACCACCCTTCAGTAATATCTACCATAATGTATTTCCTTAAAGCAGCATCAGTAGCTCCTCTGGCTCACTGCCTACAATATTTTTGAAAATTTATAAATAATTGCAAAGTTATTTAGTGTACAGGTATTTTCCCTAAGATATCTCATGCAAATAAATCCAGAAAACAATTTTAAATGTTATGCCATGATACCACAGTCCAATTATCCCCCTTTCAGGGTTGGTTTAAGGCCCACCTTGTCATCTAGAGACTGAATCACTTAGTACTCAGGTGGAGCTTTTTAGACACTTCTTGCTGAAAAAAAGAAAAATATATTTTCCTGAATACTAACACAATCACCTTCCATGTCAGTTTCTTGAATATTTATAATGTCATAGTAAGCTTAGGCTTGATACTGCCTTTACTCCTGGACCACTGGCAGCAGTACCAACGGTATTCCAGGGAAGAGATAAGCATAAGCAAAGGCGTAAGGAAAAAGGACCTGCTCAGCACCTCTGAAGCTCTTCTTCAAAAGATCCATATTTTCACATCAATTACATTCCCATCTCCTGGATGAACACAACTTACTCCCTCTATACACAGCATGGTGGCACATCACTGAAGATGGCCTAGGCCAGAGTTGGGCACCTCCTGCCAAGAATGGGAAAGTGGAGACCAGATCAGGAAGCCTGGAAACAGGTCTTGAATTAAATGTTAGCAGCTTCTGCTGCCTACAGTGCGACAGATCATGTCTTGGTTCACACATACCAACACATTCCTTGACATCAGGAGCAACAGTAAACTTCAGCTATTGAGGCAGTGCAGAGTACTCTTCCCCATCTCCTCCTGCCTCCAAGCAGACATCAGTACCATGGCTAGTCCAGGCAACCTTCAGCCATAGACAACTGCATATCTTAACTGTAGCCTAAAGTCAGCTCTGCATGATCTCCAAAGTAGCCTTCTTTCCACTTCATTTATATATTTGTTTGTTTATTAGTTTTAAAATAAAAAGAAATAAAATATGTATTTTTTAAAAAATGACATAATTTCTTAAGTCCATGTTAAAAATAATAGAAGACAAACTAGGAAAAAAAATGGATCAAGAGACTTCCATATATCACACTGAGGTTTTTTATTCTCAGTAGATACTCTTCACATCTGATTATGTGAGAGTGTTTAGTGCATTACTGCACTGCTGTTTAACTAGGAAGCAAATTGGTTAAGCAATTAACCTTGAGGAACATTTCATGCTTCTAAGCATAGATAAACCAATGTCTCATCTTGGTTTTCATGAAAATAGCATACAATGTCATTCATCTGGCATAAAGCCTACCCCCAGATCAAGAATTCAAACTCTTGCTGTTGTACTCCACTGTATCCAAAAGAGGAAGTTCTGTGCATATGAATACAATATAAGAGTATAGCTGGGAATCCTTCTATATATAATGTTTACTCTGGATTAAATTCCAATCTGGTATGACAGAAAGTTTTTACAGCTTTTGACATTTTGACAAAATTACAAAATTTGGCATTTTGCAATTTTTGAAGTGCTGTTCTATTCATAGCTGAATTCTGGCCTCTGTTTAGAAAACTTCTATAATAGAAATCTGAGCTTATCACTCTGTGTGGAAATGAACTGAACACACTCAGGTTTTTTTGTTATGGTGGAGAGTTTTTGAGACGAGTTCCCTAAGTACTAAAAAAATACTTGTATGGTGATATTTGGATTGAACTGCATTCCGAGTTCAACCTTCCTAAAATCTCTGTTTATTATTATGGCTATGAGCAGCCCATATTATACTTCTATAACTGTGTCAAGGGGAACAGAAGACAGAAAACGGTATAGATTCTACATGTTATAAGCAGCACAACTCCATGTGCACTAAAACATCTTATTCCTAAATTTACTGTCCAACTTCCAGAAGTTAAAATTTCCATGCTTTTTTCGTCCTCTTCTGAGCTGTTAAAAATTGCTCCCATCATCCTGAGATCATAAATCTTGCAGACACCATGACTGTTTCATGACAACAGCTTTTAGTACATATTACATTATTCTCACAGTAATCAATTTTGTATAAATAATTAATTCATTTCATTTAGGTTGTCTTCTATTATAGATAGGCCCTGGCTATGAGCTATTTCTGAGAGCTATTTAGGGTAAGAGTTAAACCCAACGTCATGCCATCTATGTTATGAACTCAGATTGCAAGACCATTTAAAAATAAATATTTAAAAACAAATATTCCAGAAGCATCTTATGCATGGGGCCATGACTATAAAAGCGTGACAAAAACCAACTGGTGAGCAAGTTCTCTTTCCTATATTTGCTTACTCATACTTTACTCAGTTTGCTCCTGCTTCATGAGTCTTGTATTCCAACACACTGCGTTAGTAAATGCAGGCCCTCTGGTGATGACTTAACATGTTGTCGTTCTTCTTTTGGGAAGAAGTCTATTATCTAAAAACAAAATAAATGTAAGATTTTAAAATAAAACACATGGCTTCTTCTTGGCTTTCTTCCCAGTGGATTCTCCAATGAATCTTCAAGCCATGTTTGCTTTTAAACTCAGTTGACAGAAATATTTTGTATTTAAACACATGCCTTCATTCTTTATCTTAAGTGAAGTTCCAAATCAACTACAATCAACAATGGAGCTTCAGGCCTGGAAAAAAACTCATGTATCCCTAAACTTCAGACAAATCCAGATTTTGGGTTTACTTTGAACTCCGCAGTCAGCTCCTGTGAAAAATTTGGGTCAAACCACAGTTTCTACTCATTTGCAAATATGCACGCATGCATAAATACTGAGTGAAGTCACCATCACCCTAGGCTAGAAAGGAAAGATGAATAGTCTTGATGTCTCTCCTCATAAGGAAAAGTTTGAAAAAGATGATTTTCAGGAAATGTCATGTGAAAATACCATGTGCTGCTATTCTCTCCCTCTTTCTTTTGTTAACTACAGTGAAAGAGTGTGGAACTCAGGCTCTCCCAGTATTGAGTATTATATATATATTTCTCAAAAAGACTGAGTATTAATATATATATATATATATATATATATATATATATCAGCATACAGTACATAAGCAAAATCCAGATACTTCTCTCAAATCCCAAACGATGAAGTTGTGGATTTCCAGAGCTTAGGACATAGCCATAGGCATCGCAAATACAGGGAAAGCTAGCAAATGTCTCTTAAGCTAGGAAAGAGAATCTGTTTATACAGTGGAAAGCCAGAGCTCGTGTGCACACTGCAGCAGTAGGTCAAGTGGTCTGCCTGCCTCTTTGAAACTGTGCCCACGGTTGCCTTCAAATAATCATCAGACTAGTGTATAAATATGGGCTTGAGAGGGATTCAGATGGAGATAGGCTAAGGATTCCAGTGTTGGGTCTTCCTCTAGCAGAGGATGTTTATAATCCAGGTGGCTGATTTACAGATCCTTTCCTTGCCTGCAGCTCAGAGAACTGGAGTCTGTTACAGCCCTGTCAAACTGATGCTTATTCAAGCAAAAGCATTTTAGCTTTGAATATTTTCCAGTTCACTCCTCTGTGCATTAATCAAGATGGTGGCCATCACAGCCACATTTTCTCCAGTTTCAACCTGCAGCACTGACAACACAAATCCCTTTGCCATGGGCGACCGTTTGATGTGCTGTCACCTAGGATCACCCAGCCCCAGAGACTTTCACTGTATGAAGTGAAAACTGCTACTGCTTTTATTCTAATATGGCTATTACCCTTCAAGTAGTTTCCCAGAAGCTGCAGTGCAGCAATGCCCTCTCATCAGCTTGCAAGACACATGTACAAGTGCAATGAGCAAGGACCGCTATTTTTCACTGACATGCTGATTTCACAGCACTGAGGAACCTGGAAAGGCACTCCCCCCAAAAAACTACCTCTCTCAAGTCACGTATTTCTTCTGACCTGAAATCCCCGCTTCCTGTTCACTGCAGCTTGCTTTACACATACAAAATACGTGCCCACCAGCCTCTTCCAGATCACACGCTCTGCAGTCGTAAGGCTTCTTTCAGCAGAACAAGGTGCAGAGGCAAGTGTTTGGGATTCTCTCTGTAGTGCTGGATCTGTTGGATAAAAAAAAAAAAAAAAAAAAAAAAAAAAAAAAAAAGTCTATAACCAAGTAAGAAATAAAAAGGAATATCAGAAGAAAGCCACTAATTAATCAAAATTCATCAGAAAG
The DNA here is from genome assembly GCA_011075105.1 of Heteronetta atricapilla. Classification (NCBI taxonomy): domain Eukaryota; kingdom Metazoa; phylum Chordata; class Aves; order Anseriformes; family Anatidae; genus Heteronetta; species Heteronetta atricapilla. The sequence continues at coordinate 62,966,989 of CM021763.1, read as the reverse complement.
AAGAAAAATAGAAAGAACTAATTAATGAAGCAGAAATTAGAATGCCTTATCCAGGAAATCTTTGTAGTCCCTTCCTCTTGCAAACAAAACACACATTTCTACAGGTCCCGACTGATGTCGCCTTCCAACTTGATCAGCCAATAGTACAGAGAATCCTAAGTTGGTCTCAAAAGTCAAAATAACAACTTAGGTGAAATCCTTTCCAGAAAGTCCAAGACATGTTACCGTGTGCAAACACCGTGTTCAACAGCAGCATCTTTCAGCCTCTTACAGCAAAGAAATCTGTAACTAAGCTGCCCAATGGACATCCATATCTTGTCACAAGATTTTAACACATTCATTTATGTTTTTTGTCTTGTGAGAAATCTCTTCTGGGGGAAAGAGGTTCCACTGAAAATCTTATCATGAATCTGAGGCCCTATGTGCTCAATTATTTTTTTTTTTTCTCTAGAGACCTGAGATAGAACGATGTCATGACAGAATACAAAGAAAACATGCAAAAACCAAAGGGCATTACCAGCTGCTAAAGGTCAAAGCCCACAGTCTTATACACAGATATTTCAAATTCCTTTGCAGGATTGTACCTTGAAAATACACTTTTTAAATCAAAACTAATGTGTGTAAGTAGGGCAATACTAGGTAAACAACCTTCAAATTAAAGAAAAAGGAGAGTGTCATGACAGCTAGTGAAAGCATTTAGCTGCTGGGTGGGAGGTAGCAGTCAGGCATGGAGATGTTTCTTCAAGACAGCAAGTATTAAAATGCCACATTATCTGTTGATCAAATGCCAGCTGCTGTCTGGAGCAGAGCATGGAGAAAATGCATGTTCCAAACCCAACCACTCAACCCAGCTCTGAGTGGATCACAGAAGAATAAAATACTGGTGCTTATTCCAAGTTAGAGGAAAATGCTGATATGTCAAAGTGTTTCCTTGTTAATATGTAATTAATTCATCCTTACAGCAGCCCCACATTACTACTCTAATATCAAAGAATCAGAAAGAGACATAAATCTGAATAATGATTCACCAAAATCACATAAGACGATGATAAGGCCATGATCAGGCCAGCATTAGTCTTCCTATTAGCTCTGGGTTCAATACATTTGTCATATCAGCCAAAAACTTCTTAAAATCACTTGATTCATCTCTTTCGTTAATTCAACTAAGTATGATTTGAACGTCATGCCTTGAAATCAAACTCTGTGTCTTATACAGTTCTTGGAATACAACAGCCCTAAATGTATGTTTCCAAAAAGTCTCAATCGCAGCAAAATGTGAAGTAGTAAGAACAGCACTCTGCCCTTGAAAGGAAGTAAAAAATATTGCACAGCACTGGACCATTTTTTTCTCTTTGGTATAAAAAATACACTACTCTATATTTGCAAATATGAGCAAGGAGCCTCTCTAAGACAAATTTTTCATACCAGGGTTTTGTGGATACCAAAGCACTCATACAGGAATTGTGCTACGAGGTAGCTCCACAAAGGAACTCCTGTCCTGTCATCAGGGACCATCCAGGTTTTCCACAAGCAATGTCTGACCGTTTTTAGTCACGTCAGGTCTCAGAGGGCTCAGAGGACATGGTGAGAGCACACCTCAGCCAGCCATGTCCCCACGAGGGCTTTTTCCTCTGCGAGATATGTTGAGCAAATGGACACCCCTGTGCCGAGGGAGGGACAGGCTAAATGTCGGGAACTCACAAACCACACGCAGCAGCACCGCGATTTGTCCTCTGCCTCTCAGTCTAAGCAAGGCTGCCTCCCTCGTCTGTCATGCACAAGTATTGTGAAGCGGAAGGGTTTTGTTTTCCTTGTGTGTTTTTAACTGAAAAATTGCAAGCAAACATCACATACGTTGGGGCTTTGGCATTTCTATAGCAACACATCGATACTGCATTCAGCTCAGTGCATAATGAAAAATAGAACAGCAACTGTTATTCAATCACAGGCAAACCAGAGTTGGTGGGAAGGATTTTTCTTCCCAAGTTGGATCCAGTGAGGGTGCATTTACATGGTATATTCTGTGAAACTCAACCCTGCCACACTTGCAGGTGTTCTGCCCAAACCACCCAGGAGCTGCCGTTGGTACAGCGAGAAGACCATCCCGTGAGCCCAGCCTAAGAGGCAGGACGTATTTGCCTGGTCTCAGCTTGCTGTGACTCTCAGTTGCCCCAGCATGGTGGCTGAGCAGCACAGTGCCATGCAGGGCTGATGTGTATGGAAACTTTACATGCATGAGGATTCCTCTAACAGCTACCGGTGACCTGGATAGCAGTGCACTAAAAAAAGGAAATTAAAGGTTATCATAAACCTTGATACTTCCTGTGAAACTGACTGGAAGATCCTTAAATTATTGTAAATGTAATGGTCAGCTGCTGCAGTATGAGAATTTCACAACACTGTACACCCTAGCAGGGAACCAGAGGATTTCTCATAAGCAACTACGTGCTCCTGAAGCACGCACCTCCTGCTTCCCTCTAGAACTAAACATTCCTACCATATAGCCCTTGAACTATGCAGCTATACAGGAGAGTTTAAAAGAAGGAAAATAAATTAAAAAAAAAAGGTGCAAAAGAAATAAATTACAAACAGGTCCCTCTCCACTATATTCATGTGGAGCTCACTGTGATTTTTGTCACAGTTTTACAAAATCCTAAGAATTTGTTTGGATTATATTTCCATGTACTGCTCTGGAGAAAAGGCCACTCAAAACTTTGGGGACTCCATTTGCTAGAGGGACATTGCACCTTTGCACCACTTAATTGCTGGGCATTGTGCTGTTTAGGCATCCACCCATCCCTTTCTTCATTAGAGCGTATGGGGAGGAGAAACCTTTCCATCTCAGTATTTAGAGCAAATGGTAAAAACCACAAAGCTTGAAGATTCACCTGGGCTCAAACATTTTTTTCTGGTTATTTACAGTGGAAAATTGGAATGATTATTCAGTCTGCAGCTGCAGAGCTATTTACAGAGGTCAATGTTTTCTGTTTGATAGGCAAAAGACTGAATGTAACTGAAAGTCAATAGCTACATGATATAGCCTACCTTTTTACCTCTAGAAATGATATATGACATTATTTCATATCTGTAAATCAAAATAAATCTAATAGTTTTCCCTTATTTCTGTTCACATTTTCTAATAAACATTTTAAATATCCAATGGCATTTTTGCAGGGTGTTAGTCCTTGGTTTCATATTAGATCCTTGTTGTTGTTTTTTATTTACTGGGTACTTAGAATTGCTGAACATTGGACCAGCCAAATAAGATACTTGATTCCTTAGGGCTTCTGCAAATATTTGTCAAGCCTGTTACAAAAATGCTCCCCACAGAGCAGGCAAAACCAACACAGCACTCAGTTGGAGTAAACATGCCCACATGTTGCACTGTTTGCCACTAGCAGAAGCTTGAGAGAAAAGTGGCAAAGTCACTCTGTGCCGTACCTACACGGTGGTTCTCAGCAGGGTGCCCGATCCTTCTGCTCTGCCCCGCACCAGGTTGAGGGGTCAGTGGGGACACAACACTTCAGGAACGGTGTGACTAAACTGAAAACATGCCAGAGGAGTCTAGACAAAAGTGATTAGTGATTTAAACACATGAGGAAGTCAAGATGAAAATATGTACTGAATTGACTTAGAGTAGTTGGAAAGAGAGATGAAATTGGTCTTCAGATACACAGAATTTCAGCTGAGAAGGCAGGAATCTGTTTTTCAGATCTACTCTAAGTAGGACATACAGTGAGGGATTCTTCTTAAAGGTTTTCAGTACTCTATTCTTAGCTAACCAGCTCACCCTAAAGGGACCTTAGACATCTAACCATCATCTTGTTCCTTGTAGTAGGTGAACACATCGACCTGCTGCCTACAAAGGCACCATTAAGGCACTTAGACCTAGCTCCTCAGAGAGATCCTAAGTCAAGCCTCAAATTTAAAAATAACATTATAATAAATGTTATAGAACTGTAGAATATCCCAAGTTTGAAGTACCCACAAGGATCATCAAGTCCAACTCCTAAATTATAAAATAATAGAAATGCAAATGTTAGCTAGTTTATTTCAGGAAATAGCTGTAGCCTTATTTCAGGAACTACCTGTAATTTTGAAAGTGGCTAGTACACAGAGTTAATACTTTTCATTTTATGGTATGTAACACGTGGTTTGCTTTGCTGACAGCTACATTTCAGAATGGCTGTCACACAGGAATGAGAGCCACTTCTGCAGTACTATAAGCCTGTTCAAATTAAGAAAAATATCTTACTTAGAGCCTCTGTGAAGGCACTTTTTCCCTAACAGCAAAAGCCTTTACATTTTAAAGGTTAATGAGCAGTCAGAAAAACTTTTCTGACATATGAAGCAAAAGAAAAAAATTAGAAATGTAATTATATTTTATTATTTCGGAATCCAGACCAAAGCGATTAACATTACTATGTGGCTGAAGAGAAGATTTAAAGAAAAGAGATTACAAGTAAATTGTGGACCAAGCTCACCCTTTGTAAATCTCACAGGGGTCTGGAAAGCAGTGGTCTGACTTTGAAGAGATTACCTAAAGAGAGAAAAGGAAACCTCCAATGTTATAAGGCTTAAATTCATTACCCAGGAGCTAGCACATCTCCTGGATGCTTGATTGCATCCTGGAGAGCATTGAAAAGCCATGGTCTAATCAGTCTGTGGTAAGGGAATACTCAAAGCAAGAGGTGGAGACTGTAGGCATGGGAGTGCCACCTCAAGGGCACACAGAGCCTGCCCTGCCCTAGCCACAGCAGGGACCTCCTGCCTCCCAGGCATGCCCTCCTTCCTTGCACAGGCTTTCAGCACTGAGCAAGTGCAAGGGGACCTGATCCTCCTTCAGGAAGAGCACTGCTGAAGAGTATTCCAGCCTTGCTTTATCCAGAACAAACCATGTGAAACCAACTTATACTCCTTCATTCTTTTGGCTCGGTGGGCAGAACTAGATGATGTACACTGACTTCATATAGGCTTTTACAGAGTCTTACAAAGTATTCTCACAAGCACATTGAGGAGGGAAATGTGGTCAAGATAAACTTACTAATAAGGTTGATCCAAGGTGAAAAACTGAACTTGGAGAAATTGAACAGTAGTTCACCGTCAGACAGGGAGCATGCATCCTGTGGCCCTGCAAACAGCTGTCCTGAATGCAATTACTTTACACCACCATCAGTCATATAAAGCAGAAAGCATACAGTGGACAACTCAACATCTGTAGACAACTCAGAGCTTGAAGAGTTACAAGCACTGTGCAGAAAAGATTAGGACTCAAAATGATCTTGAAAATCTCAAGAAATTATTTGAAATCATTAAGATTAAGTACAGTAAAGTGGAAAGCAGTAGATGTATGGAGGAATAAACACACACACACATACATGCAAAATCGAGGAAGGGATCTGGAACAGACTAGAAGTAGATCACAAATGGAAGACGAGTGAGCAGGATCACAACTATGACAAAATGGCAAATTTCAATTTGTAATACTGCATGTAAGAAACACCAGCTAGTATTCTGCTTAATTTAGTGCTGGAAAGGCATTAGCAGGAGTATTTTGTCTTGTTGCTGATACACACTTAGAGAAAGACTGATTGTTTAGAGACAATTCAGCGGACAGCAACAGTATTACAAAAAGCAAGGAAAACAGCCAAGGAAAAAAATGAAAGAAATACAATTAATTAGTCTACAAGGAACATGGAGATTAATAATAAAAACAGTCTGCAAATATGTAAAAGGCTGGAGAAACGAGAATAATGATCACTAGTTCCCCATGTACAAAGCATGATGTGACACAGAAAAATATGTTTTTGCAAGTTTAAGATCGATATTTGAGAAAGCTTCCCAACTATAAAGATAATTTAAAACCTCCAGTAAGAGACCTTCCTTACAGAAGACTCTTCAGTTCTGAGAAATTGTTTGCTAAACATCTTTGGGTGAGATGACCTTCATGTCCTTGTCTTTGTTTCAAAAAAATGAATACACTTTCCGACTGCCTGAATTTCCTTCAGTTAACATATCTGATAATAAGCTAAAGCAAACCAAAACCAAAAATGGTGTGTAAAAATGCAGCAGTAGTCAAAGTAAATGATTTTTTAGAAAACTCGATTTATGTGGAAGGGTTTTACTATAAAAATACATCCAGTCACTATTCAAGTAAAGCACTTAATCCTTTTTAATTTCCTTAGATATTGTACACATGTTGCCAGGGAGGATTATCTAAGCAAGTGACATTTAAAGAAAAATGTAAAGAGGCAAGATTGATTTTCTGTCTTTGAACAAAACATTTGGGAAGAGGAAAGTCTTCAATCTTGTTTTCAGCTCCATCATTTCAGGATTGTGAAGACATATGAGTGCTTCACTCATGAAATGTTTGGATTGAAACACGAAACATTTCAGAAATGCTGAAATAGGAAGCTATCTTGTTTCGGGAATACCCTGACCCTGCTGGTGCTCTGACAAGCTGTTGTGCAAATTTTCTTGCACCTGGCTGTTCAAGGTGGCGTGCCAGGCTTCCCTGGTTCGGATGCCCTGTACCCGGTATCAACAATTTCAGGGCCAGAATTTCGGATCTGCAGCAAAGCTCCTGGAATCCCACAGCTCCTGCAGCTGCTGCTTCCTTCCAGGAATGCCAGCAAGCAGACTGGAAGGGATTAAGCTCTTGGACGCTCAGATCCTCACCTGTGCAGAGAGCCAGAAAAGCTGGCCTTGGCTGGCTCTCTCAAAGCACCAGTGGCTGCCTCTTCTGCTCCAGAGTAAAGCTACAAGAGAGATTATCACTGGGCTGGGAAATGAAGGAAAATCTGCCAGGTTTCTAGACAGATTCTTTCAGGGATCTTGTTTGGATTTTAATTAAAAATTGCTAAAAAGAAGGTATCTTAAAAGAGACATTTGGTACTTTAAAAAAATCTGCACTTTCTTATCAGGTAAGTTAAAAAGTTTTACAAGAACATACACAGAGAAACAAATCTGATTGTGAAATGAGTGCCCAGCTGTAACTTTCTATTTCAAATATAAATAAAAATAAAGCAAACATCTAGCACAACCCAAAGTAAAGGGCAGCAGCAGAACCAATTTTAAAAGTATTTGGCTTTAAAATGAAACTCACATAATCAGTGTATGGACTTCCCTTCCACACGTAAAAGATATAAAGTTAGAAAAGATCCTGTCAAATATGACTGTAAGCTAGTCCGAATTTCACATGCTTTATATATTTTCATCTTGACAGTCTGTTAATGAGAAGAAATAGTAGAGGTCAAAATGTTGATATACTGGCAAGCAGCTACCTTTAAGCAATATGAAAGTTTCAAAAGTGAGCTTTAGCTTTATTGCTGTTTTCTTGCAAAATAACTTCACTGTGGAATAAAGAATAATGGAAGATTTGTACTAACTTCCATGTGTGCAGTAATCAGTTTTCTGAGTTTTAGAATACAGACTGGAAATCAGTACTGGAAGTTTTAAACACCAACAACAAATTTTTCAAAAAAAAAAAAAAAAAAAAAAAAAAAAGATTAATATATATATATATATATATATATATATACATCAAAAGTAATGATGGTAAATATAAGGCTGGATCTTGAAGCTTTTAGTTACTTTAAACCTAAGTCACTTTCTGTCTTCCCTCATTGAATAGTAGGACTTTTACATCAGTGAGAAATTTAAGCATTGGCCAAAACCCAGGGCAACACTGGAGACATGAGGCCAAGTAGCAAAAACATTAAATTACTATAAATGAACATTTTTTAGTAAAGGAAGGAGAAAAGTCTCTGGAAAAGCTGGAATGACCAAGGACAGAACATTCCCATACATGATGAGAGTTTTCGTAACCTCTTCATATTTTCATATGTCTAGAAGAGGTATTCTCATGAGGATAGAGTAGTAAAGAATGGAAGGATTGTGTTTAGTCACTTATCACTCCTTTGGAAACTCTCCTTACAAAGCCCTTCCACATGAACTGCCACAACTCTCCTAACCTGTGTGTGTGAATAGCTGCAGAAATGAGGAAGGTTTGGTGGAGGCTTAAAAAGCTAGAGGGTTAACGGGTACAATAATCAGTGGCAGGCAGGGCATATATTGATGAGAACATCAAGATGTGACTTGTGGTGAGAGCACAGACACCATGTGGAGGACGGCATCCCAGCAGGGCTGAACAGGGTGGATGTTGTTGGTGGGAGCAGTCACCTCTCCGTTGCCTGTCAGCAGCTCCTGGATGGGATATCCACTGCCTGGAAGCGAGCCATACAGAAGGTGGAGAAGGTTGTCACAGAGCCTGAGAAGAAGCAGGAGGTGGGAGAAATCTTTAAAATTCTGCCGGTTTGTATCTACGTGGCTGCCATGCTGCTCCCCTCTGCAGTATGAACTGAGGTTACTGCAAGCCAAGACCTGGGTCTGGGACCACTCTTGCTTCCTCAGATGTGGACTGAGGGAAAACATGATGCTGGCCCTGAGGTGCATCCAGGGAAAGCTCCTCCTCTTCCTCAAGTTGTGAACAGCTTTGCTAACAATCTTTTTAATGCAAAGCAAATGACTACAGCCACTGCATAACTTTATGGTTAAATTGAGAATACTTTTGGCACCTCAATATCATTAGGGTAATTCTGGAGCCAATATGTAATATAAATATCTCCTCCCCCCCAAAAAAATGAAGTCTCTTGGCCAGCATTAACAGACAGACCTCTTGCACTGCCAAATCCCCAAATAACAGACGTATCACCCACATAAATGTTTTAAGTACCCATCCTGACGGGGACGTTACCCATGGTCTCAGTATGTTGTAGACAGCATGCATTTCCCTGCCCAGGACTGGGTCTAAGAGGATCTGGAAAGTATAATAGGAGAGAGGATAGAAAACACACTGTATATGTGTATGAGATATATATATATATTAAGCCTCTGAAAGAATAAAGCAAAGCCAACAAAAACCATACAAGCAGGCCAGATCAGTCAGTTCTTGGTCATTTTGGACTCCAGCTTACTTGTAGCTCACTGGACTGACTAATTTCTATTACACACTGTCTGCAGCTTTCATTTTCACAATTCTTCTCATCATTAGTTGCTTTATTTTTTTCCCCTGTCCTTACGCAGAGCAACTGCAACTCCACCTACCTCTGCTGTCATCACATACTGACTGTCTTAGCTGGCAAGGCTATGGCCTTCTCCAAGTGCATTTATTCTCCTTTTCACTATTCTCCTGTTTTTCACTGGAGCTTTCCTGAATATCTCTCCAGTGGATAGTCCCTGCAGAGACAAAAGGATTTTGTATGGAGGCCTATGCCCACAAGCGTGAACGGCTGTTGTGCGTTCCTCATATGAACTTGGAGGCATCCCTAAGACACACCACAGTGGTTCTGGACCTGAAGATGCAGTGCTTTGTTTTAGGTTGTTCATACTAAGACTTCATTAGGATGATGTGAAAGAAGAGCTCAAAACCTTCTATGATGCTTGAAGATATTTCTCTCTGCCAAATTTATTTTTCTTCTTTACTTGGCCCTGGCATAACAGTGTTAGCACAGATGCAAAGAGTCATTATGTTGCCGCCAGGAAAACATCTTTGTACTGACATCTGTGTTCAGAAAGTGAACCTGACAGGAGCGGCAGCCCTGATACTGATTCCTAATCCCCAGCACCTTACAAGTGATTTACCTCACTGCCATGCCACTACAAAAGGCTCCAATATAAGGGTTTTAGTAATCATTTTATTCCATTTGCACTCATGTAAGTCATTACACATTTGACATTGAAGGAGAGACTTGTTTTATGGGAAGTCTCTAATGTGAACAAACTGGTTTTTTGAAATCTTCATGTTGACCGCTTTGACCCTGTTACTGTCTGGAATTCAATACTGTGTGAAATAGTGGTAGCAAAACTGGAAATTACACTAGGAAAGGTCAGTAGCAAAATGCATATATGTAAATTGAATTATATATATATATAATTCAAAACTTATTAGATTTTTGTCATGTTTTGACCTGCCTAAGTTCCAGAAAAATATAATGCAGCACTTAAATTATTTATCACTCTTTATATATATATATATATATAAATACATACAGCACTTTTTAGACAATCTCTATAACTCAGGTCAAAGATACACACCTCAAACAGTGTGCATAATGCATCTCTTACAGTCCAAATATATAGAAGCATGACTTGGAAACACAGGAAAGGTGGTTTTGCAAGTTACTAACGTTGCAATTTATTTTTCCCATAGCACTGCATGCAATGCCACACAAGCTACAGCACACAAACACACAGGGAAATGACTCTCACTGCACCAAAGAGCTAACAGTGTAAGGAGAAGGATTTATTGAGAAAAAAACTGCTAGGTTCTTTTAAAATTGACTATTGCAGCCAATTTCCTATACAGTCTTCTCACATTCCTACCAAAAACTCACTGACCACATTCTCCCTAAAAATCACATTTGGCACCTCACACAAAATTAATCTTTCTCCACTTTGACACAGGATTGTCAGGAGCTAGAGCTGGCCATTAAACTTACTAGAAGTATACTCCTATACCTACAGGAAAACACTTTTTTCTGGATATAAGGAGAATATTTAAAAGACAAGAATTCTCAGGTCTCTCTCTCAGAACATGAACACTGACACTGTAGTCATATATCTTGTCCTATAATATCAGAAAACTATTAAAATATTGTAGAAATATCATAATGTTTTGTTCTTTTTTGTTGTTGTTTTTGTTGTTTGTTTGTTTTTCAAAATTGCCAAGGTTCTTCAAGATGAAGAAAGTTCCCCATTTGGAGTCCTGCGTCCAGGTCTGGGGCCCCCAGCACAAGAAAGATGTGGACCTCTTCTAGTGAGTCTAGATGACAGCCACGAAGATGACCAGAGGGTTGGAGCACCTCTCTGAAGAAAAGCTGAGGGAGTTCAGTTCGTTCAGCCTGGAGAAGGGAAAGCTCCAGGAAGACCTCATTGCAGCTTTTCGATACACAGAGAGGGATTATGAAAAAGATGGAGAGTGACTTTTTAAAACCAACAGAGAGTGATAGGACAAAGGGGGAAAGATTTTAAACTAAAAGAAGGGAGATTTATATTAGATGTTAGGAGGAATTTTATTTTATTTTATTTTATTTTACTCTGAGGATGGTGAAGCACTGGCACAGGCTGCCCAGAGAAGCTGTGGATGCCCCATCCCTGGAGGTGCTCAAGGCCAGGCTGGATGGGGCTTTGGGCAACCTGGTCTGGTGGGAGGTGTCCCTGCCCATGGCAGGGGAGCTAGAACCAGAGGGTCTGTCAGGTCCCTTCCAACCCAAACAGTTCTGTGATTCTATGACTCTATTCAAGTTTCCAGATAACAGCTCCAGAGTTACACAAATCTAATACGTTTTGATAAAACTGATAAAAAAATGACTGACAAATTTACAGATCATGGTATACTACCCTGGTTTTACTAATTGATGTGAAGAAATCTGCACAGAGAGTAGATCCTTAACATCTCATTTAATCTGTAAAAATTTAAGTTTTCCATAGAGTCTATCCATCCAGATGGAATGTTTTGTTCAGTTCTGACTTATATTTACCCTTCAGCCCTTTAGACAAGCCTTACAGCTAAGGGATAAAGCAGTGAATGAATGTTTGGCTGTAATCATTGTGCTTTCTGTAGAATATATAGCTAGAGAGGAAGAGAGAGAGAGAATCTATCTGAACAGTGGAAACATAAAGTCAAATCCTCTTAGGCTTTAGATACTACAATTTCTAACACTTAAATGTGGGAAAACCTCAGTATTTCCTTTATGAATAAGGAGAGTGCAAGGACTTGGACAGGGAGATTGGGCCTCCACTGACTGTCAACACTGAAAGGACAATTCTTTATTGTCATCAGGTCTATTTTGTCTCATACTAAATGTATTGAAAGACTTTCCTCTGACAGTGTTTTGCCAAACTACAAATGAAAACTCCATTGCTCATCTGACAAAGCACCTTCAGAAATAAAATTACCTGACAGAGAAGAATGGGGCATTCCAACGTTAAGCAAACACAATTGCTCTCATGTTCTACTGCAAGCAGTAGTTTATTTTAAGGTAAAGTCAGATGTTAGAAAGTTATCCGTGCTGTTCGTATTTTATGCATACAGAAATGCAGACACTACTTACTGCAGGTTTTTTGGAACTACATCATTAAAAGTTTAGTAAGGCTTTCTTAGTAATCCTTCTCTGCAAGCAAACCAAATAAAGGTAGGAGAATTTAGGAGAACTCTAACTTTACTTTTGTAAATTTACTAGAAAGACCTTGAACTTAATATAGAACTTAACCTTAATTGTGCCCATCTTCTTAAGGACTGTGGCACAGCAGAAATCATACAAAGAAAACAAATTCCGCTCCTGCTAGGCTACTACAGAAGCAAAAAATCATCATCTTGTACAAAGGTTTGTACATAATTATTGGCATTCAAAGAATTTTGGAAATTGGTAGGGGGTGCTTGTCACGAGAGAGATGTTTGACTGTTCTAGTCAGCATGGGAGGTTTTACATAAATAACATACTCTAACTACGGTTACCTTTGGATATGCCATTTGTACTACCTGAAGATCAGGCACTGTTGGCACAATGGTCATAGTTCTGCTGTGTAGAGTAGTTAAGCCTGAAGGCACATAAAGTGAAAAAAGTTAGAATCCCAACTAGACTTCAGAAATGAGCAGATACATGAGTGCAAACCCAGAGCTGTACATTTGACTTAAGGCTCTGGCATTTGAAGGGTTTACTTTTAGAGCCTTTGGTATGTCCAACACAAGGATTCTGCAACGGGTCTGTGACTAGCACATTGCTCTCTCCTGGTTCAACCAGGATGCCTTTCATTCTGCTGAGTGCTCTCCTTCATGTCAAAGGCCATTTATTCTTCTGCAGAGCAGCTGACTGTGCTGCTGGTATTAACTTTTAGCAGTCCTTCTGGTATCAGCAATACCTGAATGTTAGAAAAACTCCAGTGACTGCAGCATGGTTTTCAGTGGACTCTGTGAGACAGCTGAAAAAAAAAAAAAAAAAAAAAAAAAGTCCATAAAAGTAATCCCTACATTTGAAATTCATTAACAAATTAAATAAGAGCATAAGTATGCATTTTGGTTTTTTTGGTTGTCGTTTGTGTTTTCGTTTTTTGTTTTTCATAAAGACAAAAATATATTTCTTTTAATTTTCTGAGGGTCTACCATGGCTAGTTTATCCAATCCTAAAGGAAAGGTCTGGGTAAAGAGTATGTTCTCGCGCTGCAAAATGAGCTAAGGAAACAATATGAGTTTTTGCAAATTACCTCCGTGCACCTAGTAGTTGAGCCAGAGGTGATAGCAACTATCCTGAAAGATATAACCAAGATTATTAGCTCTAAAAAAATAAATCCTTGTCTGATAAGGTCAGATCAAACTGGAAGTCCTAGCTGAAGTGAGAGATTTGAGAGATGCATATATGTACCTTGCAGCACGTAGAACTAGAGATGAATGTCAGGGTTTTCATACACTCTCTTAAATGTCTTTTCTCGCTCATTATTAGGGGCAAAACCCACGATACGAAGCAAAACAATTTATATAACCCAAAGACATATGTTGATGTGTTCATAAAAAGAAGACAGGGAAGCACTGCCATTCAATGGTTGTATACCATTTACAGATTTCAGAGAAATAAAATAAAATAAGTTTTAATGAAGAGAAAGAAAGACTTCCATTATTTTAACAACAGTTAAAATGTCTATGGCTGCAATATATTTTCAATTAGTCTTTATCTGGAAGCATCATATGTATTCAGAATATGGAATGAAAGTTAATACCAGTATAAGAACTAGTAGCCTGCCTTTTCTTCTGGTCACTAACAGCAAGGCTCCCCCTTTTTATCTTATCTAAGAAAAGCAGAAATCATTATAGTTGTTCATTCTTAGGCTATATTTTCATTGTGAATTAGATCTTCTTCCCCCATACTATTCCTGCTTATTTTGCTTGCTCCCAAACTGTCCATATTCCTGATCTGTATCTTCTTTAACTCAGACATTTTGGGTCTGAAAGCAATACTATGCATCTGCAAATATGTTCCTGAACCAGGCAAAAAGCAACATAGAAGAAGAGCCTTCTATGTGGAGCTACAGGGATGAGGTACCTGGAGGCTACACTGTACACCAGACGTGATGAAAGGCAGACTGGTCTATCCTCACCACTGGCGTGGGAGTAAATTCATTGTCAGCACAAAGATAGCACCCGACAAAATCCAAGACTGGGGCCCCAGTATACACCTAGAGTCAGGAGGAGAATTTGCCAGGAGGTGCCAGGTTAAGAAAAATCACATTGTTATTGAATAACAAAGGAGGTTTACCTTCATCTATTTTCAACAATCCATGAGGTATTTAGCACTTTTCTGCAGTCTACAGGTTTGCTCTTGCAAATCATTGCAATGTGCATCATTTTGCATCAAACAGTCAGTTTGTTCCAGAATCTAACACTGTGAACCCCTAATTCTTAAATGGAAGTGCAATGTGGTTTTAAGGTTGTTCTAGGATTGTCCAGCAATCCTTCCCTGTACATTTTCTACTTGGAAAACTTAGAGACAGTAACAATCCTTTTTCTCTTCTTTTTCTTAGGTGCACATCTTTCACACTACATCATGATTCTGATCATGGTCACAAGTACTTGCAATGCTACCAAGAGCTCTGAATATGTATTAGAGTATTACAGAGAGTGATCTCAGAAGCATTAAGGAGTCTAACTCCTATGACGGCACAATATGTGCCATCTTGTCCAAAAGTAAATCAATATCAAAATCTAATAACAGCTTAAAATAGCTGCTACCTGTATATACACATAGGTCAATGGGCTAGCTTTGGTGAGCAGGTGAGCATCATGCCTTCTTAGTATTGCAGGGGCTTCTTTTAACTATCAAGAAGCACATGAGATAAGGAGGGGAAGAAATGACTTGATTCCAGCCTGACATCCCAGGCCTGGTAATATGTATTACATTGGATAAAAAAAAAAAAAAAAAAAAAAAAAAAAAAAAAAAACTTTTAAAACCAGGATTTTCTCTTTTGGGATATGTGTCTTAGCCTCTAGACTCCTGGGTCCATCCTGTTCCAATGCCCGGTTTCAGTGAGGAGAGAGGCTGAGGGGCAGCCCCCGATCCGCATACCCAACTGCACCAGAAAGCAGTAACCATGAATTTGATCTCCTTTGAACCAAGATTGCCTAGAAGACAACACCTTCCTGGAGAACTTTCCTAGATATTAGGGTTTTACTAAACAATACATATAAATACTCTAAAATGTTATTGATCACAGTATTCAATGATTACTCTCAATATCATTGTAAGAAAATCTGATGTATCCATTTCCACAATGGGCCCAAACCAGAACTTAGTCTGGAGGAATATGGATTTCAAATATAATTATCTAAATTATTCCAGAGTCCTCCCTTCAGTGTACTAAGTCTTTTGGAACACAAACGTCTACTAATATAATGGCATCTGTTTTAGGACTGTTCTTTCACAAACAAGATTAAATAATGAAATGACTGAACGGAAAGCAAACACCCCCATGTTTTTTTAATACAGATCATTATTATAAATGTCATCAAGCTAAATATCTTGTTATTGCTATGAAGTGTACCCTAGTGGAAGGCCTGCTACCAAAACTGCAAATACAGTGTAATATCTTAGTGTCATATCTAATTACAGCAAGACCATGGATAGCAAACTCAGCATTCAACACAAGAACATTAGAATTAAAGAACTTCTCCAATGCTAGAACATAGTCACCTTCAACCCTAAACACATAGAGATTTTCTCTCTCTAAAAAATAATTTTAAAAAATGCTTAATCTTCCTCATCATTCCAGACCAATAGGATTTGATTTTTCCAGCCTGCAGTATTGCACATGGCAGACTTACTTGCATGAAAATCTCTCTGGGAAATGTTATCATTGCCTTATACATAGTAGCAGACTTACACTTCCAGTCCCTTTCTTCATGTAAATATATGAATGTATCAAATTTATCTGATCTGATAAAATTGTCTATGTGTGTTGGGGCACACATACAGCCATCATTATCTTTGGAAAATAAGTTCTATGAGCAGTATTGACAATGGGTGACATCTTTCACCTCTACTGCAATAGTTCTTCAATATAAAGCAAATCTTTAGAAATGGAAGTATGAGTAGATAACTTCTTGTAAAAAATATGCTTTGATTTTCATAATAAAACAAAGATTTTTGATCTTTTTTTAACTAGACCAGTGGCTTTCTGCAGTAATTTATGTCTCAGATCAAGTGAACGTAGAAAAAGTAGTAAGTATTAATTGTAGACTCTATTTTCTGTCTCAGAAATTAAAATTTCATATTAAAGATGGTTTACATCTGGTGTACACTTTCTGTCTTGATTTTTACATCTGTAATTTAAGTTATAATCCAATGATAACTAAAACTAATTGGGAAAAAAATGGCTTTAGTGTGGGGGTCAGCCATTTAGTCTTACAGACCTTTTCTTGCCATGAAGCTTTAATAACAGCTTAAATAAAAATAATAAGCATCTGGTATGCATTACTCTTGGCCATCACAAGAAACTGATTCTAGAGTAGTATAGAACACATGCTGTCCTCTTTCACTGTAGGCTGTGGAGGAAATATCTCCTTCATCTTAGGCCCAGAAGCAGTGTATTGTGGATTGGAGCTGGAAGAAAACCTTTTCTTGATGATTCCAATATCATGAGAAATGTACTTTGTATCACTTGTACCCATAGAGTTTATTAGTTCTTTTCAGTCTTTTAAAAAAATGTAATTAAACATCACTCAATTGAGAACTGGAATTCCATGTTATAAATTCCACTGAACAGGAAAAAATATGCTTGTTCCAAAATAGAACAATTTTTGTCTGGATAACCTACAGCAAAACAAACTTTTCCGTCAACAGCCATAAAATGTAATTCTCTCCCAGAAGAGAAAAGAACCAGTTATTCTCACGTGAAGCTGGTTTTTGAGTACAGATCTATGGCTTTTGCAGTCCTCTTATCTCCAGAGAGGTGCCAGACAGCAGCCTGCTGTGATACCAGTCCGTACTGATTTACTTCCCGCTCAAGTTTATTGCTCAGAGTTGTACTGTCAGTGTGTGTGAGGCAAGGGCCACCAAACTAGCCGCACCGTACCTGCTATACCTTGCAGACAAAGCACTCATTCACCTCATGGCAATGTCTTCCTACAAGTGATGTCTGGAAGAGCAGTCTGAGGCACAGCACACACTCTTCCCCGGCTGGGCAGAAAGGGGCAGCAGTCGGGTGACCTGGGGCTCGCAGATCCATGGGGCTCAGGAGTCTCCTGAAAGCTCAGATAGCAGAACTGAGTGCCCTCTGCCATTGAAGGTGTTGGTCCTGGCTGCTCTGACCATTAGGGCATTGTATTAAAACATCTGTGGTCAATAGAAGAAATCAAAATAGAACCATTTGCCCAATAAGGGCGGTGTTTATAAGCAATTTCTAATGCAGTAAGAACAAGTGGTCCTCCAGCCACACCTCAACACTCGGCCTTGTATGTTTCCAATAACTGTTACTGATGCCAGGGAGCTTTGATAAACAGCTCTGTAAATAGCGAGAGCTGCTTGTGTCAAGATCCACTATCAGAGAGGGCTATGGACTGGCTGCAAGACTGACTGCTACTCACACATACAAGTGCTCTTAAGTATCACTGAAGTTAGTCAGGAAATGACAGTAAAAACAATACAATGATTCCATGGCTACTTTTCCCCAACATAATCTTCTTCATTCCTGCTTGGTTTACAAATAAAGCTGTATTCACAACTGCCTTCTTGTAGCACCCCAGTCTAGATACTGAGAGTAACGGTGGTCGCAGTCTTTTCAGGGTAAGGTGTGTTCTCAGACAGAGCTCTGCAAACGGGTCTTCCACTGAAATTGTGCCACCTATCAAACATCTTTCTTCCTCCCTTCACTGCAATGATTTTTAGAGCTGCCATTAACCAAAATTCTGTTGGTAATTCTGTTAGTGATACATGGGAAGAAGTACGCCTCTCAGCTCTCTACTTCCATTGCTAACAAGGATAAAGCAATAACAACAAAATGTTTCTGAAATTACAAAAAATATATATAATAATACTTGCTTCAGAAAAGTAAATTTTGAACAGCAGTGCTAGATTTCCAGGTACTTTTCAAAACAGTTTCTCAAAACACCGGACAAGTCTGATTTTAAAGCCCAATGTTTCAGAAGCAGTGAGCTCCAGAATTGCCTAATCCAAACTTCACGTTCCTGTATGTCTGCAACAGGTAAAATCTTCTTACATTTTATTGCAAACTACTTGCTCTACACATGTCTATCAACTTTTGAACTTGAAAAGTATACATTGACCTTCATAACATGCAAGTACCATTGCAGAGTTTATTTGGAAATTACGGAAAGAAGAAAATAACATTGAAAATACACTCCATAACTATAATCTCTTTTACACTTTACTTAAAAAAAAAAAAAATACATTTGACCCTGCCATCAAGAATTCAGTAAGGATACTTCACAGGTAAAGGCTTTTTATTTTCTATTTCAACCATCTATAAAATGGAGGCCTCTGTATGCTTACTGAGGCATTTTAAGTGGGCTTTTCTTTACCAGTGAACAGGGAAACGTGTCTTCTGCTGTGCAAGCATTTCCCATGCAATAGGTTGGCCCCACACAACCTAGTGTGCCAGGCATGTCCACTGCATCTTGGCCAAAGTAGAGCAGATAATGAATGCTGCAAGGCAACGCTGCTTGTCTTGAATGAAACAGAAAGTTGAGAAGAGAAGCCCCAGCAGAAACAAGTGCCTGAAGGCAAGCTTAGCCCGAGACCTTTCAGAAACCCCTAATCTGTGAGAGGCTTTCTGACAGGTAAGAGCGACTGACATAAGCTGTTGAAATTGTTTGGTTAATTGACTCCTACTCGTGGTCTGATGGGAAGTACTATTCCAAACAGCATTTTCTCTCAGAGTCACTTGCCATTAGATATTTGCCACTGATTCTCCTCTTTCAGGATCTATACTGTGGTTTGTCAAAGGTTCCCATAAGATGGTCATAGCCTTGATATATGTATGCAAGAAAGACCAAGAACAAGCCAAAGTTTGCCAGCACTTCCACTCAGTAACAGTGAATGCCTGTCCAAAACAAAAACATCAAAATTCATGAGTCCATCCAACATATGATGTACCCTGGGCTGTCTCTGGCCCATCTCCTGACCCAGATGTGCCACTCTGCATCCCATCTCCTGTGCAGTGCAACCCCTGCTCCCATCTGCCTTGTCACGGTGCTCGGCTCAGGGCTCACCTTCCCTTGGGGAGCAGTCAGCCCTTGCTGCACCCTGACAGAAGCAGGCTCAGTGCAGCTGAGCAGCTGTCAGGCCGCTAAAATCAACTTGCACAACCTGAAAAGGACAGACATAGCCAGTGACTAAAGGGAAGGCAGCCTACCGTCTTAGTCCATACTTACAAACAGCCTCAAAAGGCACATCTGGGAACTAAAATTCATAAACTGACTGCACACTAAAAATCACAGACTCACCTTACCATTGGTTTTATGGGTCACCACAGTATTTCTCAGGCACCACCTGCAATTAACTTGATCATGTCCAAGATGCAACAGCTACACATACATCTCCCATGCATCTCCAGGACCTGTAGGAGCTCCTTGGCTTTCCCCACACTAACACCTCCAATATCTCTTTTCTACAAAACATCCTTCTTTCCAAACTGTCTAGTTTTTTAGTACCAGCTAAACTCAGAGCTTGGTCTCAACCTATACCTCGCTTGACAGATCGCTATTTATTTATATTTTTCTTCTTTATATACATGTGTGCAAATAAATACATATATATGTGTGCATGTAAGTATACACTCTGTATGTGTTATTCCTGTCAGTATATATATACGTATATTTCTAGGACTTGTTTGCCTTTTTGCCTGTTTTTTCTAACTATGTCAGCTGGACTAAGAGTTACCACCTCTTGCCCTACAAGCACTGGCTTGCCTGGTGTCTAACTGCTTTTATTGCCTCTAAGAAATTTCTGTTAGAAGACCATGAAGGAGGATTTCACACATAATTTCCAGATAGGAAAGACAGAGTGCAGACTAATTAAGGGATTAGCTTTTGATTCAGAAAAGAAATTTAGCTCTAACCAGTCATAATACTGGTTGTATGCAGAGAAGAGTTACCTCAGTGTGGTTTCTGTCCCTGTTCTCCCATCAAACCACCCCGCACAGACCTTTGCTTCCCCTTAAGTGTTACTAGATTTTGCCTACATGCTAAACGCTCTCTCCATCAATCAGGTTATAAATTAATCTCTTCAACTGCTAAGACAAATGGCAACATGCACAGACTTTATGCCATAATTATATAAAAGGCCCAGGAAATGTTGTCTCTAGTCATATTCTAAAGCACAGAAGTTATGTTGAGAAAGTTTCATCATATTACCCCAAATATTCGGGAACTGCAGTTAACAACTGTGAGTAAAGGTCTATGGAGCTTTCCTCTCCTGAAGTTTATGCTAAGGAGTCCAGCTGTCACTGTGACAAGATCAATCATCTGATTGTAATCAGCTAGGAAGTCTGGTGTCAAAGAACAACAGAAAGTCAAAGTTGGCACTGAGTTACTTGCTTTGATCTTCCTTCTAGGGACAATACTAAAAGATGTGAAAAATATGACATTAAGTCAAATTAAGTATATTTTAGTTCCATCTGCATCAACCAGGCAGATTATAAACCTGTTAGGGGATTATGGTAACAGGGTAACACACATAAAACTGTAACAAGACGAAGTGAAACATATCCCAGTGTCTGGATGGTATTGCAAAATCAGTCATTCCTGATCATATGGAGATGTGCTCATGACTTTCTTCCTTCCTCCACGCAGGTGATACACTTCATTACTAACGTCACCCAAATTATATTAAGCAAATCACAGATAACTGATCACATAACTATTTATGGGATAATAAGATAATGAACTTTGCAAAAGACCAATTAGAAGAGATTGTTAGCCTAGCCACTGTCAAGATGAAGCTAACATAATAAGACAGCAGGTACTGTATTTGGCAAGCTCTCTGTAGAGAAAGCATCAGAAAAGTAGCCATCGGGAAAAAATGCAGAGCAGCATTTAACCTGCCTTTAAACCAATGCTGATGAGACCTTGGAAAGTCTTCAGAAGAGGTAGATATCAAATACAAAGTAATTTCTTCACCTTGTCACAGTTCCAGGAGGAAGTATGAGATATAACAGGATTAACGTGGGGGCTTCTTTTTATTATGCTGTGACACTATCTCATCTAAAACAGCTTGGATGGCTCCTATGCACCTGGAGGCACAGGAGCGAGCCCTAACTGTTCGCTGGGCAAGTGCCCCCACCACACACCTTCAGCTACTTACTCTGAGTACGTCTGCAGTGCTGTGGGCACTCCGGTTGCTAATCAAAGAATTTCTCTGCCTACAGGAATGTGATGGGGATTGAAAAGCCAATGAAATAAGATGTTTAAGGTCCTCTAGAAAAAAAAAAAAA